>BLKR01001025.1:0-353945 GCA_011170035.1 Teleogryllus occipitalis | reverse complement strand
GACCGATTCGAAGAGCCCCTGTATTACCAAGGGGAAGGACCCCACAAGCTCACCAATGATTGATTGTTTTTTATAGGTTTCATTTTTTTAAGATGCTGAACATCATTGATATTCTTTATGATGCACTGTTTCTACCAAATATGATGCAATATCTAGCAAATATTTTTATTATTATAATTATTACACCGTATTTGACTGTAAAACAAAATCGGTACCATTCACTCAAAAATTGAGCATTCAGCTTTTGTAAATATTCACATTTTGAAAATATTTGTACTACAATCTACATTACTATGTTATGAAGATACACAGTCCGTTATTTGACGTACAATTGTAATAGGTTTTATTATATAAAGATCAATATAGATTTGAAATGTTTTTTTCATTTACAAAGCTAGAAATTGAATTTTATGTTTGTGTAAATTAATATAGTTGTTTATTATTATGTCAATGCATTAATTTATCAAAAACCCCAAAATCATCAGTACTGAAGTCCGAACCCTCCTTGGTAACGCACGAGACCAACGTATTTCTAGGTTAAGATTCGTAGTGTGATTCTGGTAGTTCAGAAACAGCCAAAGCACCCATTTTACGTAAAATGTGTATCACTTGAACCCAAAAGACTGCATAACATACGGAGTGCTGTCCAGGTGGTTTTTAGGGCGCATTTAAAATAAAATGCACCAACACTTCACTCACTACGTCATCTTCCGTGACGAAGTTTCTGACATTTCATACTCCAGAAACACTCACTGGTTTGCGTACGAGATTTGCACAGCACTTTACCAGTGGGAATCGTCTGCTGTTCAGTCTTGGCATGTTTCCAGCGATCAGTTGATTAAAACTCCACAATTTATCTTCACCCCTCAATATCTCCACGTACCTCGCTTTTCTGCAGGAGGATGGAGGATATTCTGCAGGAGGATGTGCCAATTACTGTACGACATTGCATGTAGTTTCGGAACAACATGGCGTAGGTACCTTTCTCCGCTGCCCTTCGAGTAACTGTTTAACCCTTTGATTACCAAACGGATAAAAATTTTCTGCAGCCCTTTTGTTAGAGATAATTGGAAAATGTAGTTTTAAAGATGTCCTTGACTTATCTTGGACTTATTTATAATTAGTTCGATTTATGAAGCTTCCAAAAGATCGCAGTGGCTCTGCCAATTTGAGTTTTTATGTTTTCTGCTGTGGATCAGGTCGTCTGTCCATCCATAAATATAATGTATGTATAAATATGTATAAATGTAATGTGTGTATAAATATATCCCGCCTCTCAATATAAGGCAAATATTTTTCTTACACAGATGACCTTGTATTAAGTTCTTGATTGTCTAGCTTGTATTAAAGTCGTCTATAATTTTGAACTAGAAAGAAAGTAGTAATTAAATGACTAAAATACATTCCGCGGTGGATTAATTGGCCCAGACGCACCCGTTACTTGAATCTTAAAAGTGACAGATTCGAGAACACCTTATTTCTCTATGCAATCATATGTAATGTCTTGTATTTGAAACGCCAGTGGCAACGGACAAAGATCTAGTAACCAGAATTTCAGCATAAGGCAACATCAGGTAGAGAACTCAACTCTTTAGTCCTGTTTGTAGATTGAACAGTATTCATCCACACTTATAACCAACGCAAATACACAAAAAACTCACTCTAAACCCCCATAGCGCCCGATTATCCACAATCGGTGTCAGTTCTGCTAGTCTACTAGAGACCTCCATGCGGCCGGTCCTCATCGCCGCCTCGTAGTCGACATGCATCCGATATATCCCCGCGAACCTGCCGGGCTCGTAGCAGATGCCGTCACTGTACAGCAAGCGGCTGTAACGAAGGCACTCGCTCTCCATGTGGGTACATGGGAACTCGCGCCCCACGTAGCTCTTGTTGGCGAAGGCCTCCAGCAGTGGGTGACCGGCAGGAGCGGTCGGTGAAAACGCATCGCCAGACACCTGGGGACAAACAGGGCTTTATTCTGGGTAGTTATGTTTGTGAACACAATGAAGTTATAATTAGATCATATTTACGTACAAGTTATTTATTATACGTCAGAATAAATGTTATAAACTTCTAGAGGGTATGTATGGGTCGAAAATGATAACATTTTGCCAATAAATTGAAAAACTATACTGTAACCACATAGAGTGGAATATATAGAAAAATGTATAATGGATCTGGCCAATGTACTGGAACATTATAGAGTTACTCATGCCACACTTATCCTTGATTGTTTCGCAACTTCTTCTGTTCTCCTCTTCATGTTTTGGTGCAGGCAGGGGGATTATAAGTACCTGACGAACACCTGTGCATACGAAGTGTCCCAAACTTCACATGTGAGCGAAACCTACGCAACCCTATATCTTCAAAACTTCCCACCTATCAAATTTTAGAAAAAGATTTGGAAAGAAATTTGATCAGGAGAAAGCAAATAAGTTTGTCATAACCCCTTGTCAATGAAGTATGAAGTAAATGGTAGTCTAAAATTTAATCTCTCTTCTAAGTAGTAATAAACGATAACAAAATTTGATTATCTGTAAAATCAAAAGTCCAATACGAAACTCCGTTCACCCAGTTAATATGCCAATTCACCAATAAATTGCTTAACACTCCAATACTCACCAAAAAATTTGGATAAACCAATGTCAATGCTTTTACTTTCTCGCCTTACTGCTTACTTACGTAGAGAAGAGGAAGTAATTCTGCCACAGAAACCGAATATTTTTTGACAGAAAACATGGTATTGTGGGGCCCCGAAAAGTGAATAAATCTTGTTTCTATGTAAAATACATTACTTCCTCTAACACGTTGTGCGGTTCGAATGTTTTGTGGGTCCTTGATACCAAAGCTAGTGGTGCTACAGACTGGTACTGACTTTCTCGAACTGAGTAGTTTCTTAAAGGTTCCCACAGACCGACGCGGAAGATCCGCAGCCTACGCGGATTGGCCGCAGCGGAAGTTTCGCGTCACGTGTTGCCTTTGGAGCACGTTCAGACCTGCGCGGCAGGCGAGCGTCGCGGCAACGAATTGGCAGCATTTAATCGGCGGCGAAATTTGTAAGCAGTCAGACGCGTTTCTTCTGCTGCAGCTCGAGTTTCGTGGAAGTCCGCCGGTGTTCGTGGGTCTTCGCTCCCCTCTGGGTCGAGCGACCTTGCCAACCGTCACCAAACGCTCACTCATAATTGACGCTCCGTTGTGAGCGGTCCCGTGAATTCCGCGGCCGCCTCTAGCTCGGAACTTTCCACGCCGCACCTGCTGCGAATCTACCGCACCCGTCTGTGGGAACCTTTCTATACATGTAGTCTGAGCTAGTTTTTTAGCCTACTCTTTCCCAGCTTCAATCTTTCGGCGCCTAAAATATATTTTTTTACCTTTCCTCAATTTTTCTGTTCGGTAATTCTATAATTGAAATGTATAGGATTTCTTCGCATTGGAAATTCGCATTGGGAACAGTTTTTGATAAAAATATAATTAAAGCGTTTCTGATTATGATGCCCACTCTGAGTTCAATTTTACAAAAAAATGAATCTTCGAGAAACTTTATAAAAACTATTTGAAGTACTTCTACTCACAAGTGCCATTATGAGTTAAAAAATCCGTAATGTGAATATTAACGACGTGAGAGATATTTGAAAAACTTACATATGCGTAATTTTGAAAAATCAAAATAATGCATCAAAATAATGGTTGTCATGTTATATAATAACAACAACAACAACAACAACAACAAATACAAAGTTAATTTACTCCTGGTACCCCTTTATTACTCTGACAATTTCTGGTACATTCGTTTTTCTTTCCTCTTTGAAAATATTTGTAGTTTCGTTTTAACTTTCATCCTTTCAAGGAAAGGTAACGAAATTCGGCAAATTACCAATAATGTTACCCATTTGAAAATAGTTTCCCACAATTTTTCGAGAGAAGCTCCATATGTACAGAATTATATTTACCGTAAAGTTGTAGGACTTCACAGCCCTGAAAATGGGAGGATATTGGCACGTGCCACTTGACGGGTCGCTACTACCTCCTGCAATATAAATGCCCTCATTTGAAGGTCCATCCGGAGGAGGACATGGCAAATGCGTCCACTCGCACACCCACTGTCCGAAGACGTCCTTCTGCGGTGCAACTGCCAAGAACCACTCGCTGCGGCAGAACTGACAAGCATAGGAATAGGTGAGATGGTTGGGGACGCACAGAAAAAGTAAATGATTATGAATCAGCTATTGCAGATACGCTGAGGGGACTCAAGAGCCTTGCCCCCTTAAATAGAATATAATTTAAATAGAATATAATATATAGAATTAAAAGAACACTAAATGTGTAGAATTATTAGCAGCCCCAAACATAATAATAATAATAATAATAATAATAATAATAATAAATATATTCATTATAATAATTATAATTAACCCTTAAGTGGACGCGCGGCGTACTGAGTACGCCAAGCTACATTTCTGAGCTTACGTTTTCTAAAATTGCGATAAGCCCGGTCTTCCGACACCGAATACCCTACCGTCAGTTGTTGCTCTGCCGATTGTGAGTCAGTACGTATTTATTTGTGTGTTGAGTAACCTGTGTGCGAGCTCATTTCCTTTTCCGGTGCATCTAGGCGTGCATCTGTACGCCGCGCGCCTAGTTATGTAAGTAATTTAAATTTTTTCATTTTTACAATAGAAGGTACGGGTAGCACTAGTAGCGCTCTTCTAGTTTGGGAAGGAATCACATTTGGAAGAACAGACTCCTGAGATAATGAACCATAAAATGTACAAATTTTCGATTCTGGAAGTAAATATGAAGAAGACAAACGCACATCACGCTTCAACAGTGATAGTTACAGCGATGAATTATCTGAAAACAGTCAAGAATACCTTTCTAAAATCCTTTTCATATACAATAGATCGTGTCGTAAGAAACAATTACAAGAAATTTTGAAATATGGTAAAACACGCCCCTGAGCAAAAATTTTCTAGAACACAAAAAAAATGTTTTGAAGAAAATTATTCCATGCGCATAAACAAAAGTGGCTAATAATGAGAAAGAAAACTCCCTGCATTTATTAATTTCATAGACATTTTAGATGAAATAGTTTTGTACACAAATAAGCACATAATGCAAAAGAGACTTTCTGTCAGGCTGGAATCTTGTAAATTTAAGCGCTTAAAACTATTTGCCTGCATTTTTGTTTACTTCGTTAAAAAAATTGTGCAATGAGAAAATGTTCGAATAAAATAATTTAGTATAATAAATACAATATTTTAAAGTATTTAGTTAGATTTTAGTTGCTCTACATTAAGCAAATGAAATGGCGTACTCCATACGCCGCGCGCCCATTTACGTATTGGTCGCGCGCCTACTTAAGGGTGAATAATTAATTATTATAATTATAATTAATAATAATATAATTATTAAAATAATAATAATAATAATAGTTATAATTATAATTAATAATCATTATTAATAATTATTATTATATCTGTTATAATTTGTTTTGGCTGTTCAAAAATATCGAGATGTTTAGGTTTGATTCTCGGAAGCGGCAGTCAATTATTTTTGTGTTGTTCAACGGTAATTGACAGTTGGAAAACGAGAAACTTTTTCCCACGTAATCGTTAAACTTCCAACTGCGACCCGGCGGTAAAATGTAAGGACTAGCCATCGCGGCTCGTATCTCCAGGAGACGGTCCGAATAAAAAACTAGCTCAAGGGCTTAGACCAACTGGGGCGGTGGTACAGCTAACCCTTGAACAGCCAAAACGTGATTCACAGCAATTACACCAGCTTAGAAGCTGTGGGACACACTCCAGGGGCGCCTTACTGAAGTTATCTCTACACTTTTCCTACCTGCCTCTTCACCTGACTCCTGGTCATGCACTCTCCCGTAGCAACGAACGGAGCCTGGGAAGTATCCTGGCACTTCGATTCGCAGGTGCCCCGCAGGTGCCCGCCGAGTCGCGTGGCCTCCTGCAGGTCTGCATAGAAGGTCTTTCCTGCAGCGCAAGGGCCACGCTTGCCACGTAGGTAGCACTGACCATCTGCGTCGTTCAGTATTTTCATCTGCCGCAGACATATGCGCTCCTCGTTTGTGCAGGCGTACAGTTTATGGTAGAAAGATTCGTCCGGGAAATAACGGAATAATTCAGACAAGGGGGGCTGCTTTGATGTTGACGTACACGATGTCGGCTTCAAGTGAGAAACTGCCCACGCCTGAAATCAAAATATTTTCACTCAATGACTCGAAATGTTCGATTATGTTCTTACGAATAATCAACAAAATAAGAAAGGCAAAGGCTTATTTTGTACTTACACATTAAGTATTAAATACGATGATTCTTCTGATGTGATGTAGTAATTTCAGTGATGTAGAAACATATTAAACACTCTTAGTTCTATCATCACAAATTGAATGACAAAATGACTAATTTTAATAAGCTTCGTGGAAAAAACTGAAATATAATAAATTATTTCAAATTTGCAGATCTAATATACAGCCGTGACCGCGACGGAAATTCATCGAGAACACTGAATACCACTACAGATCACCTAAAATCAAAATGCAGCTACTTTTTCACTTTCTCACTACGGAGAAGAGATAAAGTTGTGTAATGTGCGGAAAAGTAGCGAATTTTTGACAGAAAATCTCTTATTGCCGGGTCCTGGTAACGGGTCCTGGAAAAATCCATTTATTAAACAGAATAAATCCTCTAACACGTAATGTAGCCAGAATCCAGGTTTTTTGGGTCCTTGATAGAGAAAACATAATATTCCCTCAATGATCTGGGTGATGTCGCATTGCCTTGAATTTGAAACCGATATTTTAAGGGGCAGTTTACATGAATCCTCCGGGACATTTTCAAAAAAAGTCTCCATCGTTTTGAATTATTTTTGTTGAATATTGTGAAGGACGTTTAAGATAATGGCGCAGGTCTCATGTTCGTTAAAAACCCTTCATAACGTAAATTGCAAAAGTTAAAAATTTTTTTCGGCCTCTTCCTACAACTACAATTATGAGTATTGAGATTTTTCGGAAATTTGAGGCTCTTTCGCGTAATTCTGCATTAAAATACGGGCGAGAAAATATATGTTTTAGCATCACTAGTTTCAAACAGAACCAGATTTGGAAAATATTTTCATTTTCCAGCTTGTTTCATACGAACCCTACCAACTGGCTAAAGGTGTAAGTCTCCAAAGCTGAAACATCGCAATGAGACTTTGCTTGCAATGAAACATAAGCTCAAGTCTTTATCACCTTCTGTTTTCTTTTATGTTGCAGGGTTGGCCCTAGATGCCCCAAAAGGGTAGGAATGGATTCGCCGTGGTGGCGTGAATGTGCATTGCACTTTTCGTGTGCTCACAAAGCTGCACAAATTAACTAGTTCGAGCGTTATTTTGTACACAAAACTGCATCGTGTGAGGTACCGCCACGGGTAGGCATTGTCGACCTCACATACCCACAGGGGCCGTCACAGAAAGTCACTACCTGCATTGCCTATTAAAAGAATACGCCACTGATAGGCACTGCTTACCTTGCCTACCTCGAGGATCGGCCACTGTTAGGTACTGCGTAACCTTGACTATTCGGAGAAGCTGCCATTGGTCTACCCTCATCTACCAGGTGTATGCTTAAGTTTTTGCCTGTTTTTGTGGTAAAAAAACATGTAATTTGTAAGGAAAAATCTTTTTTTTAATTCAAAATATTGGCGCTAGTGTTTGTCGGACTTAACTTGTGTGTGTTGGTTGGTTAATGTCAGACAACAAACTGGCGTAATATCAAATTCATACGCAGCGAACTCTTTGCTAAAGCCGTCTCTTAGTGCAACTGGAAAATACTTATGCATACACCTGGTATTCCGAGGAATTGACACAGATTGAGTAACCCGAGTAGCCGCCACTGGTAGGTATGTTCTACCTTGCCTACCTAGATGTATTACCACTGCTGGACACTGCAGAGCATACCTTTGCCGAGAAGAAACTAAATTAGGCAACGACTTCCTTGTCTAACTCGCAGTATACTGTAGATACTGTAATGAATTGCCCTTGTGGAGTTGAAAAAAAACAAATGTTTATTGGATATTTGTTATTCAGTAATAGTTCTGGTTCATGTCATGACTTTTCGGGTGCTCTCCGCAATCCCTTTCCAAGAGCAAAAAATACAATAACAATATGCGAATGGATGGTTGAACGTAGTTTCTCCACTAGTTCTCCCTTTATTACATCACTTTCCATGGTCCTCACTAGTTCCGTTTTGCTCCCTCTTATGTTCCAGTAAAGTTTTAAATCTTTCCAAAATTTTAACATGTGTGTCATCAATATTGATTTAATTTTCTTTATATTTGAGACTAGTGTGTTCTTAACATGTTTCACATACCGATTTTAAGATGTTGACTAGTGTGTTTTGTATCATTATACACGTCAATTTTTCGTCAATCACTTACTTGCATTTTTTGCTTTTTACATAAATGCTTGTAATTCGCGTATTTCTGTTGTCGTTTTAGCACTTGAAAAGCGATTGCGGAAGCATTTGAAACACTCGTCATGAAAAAGAATTGTTATTCAATAAAAATGCAGCTACATTAGTTTGTTTCAAACCCCACTGGCCATGTTAAACGTTCTCCACATTAATCTATATCTGGAGGTTGAGGAACATTAATCTATATACTAGTTAGCAGTGCTACCCTCACCTACCCCTAGGAGCCGCCATAGGTAGGCACAATCTACATTGCTTCCTTGATGTGCCGCCCCTGGTAGGCACTACTTCACTCGTCCAACCCGAGTCACTGCCAATAGTATGCTTATCTTGCCTACATTGGGGACCTTAAATCGGTTGTTTCTACCTTTATTGCCTAACCAAGGAGCCGTCACTGGCAAGAACTGGCAAGAACTGGCAAGAACTGCCTACAACGTCTACGCAGATGAGCAGCCACTACGTAGTAGGCACTACCTACGTTCCCTACCCAGAGGGGCCGCCACTGGTAGGCACTGCTTACAATGCCTACGCAGATGAGCAGCCTCTGGTAGACACTGCCTACATTACCTACCCAGAGGGGTCGCTAATGATAGGTACGGCTTTACTTTCTCTATCCTCAGGAGCCGCCATTGGAAGGCAATGCCTAGAGTGCCTAGGCCTAGGAGTTGCGATCATATGCACTGCCTACATTGCCTACTCAGAGAAGCCGCCACAAGTAGGCATTGCCAACTTTTTCTACCTCGAAGAGTCGCTTTTGGGAGACACCCTCCACCTTGCCTATCCCGAGAATTTCCCATTGGTAGACCAGACCATAAACCATCAAGAGCCGCCATTGCAAGGCACTGCCTGATATAATTATCAGATCATAAAACTTCTTTGAAGTGTGACATGGCCACTTCAAAAGTAATATTTTTGTCTTATCTATATCTATATCTATACTAATATATAAAGACAGAAGTGCGTTGTCTTCCAACGCGGTAATCTCTGATTGTACTGAACCAATGCCGATGAAACTTTTGTGCTAACTTCCTTGAAAGGTCTGGAGTGCTATAGGCTATGGCTTACTACCATAAACCGTAGTATATTTACAAAATAATTACTTTTCTCGACATTTTTGGCATAGCTTTACATCACAGATTCAAGAGAGCATCAATGTCAATAGTTTAGCTGTGCGCCACCAGAGGATGACGTCTGAGATCTACTACTGGTTTGATCAATGTCCAGAATTATTACGAGATTCATTGGACTTGGAATAAGGTTATGTAATGTCCCTGTATGAACGGTGGTGATTTGTTAGTTCTGAACATTGGTGGAATATTTGAAAGAAATCGGTAACTAAAGTGGTAAAGATGACAAGGTACATGCATTATCCTTAATCCGTGGTATATACAAAGTGGCTATAAAACAGAGTTTGAATTTGTACAGAAATGAGGTAGGTTGAGACAGTGCAATGTACAATAATATATAGTACAGAATATACAGTAATCTACAATGTATTATATATAGATATCGTATACATTCTAAATAACCTCTTCTTTTACAGAAATTTGTAAACATTGAATTTCTTGAAACAATGCGAGTGTCAAGTTGTCAAAACAGATTAAACAAGTGCGAATAGATGGGCAGTCTATAAACGTTTTGAAACGGCTATTAAGAGAAGTGCGACTTGCTGAAGTACTCACTCGCACTATTGAAAATAATACTGCAAGGAGGGATGCAAATGTAAATAATTCTCTACGTAGTAGGGTTGCTTTTCAATAGCACTCACAATTTGATTATTTACACAGTTCTCATGTTCAAATTGGTAAAATGTAAAATGTTTGTATGTTTTGGTTTCATCCAGTTGATTTTTTCTTCATTATATGCAGAAGATTAGTGCAGAAGTACTATGTAATTAAGCAATGATCACTTACATATTGAGAATAATCTGTGCTATTATTTTACATTGCAATTGCTCCCAACGCATGAATTGGTTTCTGTTATTCACATTTCAAGATCCTTAATATATAGCACTTCAGATCAAATAATGAAGCTAATATGGTTTTGTTCAGAAGATTGTCAATTTAGTGTGTACCCATAATGTACATGTTGATGGATCAATATTGTTCTCTTGCTTCAATGTTATGATTAATTGATTTACATAAAAAATAAGTTTTATTCTACACGTAGTTTAAACTTATATAGATTTATCGTCTTCAAAATAATTATAAATACTGGCAATTACGTTCAATATTGATACTTTCATTTACTTTTATGATTATGATTCGTCAATTACGTTTTTACATGTACATTCATATTCCATATCTATCTTCTAGCGTCTCCGTGCGAGAACTCTGGCATGTTAAACTTCGCTTAAAACAGCCAGTCCCTTCAAGGTCACGATTTGACAGATCAATTTCAAATATTTGTTTATGAATACAAGAGAAGACAAAATATAAAAAAGAGTAAGTTTTACAATGTGACAATTTATTGACAGTATTGGAAGTAATATGTGAAACTCCACAAAAAAACAACACAAAATATACGTGAGTCTACAAGTATTTTATTCTGTAGTTTAGAATTGTTTATTGTTTTTAGTTATAAAGTGAAGAAAGTTTAGGAGATGGAAGCCCAAATAAGAAAAATATATTTTTTTGTGAAAAAGTGAGCGAGGATGACCGGAAATTTCCCAATGAGGGCTATCGAAGCGTGGCCGTGGAGAGCATGGCAAGGAGGAGCAGGGGGGAGAAGTGATACAACATAAGAAGATAGTAGGCCCCACCACAGGGTATGAATAAATGGAATTCCTCTCCCTGACTAATAATTTACTATAAACCCGAGCAACGCCGGGTACACCAGCTAGTAATTAATATATTTGCTACTGTTGCTCATTACCTGATTTGTGCAGGAGGATTAAATTGCTGGAATATCCTAAATTTATTCACTTGCTAAATTAATTTAGCACTAACCAATGAATTATGTATTGCAAAATAATTCCGAATTACTGAAAAATCACACATTTCCAATTCACTACTCACAAACGTAACTTTGGCGATGAAATAGCACACAAAAGTAGAAATAAATTGATTCAAAAAGATAAGAGTTTTTTCAGAACTTCAGCTTAAAACTGTTAGCTTCTTCCACAACTTCAACTTTAAAACAGAAGAGATATCCCAGCATCAGCTTTAAAAGAGAAGAGACTGATCCAAAAACGTCAACATCAAAAGAGAAGAGAATTCTTCCAGAATGTTAGCTTCAAAAGAGGAGAGGTTTCTTCGAAAACAACTTCAAAAGAGAATAAATTGTTCCATTACGTCAGATTTAATAACGAATTACAGAACAACTTCAATAAAGAAGAGTGATATTCCACAACGTCAGCTTCAACGGAAAAGAGACATCTTCCACAACGTCAGTTTCAAAGGAAAAGAGACCTTCCAGAAGTTCAAAGGAAAATAGATTTATTTTGGAACAAGATATTCAAAGAAGAAGAGAACTCATCCATAGAGTCTACTTGAAAGAGGGTGAAATTTCCCATAATGTCTGCTTCAAATAGAAGAGAATTCTGACAAAACGTCATCTTGAGAAGATAAGAGACTTTCTCCAGAAAGTTTGTGTCAAGATGGAACTATACCAAATGTTCGCAAATCGACTGGAAAATCTAGAAGCTTGATTGACCTATGTCCGAACTACGATGAGCGATCTACGACAAGGGGCAAGAGATATCCAAGAAAACAGATTTTTCGAGCCCTTTCTATGAGATTTTAACTGGCACAATAATTTGGTTCAAAGATTTGAGAGGAATTTAAAAAGAAACAGAAACTTGCTGAAGACAAGATAATTTATTGCAAATGAGAGGCTAGTAGCTACAATATTCATTGTTTTATGGTGTTGAATGAATCATACTACAGCTTTGCAAAAATTAAAAATCCAGAAATTCATTTGTTTTTATATGTACTAGGAATTGCTTGTGGTATCAAATTAGTTTTAAGAAATTGTGCATAAAGAGACAATAACTAATAATAAAGAGCATAAATGTTTAAAAATAGTGTAACAGAATAATCTATTTATGCCAAGCTTATGAAATTGGAGAACCTACGTTGTAATCAATCTAATGCAATCGTAACAATGGACGCATATTCACAAAAATGGTTGTAACTCTACGGGTCTCAAACGTTTTTGGCTTATTGATATATCATTTCAAGTGACCTAAGTTTATAATATTTATAGGGTATGAATATTATCAATGTTTTTTAGTTAAAAATAATTTGGAAACAAAATTATATTTACGCTTTTAAACAAAAGTTTAGAATACTGAGAAAATAGTAATCAAGACTTTCCTATATCTCTTGAATTATATGGGGACTTAAAGGAAGAGAGCATATAATTTTACCAAAACTTTTTTGAAGAGTGTACTCCTCAACAAGAGGCCACTGGAAATGTTGACAAAATTGAATCTGAGAACTGACAAGATTAATTGTGAAATAAAAAATAGGTAACAAACCACATTATGATTTGTATTAGCAGTTTATAATAAAAGCAAATTAAAATGTAATAATATTTATAATTTACACCATTTAATAAATATAAAATGTTCTCCAAAATAAGGGCTTATAATGCATTTTTTCTTTAGGGTACATGTTTGAAATTAAGGAGAAGTTAATTACGTTCTAAACGAATTTAAGTTTAAAAATAATTAAAATATATTAAAATAGCATGTAATTTTCAATTAAATAGATCAGTGTGTAGAATGCTATGATTGAAAACTAGCAATGCGTTTTTCTCAAAACACAGTTTTGGAATATAGGTCTCTCTTCTAGCTACCGTCTCAATTAAAACAATGCAACGTTGTGGGGGCTGAATATACAAGTTTTAACTAGCACAACGTAACAAGGATTAATGTTTTCATTCGCAACAAATAGCGACATAAAAATATCAGACTTTGACAAAATGTTCTTTGAAGTATTATGAGCATGCAAAAAAATCCGTCCTTTTGAAAATAAGCTTTTCGTCGTTTAGGTCATTGTAAGCATGCATGTGTATATATATACTTTTTAAAACTATGAGCACTATATATGTATTTGCAAAGTATGATAAAATTATTCCAACACACATTTAAATTTCACGTAGACCTGTAATATAGTTTTAATAAATACATAACTAACAATTTAAATATTCTTGAAAACATGAGTTCAAATTAACTAACCAATGTGCTCCCTCCTTATCATGACAACTCAAAATATCAGCAATTTTTAATAGCTATTGCCTTTTTAGTGTTTGTATATATAAAGAGAAGAAGAACAAGAAGAAGAAGGAGGAGGAGGAGGAGGAGGAGGAAATGAAGAAGAATCTATCCCGTTTTGTAGTTAAGCAATACTGGAAAAATTAAATCACTTCTAACCAATCTTAAATTGTACAATTCACATTTAATTCAGTATACGTTGCCAAGTCATTGTCACGTCAATGTCACTGCATCTAAAAGGTTTCCCAGTTTTCCAGTTTTCCATATAAGGGTTAACCAAAATCATGGCAGCTATTTTTCTGGGTAATGTGGATCAGTCAAGAAATTTTAAAATATTCAATTGCAATTATTCAATTCATACCTCCTAATGTTTAATGTTAGGGATTAGTAACAACGTACGGATCTATGTTAGGTTACAGAGAAAACAAAATACTCAAAAGTAAAATTCTCAAAAATATGTTTCAAATGTGTTTGTTCTAATCACAAAATTTAAATTTCGCACTGGTTTCCCTACGAATGACATATATAGTCCTTGAAATTGATCTTTCAACGAAAGCATCAAACGCCGCAAACGATGAGGAAGACACGAAATTACTTTCGTCATGTCTTGAGAGGATCTTGAATCGCATGTCATTTGTGTTACAATGCCTTCACGAATTGTAAGTGCATCCACACAGTGAGATGACTCCGCTCCAGTCATTAAGTTGTTGCCATAAATATGCGAACGCATAGGTAATATGTATTTTTCGTAATACACAAATGCGAACGCATAGGTAAAATGCATTTAAATGTATTTTTCGCAATGCACAAATGCGAACGCATAAGTAATATGCATTTATATGTATTTTTCGTAATGCACAATTTTTTAGTGGAAGCGTATGAGGAAAAGAGAAAAATATTGATTCGAAAACTTAGATTTTTTTAACCGAAAATGTGACAGACTAAATCCTACAATCATATGGGCAAACAAAGAACAAAAAATCATGGTTACAACTTACCGCCAACAGAAGGTTCAACCACGCAAATACCATTGTCGCACGGCAGTAAAAAGTCGGTGTCGGATGTTTCTGCTATACTGATTCATTGGCTTCTGTATAACCTCATATGTTTCTTTCCTTCGTTCAACTATTAGACTTGCGCTCGCCTTGTGGAGACCTTGGTGTGCATCACAGTGCAATAGGTTAACTACGCCTTTCCTAGGGCCCGTGAGATCGATGCCTGTGGGAGGAGGGATGGAGTAGGAAGGAGGAGGGGAGGATGCTGCAGGAAGAGTGGGGATAGGAGCGAGAGAGAGGAAGAAATAGAAGCGGAGGCAGTGGGGTTGAGAGAGCGTACATTCACCTGGCGAGTAGAGATTAAATCAACTAACTCTTAATGAACCGCGAAGAAAAATAACCTTCCTAAAGTTTTGTTTTGCGGCTGTACTTCCTCCATACTGCAATGGTACAGAATGCTTATTTACAGCTGACTAGTTTTGTTTACATTTATTATTATAAACATGATTTTTTAATTGGTTATTTAAGGTCGCATCAACATCAAGGTCATTAGTGACCACTATTTGAGTTAACGTCATGGCAACTATGAAGATGAAGCGGAATGGTGATGATAAGGGGTGAAAGGACGAACACAAATGCAACCATGCCCGAGGCGGGACTCGAACCCGCGACCCTTCGATCAGATCTACGACACTACTGCCTTAGCGATCTCGGCCACCGGGCCGACCACGTCATGCTTGTTTTCAAACGGAACTATTTTTCCTTTTAAATAAATGGGATTAAATTTAAATAAATTTATGAACGAAATCCACTGTTACTATTCCATGGTCGCCACGGAGCAAGCATAAGGCACTGTTGAACGTGCACTGACCGGAAGCTCCCGACGGAAACAATTGAAATCGAATGAAATGATCTCATAAATAAAATTTGAATGAAACATTACCCCAAAGCATTTGCTTTTGTAAAAATCATGTCATTCCACCTTCAATTCATGGACCAAACCTCCCACCCACCAGAAAGAAATTGTAAATTTATGTTGAAATTACTGCTGAATATGTCACCAGTTTGATTCATCTTACAGAATAAATATCAGATGTTTCAAATTGGTTCCATATTACCAAATTAATAGTAAATGGAAAGAAAACAGTTTTACTGCAGTTTTTCATTTCAAATAAACAATTCTGTACTCCAGTGAAAATGAACAGTGTGCTGATGACTGATGTTAAGGTAACAATTTTTAGGTCTCTCAATTCAGTCAAACCTTCAATGGAACGTCCATTTAAATGAATTGAACACACAATTAAGTTTATTATGCAACTCGTTCAGAATTCTTTCAAATTCAGTCAGCCTTCAGACTGATCGTTGTGTATATTTTGCGAATGTTCATTCCCGCCTGAGATATGGCATACTATTCTGGGGAAATACATCTTATTGCTCCCGAACTTTTATATTACAAAAAAGGGTAGTACAAATAATACGCAAATTTTACCCACGCGATTCTTTTAAGCCTCTCTTTATTAATCTAGGAATTTTACCATTACCTTGTCTCAATTTACGAATCAGTTGTTTTTGTCAAAAATTACTTATTCAAGAACGGGATATATTTTCAGCAAACGCCTATGTCTATAACTATAACACTAGACGTAGTAATCATATTCATCAGGTGACATTATCACGAGCTCACTACAAAAAAATCCCAAACAATACATGTACATTATTTTACAACACTTTTCCAGATGACATTAAATGATTAAAATCGATACAAAAGCGCCAAGTCAAATCTTTTCTGGTACATAACCGTTTCTATACAATTAGAGACTATTCCGAGCATCAAAAAGGAAAGTAATGTTAATTTTAACGTTGATATTTAATTTATCATTTGAACTGTACAATTCTAAATAACCTGTAACAGATAGTGTACCTGAGCTTCTAGGTCAATCACCCCAATCTCGATCAGGTTTTTCGTCCAGTTTCCCTGGTCCTTTGAGCAAATGCTTAGATGGCCCTTGTTTGGCTTCTGGATATAAATGTAACTTCATTATTCATTATCATTATCATTATCAAATTATCGTTAACCACGTTGTCGCAGCAGGAAGTATATTCCTTCGCGAAGGACATAAGAGATAAGAGCCCAAATCTATAGCTGATTTGCTCTTGAAAATAGTTCGTTTAACATCGGGGGGAAATTTTTTTTAACAATTGTTGCCAACAACGTTCATTTCTCTCTGTAGTGAGAAGGAATTGAACTTGTATATGGTTTAGGTAGGAATCCCTGAATTAAGATAACGTGTACAGAACACACTTCTCCCCATAGCACGTCAGACGCAGTTTTTAACTGTTTTTGACGTAAAATAAAATTAAAAAATAAATATTATGCGATTCGGGGTCCTACGCAAGACCGCTCTTAACCAGCAGACTGGATCCCATCGCATCCATCCCTTGCTATTCTCTGCCTTCGTAGGCGAACAAACTGCAAATATTCTTTACTTTCAACCTTTTTTGTTACGTAAATAATTTGACAATGGTAAAAGTTTGAAAACGTCCCCACCGTTTATATTAGTTTAAAAGCTATATAACTTCCACTCGCTTCTGTGTCAGTGAAGTTTCATTGCACTTTCATCAGGACAGCAGATAAGATCGTTCTCTCACACTAATTATTTTGATGAGATAGCAAGATGGCGGCACTCCAAGGGCGACAGCCTCTCGACAACACGATGTTTAACATGTGTGTCTGCATAAGTTGCAGGAGTCATTGTTGTGATCAATCTGGTACGGTATTACAAATACGTCCTCTGTATGCAAGCGTTCCTTTTATGTATTCTTTTAATTGAGAGCGTTTCCTGGTATATGACAACAAAAAGAGCTTAGAGTTGAAACGTGGTGTATGATTTTAGTAACTAGATATAAGAAACCATTTTTACACAAAATCACCTTAAGAAACGAAGGTCTACATTGTTGTGATCTCACATCAATATTTCAAGTTCTTTGTAAAATAAAATTTGTGAAATTCATTTTTTGAGATTTCCTGGCTCATATATAAAGGAAATATATATTAACGATTTGTCGTAGTGTGTTGGTGTAGGAAAATAGTTTACAACATTACGTGTAGGCTGACACTGGACAGTTTCCCTTTCGACACTGAATGCGGTGTCGCCACGCGTTCGGCATCGGTGACAGTTGATGCTCTTCTAGCACGATTCCGATCATCGCACAGAACCTCTTTCAGTTGATAGCATCAGTTAGTTAGTGTATAGTCGCAAGAAGCCACGCCGGAGACCTTTCCACGCCCAGAAAGCCTGGAGAGAGGTGCGTTTCTGCTGTGCCTCTTCAAACAAGCCCCGTCCTCAAGGTAGATTTCTACACTGTACGTCTATAGGCAATAGCTGTTGATAAAACTGTACTTCAAATCCATAATTTGTATTTATTTTCGTAAAAATGTAAAAACCTAAGGTCATACGAATGTGAATCGGAATTTTGTAACAGCGTTAATGATTATACATAAAAATACAAATGAAGTCTCTTATTTTTCACCATAGTTTCCTCCAACAGAAATAGATTTTCTCTATCGCATAGGAAATTTTCCGATTCCTTCATGGGAAAACAGAAGACTGCTGTCGCAGTACGTACTGTTTGACCGTAACGCTGTCTTCAAATTTCTCTCCACCTAATGCCTCTTTTAGTGAACCAAACATATGGTAGTCACATGGAGAACTAGTTCGAACAGTAAAGTGAGTGTTCTATAAGCAGCCAATGCAATTTCGTTGGCTTTAACTAGCCAGAGCTACTGTATGCGGTGGTGTGTTGTCACGCAGGATGGCATCGAGAATCTGTAACCGCCATCCGATCCATCCTCCGCCAATCGCAGGTAGCCTCTGTCCGATACCTTCTATTGTATGGCATGGACACATCCAACGCTTACACCCAACTCCTTTGCACAGGTAACAGCAATGCGGCGACACATTTCAATTCTACAGTTAGAGAAGAGAAAATAATTGAGATTTGACAAAGGTTTTTCACAAACGATAAAAAGCTGATTCTGAGCATTGCTATGCGCACGTTGTTGGTCATTTTTAAATAAATATCCACAAAAGGGCCGTTATAAATACAACTTAAATTGATCATAACAATTACTGGCAAAATTTTTGGACGTGGTGACTTGTCGCGCACTCTCTTTTTCGTTTTCTCAAGCTCGCTCAGGGTCGTCAAATCTCTTTTTTCTCTTCTTTGTGTTTCCCTCTTTACCGCCGTTTTTTTTCTCTCTTTTTTTCTGTCTTCAAGCGACCCCCGAGTTTGGATTTGAGTTTCATCACACCCGCAACACCGAGCGCCGCAGCTCTTTCACCGAAACTCGCGTCTCTGGACTTGACTCGCTCCCATGCCGCCTTGGCGAGCGATTCGTCTGCTCTTTTGCGTTCTTCACCCCCTCGGTCGTTGTGGTAGGCGATATCGTGTTCCATACACGCTTTGTCCAACGGATTGATGCCCCGGTCGCCTCTTTGTAGTCTTCTAGTGAGTTTCGTTCCGGGTCCGCAGAACTGATAACCACCGGGAATGTGAAGTTCGAAGGGAAGCTTATCGATCGCCTGATTGAGGATCCGACCTATAAATCCGCTACCTCGATAGCGATGAGGTCGTCGCCGCCACCGCCGCCGCGTTTCCGCGAAATACGAAGAATGTTGTCGCACGTACACCATCTCGTGAGAGAGTGAAGAGCGTCTCGGATAGAAAAGATGTTTTATAGGAATTGATCGAAACCCGATCGGTAGCGCCCCTTATTGAGCGGACTCGGTTTGCAGATCATCACAAAAGCAAAAGGCTTGGCGCTCCACACTTCGGAGCACTTTGCTTTAAAGTCGTTGAAAGAGCTATAATCGTTTCCGACATGTTCCTTGTAGATGTACTCTAGATTGTTATCGTCTTGCCGGAAAATGATGATTATATTCGCGTTATCTCGAATCAATTGCTTGGGAATTTTCGTGTACGTCTGACATAGATAGAGCACGTCCGTGTGTTTGTGTCTTCCGGCGGCAAAGTAATGCTTAATGTTATCTTGTTTCTCCGTGGCGATGTCGTCGAAGATGAAAACGCTGTCGGGAAGCGCCTCGGCGGGCGGCACGATGTTGTCGTGTTGTGAAAACGAATGAAAAGGAACGAGTCCGTCGCAGACTCGCTTCAAGTACGTATACATGGGCTGCTCTTCGGTGGTAGAGTACAAATAGACGTTGAGGAAGGCCAGCCCAAACTTCCCGGTAAGGAGGGAGACGACAGCGTTCGTCTTTCCGCATCCGGAAGGTCCAACGATAAGAGCGCGCACACTATCAGGGAAAAGAGGACCGTGTCGACTCTTTTTTCCCTCCCCCTCCCCTCTTGCACTCCATAAGGCTGTCACGTTCACGACGGGCAGTTTCGGTTGGTCCATTGTGTTACGATTCTCGAGAGAGACTGCTTGTATGATGCGAGTATCAAAAAGATTTATATATATATTTTTTGGGGGGGGGAATGAGGGAGGGAATCCTACTTGGTACACACATACAAAGGAAAATAAAAACAAATTTTTCAAAAAAAAATTTTATTTATTTATTTATTTCAAATTACACACCCATCTCATATGTGATGTTGTCGACTTCTTCTTCTTCTGCGGCTAAAGATGAGGAAGAAGAAGAAAGCATCGAAGCGATTGATATCTCGATAGCCTTCGTCAACCATTCCGCTGCGTTGCGTGCACATTCTTTGACATCCAATTGGGAAAATGTGAGACCACAACACGTGATAGTGTCCGGAGTTGTTGACCTTTCTTTCCCGTCCGTTTCTTCTTCCTCCTCCTCCTTATCGTTTCTCCGTCGGCGTCGTGAAGATTTCTTTTGTAGTTTTCTTTCCTTTCGCAGTCTTTTCATCTTCTTCTTCTTCTTATTCTTTGTTTTTAATGCGCAATGAATGTTACACGGGTGTGTACACACATCATGCGAAGC
This sequence comes from Teleogryllus occipitalis, assembly GCA_011170035.1. NCBI lineage: Eukaryota > Metazoa > Arthropoda > Insecta > Orthoptera > Gryllidae > Teleogryllus > Teleogryllus occipitalis. Next base: position 333,293 of record BLKR01001025.1, on the reverse strand, counting down.
TGGTGGTGGTGGTGGTGGTGGTGGTGGTGCTGATGACGGGTCATCTGGCTCAACTGAAGAAGCGGAACCGACTTCCGGCAGATCCTCGTGCATCATCTCTCTCTCTCTCTCCCAACGTGCGGCTACAAAGTAAAGAGACGAAATGACACTGGTGGACGAACGACGCAACTTTTTATACTTTTTTTTTCTCACACGTTTTTCCTCGCGACAAAGTCATCTATCGGCACGTATTGCATTTCCGTTTTATAGATAATGAGACAATACGCGGAGGTTTTGTTCGGCATGTTTGTTTCTGTTTCCCACGTGATCTTAATGTCGGTTTGCGAAGGAACCATGGCAGACGATCTAGCGGAGACGTCCCAGCAAATAAAAGGGCAAGTTGAAAGAAAGTCCATTGTAATAGCCGAAGTGGGATGACGATTGTAGTAACTTTCTTCCATGTTTTTTATCATTTCAAAGAGATACGGATACCAGTTTTTGTTTTTATAATAAGATACTTTACATAAAAGATCGGAATAAGGGTAAAATTCATCGTTGAGATACAGTTTTGCCCTTACAATATCGCAACCGTCGAACTCGCTCGCGTTCTTTTTATAATCGTCATCCCTGTCCGTTTGCATAGCAAAGATGACGTACAGGGGATGATCTTCCTTCGGACCGGTTTTGACCGACCACTGAAAAGGTCCCCTCCCCCTGCCGTGATAGAAGGCAATTCCTGTAGGTCCCATCGTCTGAATTGAATGGGAATGGGCCGCCTGCTTTCCAATACCCTTGTCACGGCGAGGGAGGCGGCGTCGCTGAGTGTGAGATGAGGAATTCTCCAAATGTCATCGAGGATATTAAACGTTGCTGCATCCACCGTTTCTGCTTTTGAAAGAGGCAATTTTTATCTTTGCGACCGCGAATCAGCACGACGTCGTGTTGAACACCTGTCATGACGCGAGTGTGGTCTTCGAAAATACCCATCCACAATTTCAAAGGTATGATCGCGTAAAACCTTCCATCCGGCTCGCAGAAGGCGTGTTTGTTGTTGCAAACATCACCCTTATACAAATCCACCTCCTCGATCCATCCCGCACACCCCAATTCTCTTCTTTCCGCCGGAGAGAGCAAAGGAAGATTCTTCACGGTGGCCGTGATGCCGGGATTTTTCACAACATCGACGATCACATTGTTGATTTCATAACGAATTTCGCTAAAGAGTAAAGTGAAGCCGTTGTTCACAAATTCGGTGTTGGGGCGATCCGTACTGCCGTCCGGCTTGTCTTCGGAACCTCGGAGGACGAGAGAACTGGCGGACGGCAGAAGAACGGCGTCCTTATTCGCGATAGTAATACGTATTTCATCGTTATTATTAAACGATCTGATATAGGGCAAGTGTTCGTGAACTGCGATGCCGGTGATGTGATGTTTCAGATTCTCTCTATGAAGAATGTCTATGGCATGTTCGTCGATAAATTCAGTATTTGAATGCTTCACTTTCATTCTCTTTGTCGTCATCTTCTTCTTCTTCCTTTGGTGAGAAGACTATAACCTAAACCTCGTAAGATTTCTCGGCTGGACCGTGTTAACGTGGCGAGCGGACAAAGCACTCTGTGTCGCGGACGAGGAACGACCTCCAATTTATAGTGTTTCATTTCTTCTCAATCAAATCAATTCAGCAGTCTAGGACGGACGAGCAGAGTGCACGTCAACGGCGTTTCCGGATGCAACGGAATCAGTTGACCGTCCGCGTTCTCTAAACGAATCGAAATCTCGTCGATCCAATGGCGCGTGACGCGATGAAATATCTTTTCCGACGGTCTCTCTTCGAGGATGGCGGCTGGTAAGTCGTTGATGTGAAACTGGTGAAGCACGTGGGCCTTCCGATTGTTTATATACCCGCTTTCGATCACGTTACACGTCACGAACACTTCAAAGTCTTTCACGATCGCCGGCGCTTGATCGGACATCGCGTACTCTCCCCGAGCTGTAGGTGGAACGTTCTTTTTAAATCCTAAAAGTTGACCGATGGATTTATCACCCTCGAAGTCGAGTCTGAAAGAAGTGCTAACGGCGACTTTGTTCGTGTGCGGGTCCGCTTTCAAGTCGCAATAATGCGTCTTCATCGCAAATCCTTCGGGAAATTGTTTTTTGAGGACGTCGTAAATGTGTCGATTGATATCTTCTAACGTATACGTGCCCGGCGGTACGCTTATCATATGTGTTGTTTCTGCCCCTGGAAACGTGTAGTAAAACCGGTTGTTTTCTTCTTTCACGTTTTGGACGTGGTGCGCGGTGTTGAGATGTACCAACGCGATCTCGTGAATGTCGGTGGAGAGGTCGATGGCCGGCGCGAACTTGGCCGTCACTTCCGGTCCTCGTCCGATAAGCGTGTAGGTGTGCATGATGTCAGCGTCTCTCGTGAAATGAACCCCTCCTACCGGTGAGTCTTCCTTTTTTTTCCCTCTCCCCCCTCCTCCATTTCGTGAAAGAGAAATTGCAAACACAACTTGCCGCAGTTGTTCGTGTTATATTTTTGCACTCGACGCGTGTTGTACGTCACGTGGTGTCCGCGCGCGTATCGAAGAAATTCGGGAGGGGGCGGAAGTCCGAAGGAATCGAAATAACGCACCGTTCGGCCACGTTTCGCGTACGCGACGAAATGAGTACTGTCGCCGCTGGCGTCGTCGAGGTTGACGACGCCGCACTCACGCTCCGACGCCGCCATTGTTCTTTTTTAGGCAACGCATCACGCGTAAACACGCCACGAAAATAAGGAATATTCAAAATCTTCTTCGCAAAACGTGTCATTTCCTCGTGCGTGAGTGCTCGACGCGGTACTCCGCTCATTGGTTTTTTCGAGACGAGCCCCCCCTCCTCCTCCCCCTCCTCCTCCCCTTCGCCTTCTTGGTCGTTCGAAGCATTTTCGCGGCCCGTAGCAACACGCCCGATCCTTTTTTGACTTCCATGACCTTGTTATGACGCATCATTTCCGCTAATTCTTGGTTTTTGCTTTTGGCGTTTTTCACAGCGTTCGCGATAGCGGCAGCGCCGCCTGCGACACTACCGACCGCGCCCAGGCCGCTTAGAATCGCGGGGAGTAAAGGGAGGAGGGCTGGCAGAAACCCGCCTCTCTTACTCTTCCTTCCTTGACACGCAGCTTTCTTCCTCCTCCTCCCCCTCCTCCCTCGCGATATTCCGCGACCCATCGCGGCGGGGAGTCGGGCGCGGGGGGTGATAACAGCACCCGCCGGTGAATACTCGTCCGTGTCAACGCTTCTCACCCCTGCTCTTCGTGCGCCTTCTTCTCTCCTCTGCGGTGGTAGTGGTAACTTCCTACAATCTCTCGTCGTTGTCGTTCTACACACTGTGCGAACCATGACAGTACTAATACACGAGCGCAAGTGTCGAAATATATATACCTTTTTTTTTTCTTCCTACAATATCCCCTTCGATTTCAATTTTTGTTCTATTTTTAATTCAATCTCGTTTTTAGTTAATTCTTTTTGCGCGTGAAAAACAGACTCCGTGTAGTTTTTCGCCTTCGCCAGCGTGTCGTCTATCTCTTTTGTGATAAGCTCTTTCTGCGCGCGAAAAATATTCTCCGAGTGTTTCTTCGCAGCCGCCAGCATGCCGTCCAATTGATCCTTAATCACTACGTCCGAGCCAGCGGTGCCAGGGCCTACTTTGCGAATAAGCCTGCCGTGAAAATTGTAGTTACCGGACGAACCGACTTGCGGTAACGTGTCCAAAAGCCTGGGAGGAATTTTGCTTTCGTGCGCGGTCACGAGCGCGATGCATTCGCTCTTCGCGAACGCCTTTAGGTCTTTTCCCTGTTGTTCGACACGCGCAGAGAGCTTCTTCTCGAGGGCATCGAGTTCGATTTTACTTGTTTTTTTCAAGCTTTCCGCAAGCTTCTTCTCGAGCTCATCGAAAGTATCGCTTTTTCTTTTTACCACAGTTTCCGCAGACTCAGCATCATCATCATCATCATCATCTCTCCTCCTTGTGCGCTTACGTGCAACACTGTCAACTTGTTCATCGACGTAACGCTTCGTGACGGCGTGACGTGACCGAACCGCGTGACCGAAGACATCCATCACATTGATGCGACTGACAGATTTGTTTTCTAAATCCATATATTTATATTAAACAAATTTCGAAAGACAAAGCGGCGTTTCGACCCACTGTGTACTGTTTCGCGTTGCGACGTGATCGAAGCATTTTTTTTAAAAAAATTTCGATCACCAAAGCGGTTTTTCGACCCACTGTACACCTTCACGCCATCTGTTTTCTAAATCCGGATATTTATATTTAAAAAATTTCGAAAGTCAAAGCGGCGTTTTGACCCACTGTGTGCTAATTCGCAAAAGCGGAAAAAGAGTCGTATTAAAAAAGTATTAAAAAGTATTTAAAAAAAGCGGTGTAAGAGCATCGGATCATTAAAAAAAAAAAAAAATTTGTCCACTAAAGCGGCGTTTCGACCCGCTGTGTACTGTTTCACAAAACGGAGAGAGTCGAGCGTCCTCGAGTTGCGACGCGATCGGAGCATTTAATAAAAATTTCGACCCCCAAAGCTAAGTTTCAACCCACTGTGCACCAACTCGATCGAGTGTTTCGGTCTACTGTGATGGCGCGCGCGCCCTCTAGCACCAACACGGAAGACTGAAAGAAACAAAAAAAAAATACTCGCGGTGAAGTGCACACGCGCGCCCTCTCTTAGCAAACGTGTGAGTTTGCGCAACGTGTTTTTTACTCGAAGCCCATGTTAAAATTATAGAGTGCTGGAATTGTGCACAAAGTCTCTCAGCGAAGGGGAGATTGTCTCCTATCGGACTGATATGAAAGTAGGTCGCAGACGCTCGCGCCAGCAAGTGCACGCGCGCGCCCTCTCTTAGCAAACGTGTGAGTTTGAGCAACGTGTTTTTTACTCGAAGCCCATGTTAAAATTATAGAGTGCTGGAATTGTGCACAAAGTCTCTCAGCGAAGGGGAGATTGTCTCCTATCGGACTGATATGAAAGTAGGTCGCAGACGCTCGCGCCAGCCCGCCCGGATGAGTGTTAGGGTTGATAACACGCGGGCGCGCTTCGCGATTTCGACAGCACTAAAAGTCAGTCGTGTTCGAAACCTCTTCCTGTGCAGACAGTCAATATGCAACGATATTCATTCAGAAGATTCGGTCAATTTACCAATGCGCAGTACCTACCAGTGGACCCGTACGGTCGCAGCGTTATACACTACGCTGCGGCATTTGACGACATTTTGGGACTTTTATTTTGTTTAACTCGCGGCGATCCAATCGATCGCGTGGACTTCTTCCTCCGAACACCGCTCCACTACGCCTATAGACAAGGAGCAGAAACCGCGTGGAATTTTCTCCTCTACGCCGGTGCCGATCCAAACAGACTTGATGCTATGGGCAACAGACCGCAGGACCTGTTACACCAAGAAAATATTTGGTGTAACTGTCCTCCAGGTTGCGAAATGTGCCTCAGAGTGCCTAACCACTGCGTGGTGGAGGTGCCCCTCGTGCAGTACCTACAAAGAGAAATCTACCTAGAGGAAAACTTGCACGACGGGGCACCGCCGCCGCCGCCGCAAGACCCCGCGCCGCAAGCACCCGCGCCGTCACCGCAGCCGCTGCCGCCGCCGCCGCAGCCGCTGCCGCCGGGCGCCGGCGACGGTCCCGCGGACGTCGCGGAAGCGCCCGCCGCCACCATTGCCTCTGAGGCGCGAACACCACTGCCGCCGCCGCGGCTAGCGGCCGAAGGCAACGCTGTGGAAACCGGAGCGGCTGCGCCCTCCGCAGGAACAGGAACGGACTCGACTCCACGGCGAGTCCCCATTCTGCGATTGCAGAGGGTTTGTGGAGAGACGTGGAGCACTTTCTCCTCAACCCCGCTGCCACCGATACCGTCGCGGTGTAATAGCACCGCGTCTACGGTGTCGGCTTCACCACAACCACCACCACCATCATCACCACCACCACCACCACCACCACCACCACCGCCGGCGGCGCGGATTATACGGTTGAAAAATCCGAAAATTATAGTTCGCCGGCTGGAGGATAATTAAAAGGTAACTAATGCTTTTTTTCTTCTTCTAATTCTATACTGCGTATTCTTATTCTAAATTGCGTATGCATATGTGTTCAAGGTCTTACAGTCTGTTGCCCCATCTGCCGGATCGGCACCGGCGTAGAGGAGAAAATTCCAAGCGGTTGCGCTGTTCCTTGTCTATAGGCGTAGTGGAGCGGTCGACGAGTGGTCGCCGCGAGTTAAACAAAATAAAAAAGTCCCAAAATGTCGTCAAATGCCGCAGCGTAGTGTATTACGCTGCGACCGAATGGTCCACTGGTAGGTAGTGCGCATTGGTAAATTGACCGAATCTTCACAAAAGCAATGTATATTCAAAAAATAAATCACAAAACGTTTTAATGCATTGGTTTTTTATTTGTTTTTTCCCTATTTTAACTTTGTCGGGTTTCCTTTTTTGTATAGTACAATAAATAGTTTTCATTTCAAAATATTTTTGATTTTTTAAATAGATTTTTTAAATATACAATTCAAAACTAGTGAAATGTGAAATGAATATTTTATTTTCAACAATCTTTTAAATATACAATTCAAAACTAGTGAAATGAATATTTTATTTTCATTTCAAACTATTTTTTGATTTGTTTCCTTTTTACAGTTCAAAACGAAAATAGTTTGAAATGAATATTTTATTTTCATCATCTTCAGGTGTAGTGAAATGAATATTTTTTAAAAATTTAACAATATAACAGCTTTGGGGAAAGGTTAACAATATAACAGCTTTGGGGAAAGGTAAGTGCATGATGTGTGAATTAAATTTGAAGTATTTTTCAATTTGATATTTATTTCATTTATAAATATACAGTGAAATTGAAAGGTTAACAATATAACAGCTTTGGGGAAAGGTAAGTGCATGATGTGTGAATTAAATTTGAAGTATTTTTCAATTTGATATTTATTTCATTTATAAATATACAGTGAAATTGTTTTATACAGTTGATTAAATTTGATATTTTTTATTTCTTTTATAAATATACAGTTCAAATACAGTTCAAATAAATATCCACAAAAAGGGCCGTTATAAATACAACTTAAATTGATCATAACAATTACTGGCAAAATTAAATATTTTCAATCAAAAGGAACTTAACCTCGTAATCGCTTTTACTTAAAAGTGAAATTATGGCATTAACTTTATACGTTCAAGTTAGGAATAAAAGGTTGTCTGTTAAACGAGCTGTCTTCCCGGGAGAGTGATACAATAAATTAGGAGATTTTACTAGAAGAGATAAGCTACATAGACATTTGTTTCACATCATTGCTACATACAACAAATACGAAAATCATTTAATAAAACCATCCCGATCAGGTTTTTCGTAGTTTCCCTGATCTTTTGAGCAAATGCTGAGATGGCCCACGTTTTGCTTCTGGACATAAATGTAACTTCATTATCTGTGCACGTCTTCTAGAATTCAGCGGGAAATATAGTTATTCAAATTATCGTTTCCATGTTGTCACGGCAGGAAGTATTATTCACTGACGAAGGACATCATGGATAAGAGCACAAAATGTATTGATTATTTATCTTTGAAAATAGATTCCATTACATGGGAGCGTTTTTTCATTTTTTATTCAAAGTTCAAGTAGTATATGACTTAGTGTAGGGATCACGGAATTTTTGAAAATGTGCACAGAATTCACTTCTCCCCATAGCACGTCGTACGCAGTCTTAATTGTCTTTTGACATAAAATAAAATCCAATGTAAAACTAAAGCAGGCAAACAATTTGCCATTGAATCATATTCCTGCCCTTCGGCAAAATTATAGAAAAGTTTAAAAGTGAACATGAAATGAAATGAGTACTAATAGAGTAATTAAGGCCAATAAAATGAAAATCTGTTGCCTGAAAACATTCGGCAACCACGCTTTCGTTTGAAGCAACTAATCGTGATATTTCGACCGCGCTTCGCACTTACAATACCCGCTTCTGCCTGCATTTTTACATCTCTTTGTAGATTAGGAGGGGGAGGGAGAATGAGAGCGGAGTCAGAGGAAGTTTCCCACAGGAGCGCTGGACTTACTAGGTGAGCAAATGGTTCGTGCGGACGCAGTTTGGCTCTGGTCTATGCAGACAGTGAGAAAAAAATTAGCCTTATTGAACACAAGCATAATGCCAATGCCAATTTATACCCATCTTTACAAGCACGCACATTTCCTTACTGTCAGACGAGAGCTCTTGAGAGCTGAAAAGCTACTGTACAATGAGATTTATTTAGGCTTTTAAATTCAAATATGTATCAAGATTAAGAATTCGTTGAGAGCAGTCCAAAATAGTATTAAACTTTTTACCAGTAGTTTTAATGTATTATCAAGTTATTTTACCAAACTGGGACAGATTCTGGACCTTGTTTCTAGAAACAATGGGTATACGAGTAACAAATCAATTCTTACATTTGAAAAATTAAGGATTGTGCATTCCTCCATACTGTTGTGTTAAAATCTAAAAGTTCAGGGGCACCAAGTTGAAATTTCCTCATCTAATTGTAACCAGGATTTGAATATTTAAGACGCACCTAGGAAATTACGACGGAAAGCGGAAGCAGGAAATTTGATTTTAAAACACTTTTCGATAAATACAACTTAGAATTGGTTTATTTTGTTATAGGTTTTATAGTCTGAAATTTTACAACTAACTTCACAATGTACTACATTTTGAAAATATTACAAAGATAACCAGTTAATCATAAATACAACTTTGCATTTACCATTTCCAATCCAAATATTTAATTGTAAAATATTTACTTCCAAAGAGATTTACAAATGTGTATTGGTAAACCAAATACATCAATCTTACTTTTCTAGAATTGTAGCAAGTTTCTTTATGCTACATTAAGTTTTGAAGCTGGCGTTTGTACCTTAATATTCGTATAACCAACTTCATTTATGTTGATAGCAAAAACTAGTTCCACAAATCAGTTTGTTTAATTTCTCAACACATTTATTTTTTAATTGTGATTCATACAGGAACTAACAACCTAACAACTTTTGTATTTAACACTTAAGATCAATGTTATTTTTAATTTCACTCCTTTGCACCTTGTTAAGATTCACGAGAATCTTTCTTAAGATACTCTGAAACAAATTGACCTGTACTTAAACCATTTGTTCATTCAAAAACAATTACAAACGTTGTGTATTAAAGATCTTACCTCAATATTAAAAGAAAACCGAATCCAGTTTTTTTTATGATATGGATTATATCTACCTTAGAAATAAACCAATCCTTTTTCTCACGGTTACTACTAAAGGGTTACTTAAACCCTAGTGGGACAATCATTGGCATACCAATAGCATAACTAATTCCACTCACACAAACCCTTAGTTCGTACTTTAGATCTCTGCATTATTGCTCTCTCAAGGTTTCTCTTAACTAGGTGAGTTTCTGAGGTCATGCTTTGAGAATTGAAACTTTAAATTTTTGAATGCTCAAAATGAAAATACTAATTTCAGAAGCCATAAAATTCAGATATATATTACATTAGCAAAAGAGATAAATAAGCTTCAAATTAGCCGCTTTTCTGTTGCAATAAATTTTTAATTATCTTCCAACAATATTGATACTGTAAATTGTCTGTTAATACTTCTCGGAATTTCGTTTCCTTACTTACAAGCAATGAATTTCACAAAAAATGTGTTATATTCAGATTTTAAATTTATTTTCTAAAAATTATCTCGCCGCTAAGCCAATAACTTTTCTTATTCTTGGCCTTAACCTGTACGCAACACAGCCCACACCGCACAGAAGAACATTAATGAAGTTTGCGCTAATAAAATCTAGGAACGTAGTCCTTAGTCCTATCTTAGTCCTTAGTCCTAAGTCCTTAGTACTATCTGATAACTTCCTTCTCACTGTTTTCATGCTCTGTTTAATTCGTTCACACAAAAATAAATAAAAGCCATAATTTTAAGACAACTTCTCTAACATGTTTTGCAACCTAAACCAAGTATGTTTCCTCTTATCTACAACTACTTGACATTCACCACATCCCATTATCTCAAATCTTTTTTGAGTAACCGTGAAAGTCTATTCGTCAGAAATATTCACTTATAATATTTGTTATAAATATGCTATATCCTATGTTTTGCAAAATTTGCCATGGCCACAAAAATTTGAACATTTTATTTTAATATAAATACTGTATTATAAAGTAACGAGTATATGTCATTGTTCTTCTGTAAAAAATGTTTCAGTAGAGGATATCACTTTCTATGATTTCTAATTCCACATTTCACTTATTTGAACACTTTAATCGTCTCCACAAATGGATAATGTATAAAGGAATTCAGTACACTGATCTTGAAATGCCTGGAAGACAACTTGTCTTGTCCAAAAAGTCTTAAAGAGATGCCATCCTAAGGGTGCGATCATCCCTCTTTCTTCATCTCTCCGGCGACTTCCCATTGCTCTGCAGTCCATTCCGTCTCGGCCCACAGGATTCCATTCCAGTCCAGCTCGATAGAAGTTATTTGAAGTGGGCTACCGAGGTCTACCGCGAGCACAATCTTAATTTTCGCAGGTGACAGTTTCCCACAGGATCTGGAACATTAATTAGATTGTAAAACTACGGGCAAAACGAAGATCAAATGTAACTATAAGAGAAAGTTTTATGATATTCCAGAGCGGGGGGAGAGAGGGTCTGACTACGTCACAGCTTGAAAGGGCGTATTAATTGTTGACATGAACTTCTCGGGCCACAGCGTCACGAGGAAGTGTCACGAGAAATACGAATATTTTGAAGGTTTGTGGTGGTCGTGGGCAGCATTGTAAATTTTAAATTGGTACATGCCGTTCCGAGTCTTGTATGCGAGTTTCTAAACACCTCAACCGGCCGTGATATTCACCGCTAGGCAAGGACAAGGGATCTCGTTAATCAAGAAAACTTGCGCAAGCAATACTGGTGGAATGTTACGTTAGTTTTATTTTTGCATATTCTTCGAAAGTAGGGAAAATTTCTAACGACCAAATTCTCATCGCTTTTAATGTTTCTTTGTTTAAAGACCGGCAATTCCCAATTAATTAAAACAAAGTTAGGAAAAATATTTGCTGCGTATAACGTGACTAAGAATTCAAAAGTAATTTTCTACGTATTATTAAAGTACTTTCTCGCTTCTGTAGAAGTAAGATGCCAGTAGAAATAACCTTATAATTTCAATTTCCACTATTTATAAATCTTTTATCAGTTTCCACAATTACGGAAATTCATTAATCCATTCAATATACTGACCTTCAGGTCTTCCAGAACTAACTGTCCCATTTTCTTCAATAAGATTTTTGAGGATAGATCTGAACGATGAAAGAGGAACAGACCTACAACACACTAAAACTTCATTCTTCTAGACTTTACGCACTGCCGCCAGGTTCCATCCCGGTCTCCATTGGTCAGAGTGAGGACACGATGTAGGTCAATGTGAGGTAGCCTCTGGCGTTCTAAACAGGTCAGCGCTCCAACACTGAGGGGGCCACCCTCAGTGACCTACACTGAGGGGCCACCCTCAGTGACCAACACTGAGGGGCCACTATGTGGCCACCCTCACTGACTCATCTGGAACATTTAATTTTTCTGTATCACATCTCAAGGTCGTAAGTACACATAGTTGCAAGTTGAACTTTAGTCCATTAAAATGTAGACACCCTTTTGTAATCCAGTTACCTTATGTATTCTTAAGTGCTTGTTATTAAGTTCAGAGTTTCCGATTTTATAAGAAACAATCCCATTTACGTAATTTACATGCATGTCGCTTCATGTTTGTCCTACGTAGTACATGCACATGCAGATATAACCCAGTAAGTCTACTGCACATCCAACGTATTACCGGAACACCCATTAAAAAATCACATTTTCGATATTCTGTTAACTACTTCGCGATTTTCTACACTACAGGTTTCAAAACTACGCATGCTTATTTAATGACCTGCAGTTTCGGGAAGGTATTTGGTTTAAACCATGTTAAATGTACATCCGGAATTCCTGAAAAGAAAACTTGATTAATATTCCTGAAAGAAATGGAAAACTGGCGTTTAAAATTCGAACGCTGATAAACTAGACTGGTGTTGCACATAATCAGCTTTCTGGAAGACGCCATCGCGTTCATTTACAGGACAGATTTAGAAATTCCTGCAAGAGAATGTAAGTTAATTACACAGAAATATCAAATTCTTAGAATAATATAAATTCGCCACCATTTCATCTTCATCTACGGGCTAGACCTGTGATATTACTGCTCTCAGATGGTGACTATATGAATTTTACGTTATTTATCTCTTCTCTTCTTTATTAAATTTAGAAGGGATGAAATATCCAAATACTTCTAAGCTGTTACTAAGCAACGCTCATTTGTGTTAGCATCTTTATCAGTACTCAGAAACTTTGGAAAAATACAGAAACATCTGTATCACTAATTCTCAATTCGCTCAGAAATATAAAGAAAACTTTGCAGCCTCCGGCTATATAAGAGATGACCAAGGATTTATTAGATTCCCAGGAACTCTAAAAAAAATACAAAAAGAACTTATTAATTTTCTATGCGCTCAGAAATTTAATTAAAATCTATGTAGCCTCCAGCTGAGAGATGACAGCGTCAAATTCCTAGAAACTCAAAAAAAATACAAAACATCTGTAATACTAATTTGGAACGCGCGCAGTAATAGAAAGAAAACTGCAGTCTCCGTCTCTGCGAGACCTGACTAAAGATTCATTAGATTTACAGGAACTCTAAAAAATATAAAAAGAACTATATTATTAATTTCAATAAGCGCAGAAATTTAATGAAAAACTATGTAGCCTCCATCTTAGAGATGCCTAAGGAACTAGAAAAATACAGAAACATCTATAACAGTAATTCCCAATGCGTGCACAAATAGAAAGAAAACTGCAGCCTTCTGCTATGCAAGGACTAAGGACTCATTAAATCTCCAGGAACTCTAAAACAAATTGCAAAACATCTGTATTATTAATTTTGTAAGAGCGCAGAAATTTAATGAAAAACTATGCAGCCTCCGGCTATACGAGACCTGACGAAGGATTCATTAGATTACCAGGAACTCTGGAAAATACAAAAACACGTAATTTACTAAAGTCCAAAGCACTCGTAAATAAAAGTATGCACCCTCCTGCCATGTGAGGGCGTCTACGGTTTTGTTGGATTCCCAAGAACTTTAGAATAAATACAAAAACATCGAAGTCTACGATTTTGTCTGAAAAATGTATATAGCTCATGTTATTTCGCCTACTTTAATAATGAACGCACTCGAATTCTCACACTTAGTTCCTTTCTGCTGAAATATACAGCTGATTGCGTGCGAAAGCAAGGATCCTAGGAAGAGAACACTTGTCATGAAATGCTTGCTCTCCTCGTGTGTTAAGGAACAGTACTTTTGAAATTCTTTAGAAGTACACTGTATAGTATATACACTGTACTACATTATTGCAGTATTCATGAATACTTGGTAACAAAACTTATGTTCTCCAAGAGTATAGGTTATTCTTTGTTCTTAAATAGACAGCTACTATTTGAAAAACCATTTTGTAGGTTTGTTCAGCATTTTTCCCTTCTACATGCCACTAGTTTCTTCAAAATTGCGTGACATGTGTTCCAACTTTGTAGTTTAATAATATTGGCATTTTCAGTTAAGGTGTTTACCCGATTTTGACGCTATTTTTAGGTAAAATTCAACAAAATTTAAAGATTCTCTTAAGCTTAAAACGTAAGTTTTCTCGAACCATTAGTAATTTTTTCTTCCCTACTCTTTAATGAGCAAATTTCACGCTTTCTTATATCTTGCCTAGATCAGCTCCATTCCTCCTCCTCGCCCTTATTTTTTCTAGCTAGCCCACCTTTTATATTACTCCAAGTCCCATGAGCTTTCCCTTACATTACATTACATGAACCTCTCCAACGCATAATTCAAATTGTACGACTCATTCTAGACAGTCTACACCATTCTAATCCAGTATCTACTAGCCTTCAATTCACACTCCATTTCTGTCTTACAATTTTTGACCTCTTTTCAATTTTTAATAACTCAAATACGATCTCCGTATAAAGGCGTGCTCCATTCCGCATTCTACTTATAAGCAAAGTTATAGTTCAAATCTCATATTGGACCATACATTTTTGTTCTTTAATTTCCTTAGCCATTGGTGAAAAATCTTCCTGTCCAAGCTTTCCATACCCTTCTTATTTATTGGTATTATTCAAAATGTCCCTTCTTTAGTATTGCACTTGTCTCAACACCTTTAGCTATTTACTCACTACCGCAACTCCTTGGTACATTAAAAACACGAAAAAGTAATTTCTCACTTCATTTTACTATTAAAATATAAATAATGCCAGTACTAAAGTGATAATTCACAAATACCACATTTTCATTCAGTTTCTCAGAAAGGACATTCAGAAATCTTACTATTGAGTTTCTCATTAAATAAAACTCATTTTGACAACTTGTTTCGCTGAGAATTGTATTTAAACTATTTATCAAGATACCGACTGCAATGGATTTAATTTAAATTCAATGAGAGGCGATCATTATTAATATTTCCAAGATTAATTTATCTATTTATCGATAGTAAATGCACTGCTTCAACTCCTTCAAATGCTTCATTTTGGACTTTTATGCAATATAATTATTTTTTATTTTATTTAAATTAATTTTACGCCAAACTCAGGTTTATAGATTATTCTAAATCCAAAATATAATCTTCACTCTTCTGAAGTCTACAACTGATGTATTATAGCAGTAGAGATCTTAGTTTTTATCATTGATTAATATTTCTGCATTTCAGTGTACTCTATATAGCAGCATCAGTCCAAGTGAAGTTCTTCGTGACCTTAACGCACTACTTCACCTACTCCCATACAATCCCATCTCCATCACACCTCCCCTTCATCTTGTCCATTCTTTAGTAGACCTTTAAAAGAAAGCTACGAGTTTGTTAAGCACTTCGTACTCATTTGTGATCACGTAACATAACTATTCAATTCCTCTCAGTGACTCGTCCATCACGCCACATTACGAATATTTTCCATTCCCAGGCTTCTATCACCACATTTCGAGATTGGTCTTCGCCCCCCCCCCTCTCCTATAAGAGGTGACCGGTTCCCCCCCCCCCCACCTCAGTCTATCGGGCAGTGGAGGCATCTCGACTAGCCTCTCGCGGTGAAAGATAGCCGGTTTGGTGAAAGACTTGTCAGGAGTGGGTATGAAGTGGGTTTAGAGGGCGATACGTAGTCGAGTTTCGCCAAGCCACGACCACGTCCATGATTGGCGGAGATTTGAAACCACCGACTGGATATAACTTACTCAGGCGCAAATGCCCCAATCCCCTGCGATCGCGACCCAGGTCAGAGGAATTGATGGACGATGGTTGAAAGGTGATGCACAGGGGTTGGGAGAGCTCCACCATGCCAGACAAACATCCATGCTTTAGCCGGGATTGGAACTCGCGTCCCGTCGAACCCAGCCTGCCAGGTCTCGCCCTCCTTCGCGATCTCTGCTATCCTGTCTAATATTTAAATTTAAGAAGTAATATTTTAATATTAAATAAGTAATATCTAAAAAATAAAAACATTGCAGCTTATGCAGTTTAAAATATCGAACCTTTACCCAAAAGTGTTTATGCAGTCAATTTTGATACAGGATATTTGAAAACAGTTTTATTGAACTCCTAGTTGTATCAATTTTGGATTAATTAACATTTATTGTGTCGTTTATAAGTTAGTCTTTCGTAATTTGAAAAATTAAAAGAAAATATTCGCAACAAAATTAAACTGAACATGAAAGTCCCATTAAAATTAACTAAATTATTTCCCCACAATGTAATAACTTAAGAATAAAGGTCTAATAAATTAAGACCGCTAGTCAATATTTTATAGAGATTCCAGATTGCTGAACGAATCCTTGTACGTTCTAAATCATAATTATTTGTAAATTCCATAGCAAAGTTTTGAGAAGTTTTTTTAACAGATGTTATTTCGCTTGAAAGAATGAACGCAAATGAGCATAAACTACTAAATTAAACTACATGAAAATATTAAAGCATCCTATGCATTTAAAAGGGCCTTGTAAAATATTGTTTAGAACGGGTGGTTTGGAAAATTAATAATTTTAATCTCTTATATTCCTTCTAGAACATCTAGGCTACACAAATCTTATTTCAAGGAAACAAGATCAGAGTTTAAAATGAGTAACATTGAGAATATGCTTATACTATCAAGCGAAGTAATGGGCATTGGCAATGTTCAACGTTTGTACCACTTTGGCAAATATACATTGCTAAGTAGAAATGTATTTAAGTGGGGGAACAAAAGTTATTAAGACCAATCATTCCAGTTTGACATTGAAACATCGTTCCACTGTTTCACGAAGAGAGGACACGTGACAAATTTTAACGGTAAAGTGCCAATTTAAGAAATACGAGAATTCCACTAGCCATCATCTGAATTTCGAGACAATTTTGTAGCAAAACACGTGAAAAAAGCTAAACGAACCATTTTCTTTTGAAACTGATTTTTTTAAACATTAACCTCAAAGTTTAAATCTTTTTCCTGATTAGCATTTTATACAAACAATTCAGAAGTAATGAAATGCTTCAAACTAAATTTACTGAATAAGTTAGTATTTCTAGTTAATTCCACGTTTAACATCAATCTTTCTACGAAATATACTCGAGACGTCAGGGCGGCGGTAGCAGCACCACATTTATTTACAATGTAGCAGTTCTTAGAAGGTCATTACGAAAATAGTATATAATTTAACTTTACTTTTGGATTCCCCAGAGATTTTAAAATTCCCCAGAGATTTTAAGATTCCCCAGATACATTTTAAGATTAGCGTTTCTAATCAAGGAAGATTGAAAGAAGGAAGGCAGTGAAGAAAAGTTGAAACTTGAGCGTTACAACCCAGGACCTGTAATCAAAAGAAAATTTAATGCACATAGACCTTCAAATTTCTCTAAATTTGATTGCTTATTTTTATAAATTTACGAACTTTCGTTTTAATTCAGTTCCTATTTTTCAGAACATTGAAGGTATTCTGTAAAGTAAATTGCTATTGTGTTTAGTTGAATTTAATAAGCTATCGAATAGTTACAGCTCTCAAAAAAACTTATTGAATGGATGCCTTTCATTTCGCATTCACAATTATACTCTTGTTATTCCTCATTACCACAAATACTTCTACTCTACTCCTGATCTGCATACTGCCATACTTCATGTAGTTCTGGGGCAGAGCAATCTTCAGTTCAACCATACATTCATATCCAAAGGGCTTCAGAATGCTTTAAGTTCTGAAAGATAGTTCATGCTTTTGATTGCTCGCTTGGAGACCATCTGAAACAGAAGAAAAATTTGCACAGATTTCTGTTCATAAAATTAATACATTCGACACAAGAGTTAAATGGTTTAACTTCGCACAGAATGTATAGATGAATTCGCAGCGCGCGGGTAATGTAAGATTAATTCATGTTCAACCTCAACAACTTTATTGAAATCGTTTTACAATATTTTCTACAACATTTATGATTATAAAGTCTACACTATTACAATTAAATACTGCAAAGGAAAATGTTAATGCTGTAACATAAGCAGAATTAAGACCTGTTGTATACAGGAACACAGTATAATAAGATCCGGGTCGATTTATTCTAGTGGTATTAATTAATTTTAATCTGAACTTCAACTCGCATTTTATTGAAAACATTTTAGAATATTTTCAACAATACATTTATAATTACAATGCCTACGTTATTAAATTTAATGCTGTAAATAAAAATGTTAATGCTGTAAAATAAGCAGAATTAGGACATGCATACAGGAATGAAATGTAATAAGATCTAGGGACGATTTATTCTCATGGTATTAACACCTGTAATAAATGGATTTATTCAGATTTGACTTTCATTGTCACATTTATACTTTATTGAAGGCGTTTTACAATATTTTCTGCAGTTAATTGAATACACTATATTGTTAAAACGAAAAACTGAAAAGAACGATGTTAATGCTAAAATATAAACAATTCAGATATGAGCATAAAAATAGAAAAATAGATTAATAAAGCGTAGGGATCTATTAGGGATTATTCAAGTAAGTGTGCTGTCCACAATTTAAAAACTATCTTTGACACAAACAATCTTTAGATTTAAAAATTCTCATAAACGACATTTTTGCCACGTTGCACGTGGACTTAAAATCCTGAAAAGAAAAAAGTCTTATTTCACTTAAGTATATTTTGTTGATTAGTGCAAAAACTTTCTAGAAGCATCGAGAAATCCCACCCTGTTTTGAAGTGTGCTGTCCGCCAACTAAAGAGTTTCCCATTGAAGAGAGACTGAACGATGGGCAGACATTCAGTTTTCCTTCAGACAGGAAGGCGCGTTCCAATTCTTTACTTCTTGTATTTACAGAGCAATTCAAACAATTCTGTAGGATCACAAGCTACTTCAAGCAGTGGATTGCGTAGACAAACGAATTGGAACGCTTCCCTACCGCTTAACCTACCCGCCCTGCCCTGTGAGCCTCTGGGGCGTGTCCCTCCTGGACCGACAGCTGGGCACAGCGACCTCTTCGAAGCGACGACCTAGCACACTGCCCGGAGGAGGTCACCTGCCGTTCAATTAAAGAACATTCCAGGTGCGGTGGCACCTCAGCTCAAAGTTTCCCTCCCGGCGACAAGTTCCCTCAAAATCTCTACGACGGAATGCATGCCATTTACAATAGCGGTAACTCAACGCAGGTGTGAGTTCCTGAATATGGCTAAACAAACCGCCTTAACATTAACCCAGGCTCTGCAGTCTTTCTAAATTGCCCATCCTACTCCTTTACATATTGAATATTACAAGCAAAAATTCTTTCACTTAAATTGCAAGAAATGTAACAAATTTATTCCATTAGTAAATATTTAATGATATGCATTGATATTTAAAATTAATTAAAATAATTACCAACAAATTAACTAGCTTATCTTCAAGAACATGAGTTTACGGTTTCTTATAAAGTTTCTGTTATCAAATCAAAGCCATGTCAGCAAACCAGACTGCAGTAACCCAGCAGCACTTTAAAACTGAAGGCGGACAAATATCCCCAATATTTTACGAGCGGAGCCATTGACCGCACGAGGGAGAATTAACCCTCCCACCTACGTCTGAGTTTATGTGGAGCAGCAGTGCGGCCCCAGCGAGTGTTTCTGCCCTGTGTCACCCCTCGTGCAGCCCAAGTGGAACGCGAGCGGCCTGGCCTCAAGGCCGCCGCGAAGGGCCAAGGGAAGAGGGCGTTGGAAGGGCATGGAAAGGCTCCGCTCCGAACACTCACCGAATCCAGCTTCCACCGGCGTCAGGACAAAGCTCTTCTGCCAGGCGCCCTACTCTACCCTGTTTGGGGAACCTAATCGAGCTAACTACTTCGTTTCTAGTCTTAATTTTAGAATACTTGAAACGCAAATATATTTTACAATTTTATATTTTCTTATGTATTCCAATAATTTGTTGCTCGACCTGTTAAAATAAACGCTGGAACTACATTATCTATTTCAATTTTAAACTTCGAAGAATTTAATTATTTTACACTTTAATACTTTCAAGTCAAAACGCTGCCAAATACATTGAATTCAAAATGATTGAACTACAAAATATTTGTTTGAACTCTTTACAATCTACATTCACTGAACCTGCAAATTAGTACTGCACTTAATGATTTGTTAGACATTCTATTAATTCAATTTTATATTTTTTCGCCAGTTACTATTATAATGAAAAGTTAAACTGCTATTACCAGATTTGTTTAAATTTACATCTGAACACTTAGTACAAGTGTAACTAAGCTTCCAAAATAGTGAACGGGCCTTCCCTAAACACCTGGCGGGAACAAAGGGAATTTAGGAACGACGAGAAGAAACTGCGCAGTGAAGCCCAAGGTCCAGCCACTGCCGACGCCAGTCCAGAGTCCATGATGAACTCCATGATGGAATACCAGAAGCGAGTCACCAACATGGAAAATTGAACTTTTCTCGCAAAGCACTTTTCACACCACTTTTGCACTAGCACTTCACACTCATCTCTGGCAGCTCACTTGCGTTCCTCACCACGCACACAAGACGTTGCACATCACTTTTGGCAAACAGGAAATCAAAAATTTAATATACTTGGAGCCACTCCTTCGCACCAACCATTTTTACGAGGAATTACTAATCACAATAGCGGATCAATACGACTTTTCACGAGGCACTTGATCTGAATTTGGTAAATCTATCAACTCGCAGCTCTATTAAGATACCCTAACTTTACACACAATTTCTCTAAATTTCAAAGCTCCATTTTATACTTCACCAACCACACGCCACACGGTTGACACCAGAGACTTTCAGGTCAAGACACTAGAGCACTTCGCACTTCAACGTTGCCACCGCTCACCCTCACTGCTCGGTACTCGCCACAAAGTGAACTGAGAGCGAGTTCCGCCTCACCACGGAAGCCCTGGGAAGCTCTGATTGGCTGCTGACGTTCCGAACAGAACACTCTTTCGTATCTATGAGCGATTGCCGCAACTTAATAATTCATTAATTGAATTGAATTTAGAGGCTGTACAATTCCGTTAAGGGCAAAGACCTCTCGTAAACAGGGATTGTTCAAATGCATTATCAATTAATTTCCCCGTCGTTACTACATCACAAATTGATTTCCACTTTTGTTTAACTCTTGGTTTTCATGTTCATGTGCTTCCTATTACAAATTTTAAAAAAGGAGTACCAAATGTTGGTCAACACAAATAAGACAGCTCATGTATTTTAAATCAAAAGATACGTTGAATCGATTTGTTTCAAAAATGTTTATGAGATGTAGATATTCTTCCAATGGAATGCAAAGAACGTAGAAACTGCTAGAAACAATATCGAGATCGTAACTTCTTTCCACAAACAGATATAAAAACGTTTCAAACAATCAATTATGAATAGTTTTCTCAAGTAAAGTCCATTACATACGCATGAAAACAAAGCAAGCTACTCAAACATCTGACAACATATAAACATTTATTGCAAACCCTTATTACAAACTTGTAGATACTATTAATTGACTAGTATAAAAAGTATAGGAAGTAGTTACAAATTATTAGAAATGGTAAATATAATATTGATACACAAGTAAAAGTTAGTACGTGAGTGGTTGAGTGAAATTTATCTACGTAACGAACAATTTTGAATCCTGAAATTCCAATTGCGTATGTCGAATTACGGAAGTATGAAGTAGATACACGACAAGAATTAATTGTAGAATGTAAGTACAGTGCACAAAGTTAGTTAGTAAGCACCCCCCTCCCATAAAAGACTCTTAATCAGTATACGTGCATTAAAATGAATTGATATATACAAAGTTTTTAAGAAGTACCTACATCGAATTTCGATGTACATCAGTATTTGCCAGAATCTACAGTTTCGTATGGCAAACAAGGGTGAAAATCCTCAAATTATTCTAGAATACTTTAAATAAAATAAATTTTATTTTGTTTTTAAATGTAACATATTATTGTTCATAATAAACAGAGGCACATCTAGGAATGTTTTAGGGGTAGTGCTATAGATGTAGTGTTCAGCCGACTTTTTTATTTATGATGAATATGAAAGCATTTTTATTTGCTGAATTATAGTTAATACTTAAAACGTTAAAAAATGATATACAGGGTGATTACCATAGAAACATTACCATAGAAAATTAGAAAATGCTATATTTTTTAATATGTATATTGGTTTTTGCGATGGGGGACAAGCCCCATGTTTCCCCCTCCCCTACGTGCACCGCAGAATGTAAAATGAAAGAAATTCACACTGGTGCATTTCAACATCAAGTAACAGTAATTCATTGTACACAATAAATAGTTATTTTATCTCTGAAAGGGAGGTGCTTTTATTTTCTCACGAGCAACGATAGGGGCGAGCAGAGGCTAAGTAATGGCACTACATAAAGTAATATTGTTTTATTACAGACGATACATAGTTATTTTATCTATGAAAGGAAGGTACTCGTAGTTCCTCACGAGCAACGATAAGGGCTAGCAGAGGCTAGGTAACGGCACTACGTAAAGTAAAAGTGATTTATTATTGACGATAAATAGTTGTTTTATCTATGAAAGGAAGGTACTCGTATTTTCTTACGAGAAACGATAAGGGCTAGCAGAGGCTAGGTAACGGCACTACGTAAAGTAAAAGTGATTTATTATTGACGATAAATAGTTATTTTATCTATGAAAGGAAGGTACTCGTATTACCTCAAGAGCAACGATAGGGGCGAGCAGAAGTTAAGTAATGGCATTACATAATTTTGTTTTATTACAGACGATACATAGTTATTTTATCTATGAAAGGAAGGTACTCATATTACTTCACGAGCAACGATAGGAGCGAGCAGAGGTTAAGTAATGGCATTACATAAAGTAATAGTGATTTAGTATAGATGATACATAGATATTGTATCCATGTAAGGAAGGTACTCGTATTACCTCACGAGCAACGATATAGACTAGCAGAGGCTAGGTAATGACACTATATAAGTAATATTGATTTATTATAGGCGATAAATAGTTATTTTATCTACGAAAGAAAGATACTCTATTACCTCACGAACAATGATAGGGCGAGTAGTGGCGGATCCAGGGATGGGACGGCTTGGAGGCCATGCCCCCCCCCCCGAAAAGGCCAAGAGTTTTCGTTTGTTACCTCCTTTAATTTGGCAAATTTATTTAAATAATTATTCTCGAAATATGTAATTATTTAAAAAATAATATTGTATAGTATTCTTTAACATTACGAAAATAATGGACAATATAATAACAAATATGTGTATTATTTAACAAATATCTATCATGGTTCCCCCTGAAAATGATCAGCTGGATCCTTCTCTGGGAGATAGCAACATTTATCTTTTTAAGTTTGGAAAAGTAAATTTTCAATAAGTGTACCAGGAAGGTCTCTCCGCACCGAACCAAAACAGGGTCTCCTTAGAAATTGCATTTATGTTGGTAGCGAGCATATTACTGGGAAACAAGTGAAGGGTACAACACTTCCATCACTGATTATGATTGTGGTGAGGGTTGTATTTACGTTGTTGTTTTGTTTGTTTGGTTTGTTGTTGTTGTTACAAGCTGCAGCTCGTGCTACCAACATACTTATTGTTACACGACCTCTCATCAGCAAGGTGTCACTGGGAAGAGACTTTCCTGGCTCGCAGTACTATCCTCGGGTTTGAAATTGAACTTCTTTTATTCCAATTAAACAGATCCCCAGTTGCCATGCGCAGAGCCTTGCGCTGTTTCCGAGAATTGCCGCTCATAGCGCCTGCGCAATGTAGATTTTCGCGCGCAATTGAACAAAAAATACACTATGTTCTAGTAGCTTAGTAGTTTATACAAAATGCTTTATTATCCCATCTATAAAACATTACCCTTCCGTCACATTAAGAATAGAATTTGTAATGCAATTTACCAGACACTTAATCGCGGAATACGAAAACTACGCGCAACGCATTTGCTGCCTGTAATTGTCTCTTCACTGCAACCTGCCTTCAAGGTCACACTCGGAAACTACTTAACAGTAGCAACTGAGCAGGTGTTCTCATTTCTACCGTCCAGTGTAAACACGCTTCTTCTAACTATAGAAAATAATGGATTAGAAAATGGTTCCGCGAATTTTCTGAACGAAAATTTAAGAAAAAATGGAAGAAATAAATATAACCCGACAATCTTAAATACGATTACGATTTAACTTCTCTCACACGATTTATATTTTTGTGGATAATTCCATATATTTTTGCCATTTACTACTTTTTAAGATTAAATATTTTATTTATTGTATGAATAGAGGAGGTCAGAAGATTAAAAATGTTCAGCAGCGAAGGAAATACAGAAGAAAATGATTTCTTAATAACTCCATAAACGGCATCCACTGTGTTCGATTGCAATCATATTAAAATACATCAATATAAACGGGTAGAATACGCACAGAAAGAAATATATTTACGATTTATTTAATGCTGGTACCATCGCAAAAATTTCAATTCTGTCACTAGTATGTTTGTATGCCACTAGTATGCCCACATTTTAACTTAGAATTTGTTGTTGTTTTTTTTTTCAGGAAAGTTCAATTTATACAATTTACTCTACAACGCAATATATTGTATCATGAGATTAGTTCTCTCCCATTTATGTACTACTCAACTAACAAACTACTAACATGAATAGCGACAGAGGTGCATTAATAAGTATTACATGGTTTACTTCACTTGAATTTTGAGAAATTTGCAGGAAGATACTCTGCGCATATATATTAAACATATAAATCAAACTCAAGTGCATATTACACACATAGAACTACCTAAATTAATTAAATAATGTTATTTATCATTAATGTGTTTTTTTTTCTTGAAAAATACTTCAGATAATTTGCTACCAAAATGGATATTCATAAACGATATTCGTAATTCGTCTCTTCACTCAAGAGACTAATTTTCATTTACGTATGAACGTAACAATTTCTTTTCCGTTACAAGTATGATGTATTATTTTCTCACTGTCAAAATTGAAAACAATTTGCAAGATCAACAGGAAATTTTATTGACCACTAGAATATTGAGGCATTTTACTCCCAAAAGGTAATTTATGTTTTAAAAGAATGAAGGAATTGAACAGAATGTAATGATACTGAAGTAGATAAATACTCGTAAATCATCAAAATAACATAAATTTTAAGTCAATTTTAAACATGTTATTCTGAATTTTAAAAAATGAAAACTCTCAATTTCACTTATAACATTTCTTTCCTTAATCTACGTCAGTATCCTGGTCGCGGGAAACCGGAAAATCTCGCGGGATCAACTTAAATTATTATTGGCTATAAAAAAATTGAGGGAACTTTTTCTGGACATCCTATGCCCTTTTTAAGGAAATATTGCATATTTCACATAAAAGTAGCAACAAAAATATCACAGAAATAACTAAAGAATTTTAAGGCAATTTTCTTCTGAATTAAAAAAAATGCGAACTCGCAATTACATTTACAACATTTATTTTCTTTAACCTACATCACTATTCTGGTCGCGGGAAACCGAAAAATCTCGCGGGATCAACTTAAATTCTTATTGGCTATCAAAAACTTGCGGGAGTTTTTCTCTGGATAGCCGATGTCCTTTTTAAGGAAATGGCCCAAATTTCACAAAAAAAGGAATAACAGGAACATCTAAAAAATAATTGAAGAATTTTTCGGCAATTTCATAATTTTTTTTCCATCCCGAGAACAGAATTCGATGAAATGCGCGGCAGACCGCCACCCTTTGCCGCCAACCCACAGCCGTTCCCTCCAGTGCGAATCGAGACACCTGCTAGGTCAGTTGCGTAGGAGGGTGCGCGCGGTCTTGGGCGTTGCAAACTGTATTTTGTGAAGTTTTATGAGTGTGTTCATGGTGCTCAACGTATGATATTTGCAGATGCTAAGCGTGTGTTATTTGCAGGGGCTGAGCGTGTGTTATTTGCAGGGCCTAAGCGTGTGTTATTTGCAGGTCATAAGCGTGTGTTATTTGCAGGTCCTAAGCGTGTGTTATATGCAGGTTCTGAGCGTGTGTTATTTGCAGGTCCTAAGCGTGTGTTATTTACAGGTCATAAGCGTGTGTTATTTGCAGGTTCTGAGCGTGTGTTATTTACAGGTTCTAAGCGTGTGTTATTTGCAGGACCTAAGCGTGTGTTATTTGCAGGTCATAAGCGTGTGTTATTTGCAGGTCCTAAGCGTGTGTTATTTGCAGGTCATAAGCGTGTGTTATTTGCAGGGCCTAAGCGTGTGTTATTTGCAGGTCATAAGCGTGTGTTATTTGCAGGTCATAAGCGAGTGTTATTTGCAGGTCTTAAGCGTGTGTTATTTGCAGGGCCTAAGCGTGTGTTATTTGCAGGTCATAAGCGTGTGTTATTTGCAGGTCATAAGCGAGTGTTATTTGCAGGTCTTAAGCGTGTGTTATTTGCAGGGCCTAAGCGTGTGTTATTTGCAGGTCATAAGCGTGTGTTATTTGCAGGTCATAAGCGAGTGTTATTTGCAGGTCTTAAGCGTGTGTTATTTGCAGGGCCTAAGCGTGTGTTATTTGCAGGTCATAAGCGTGTGTTATTTGCAGGTCCTAAGCGAGTGTTATTTGCAGATCCTAAGCATGTGTAATAAGAATTGGTTATTCAAAAGAAGAGGCATATTTTGGGTTTCAACAGTTTCCACAGCGACACCACCTGTCGCCAGGACTTCCAAGGTCAGACATTTGATTTAAAATAATTCCCACTGGCTTTCTGTGTTTAATTGCTGAACAGAATTCCGTAATGTTAGATATGTGATATTACATTGTTGCTTGCAGTACTCTAAGATTGCTGTTTTGAGCACTTGGTGCGTCTTCGCCAACGTAGATTAACATGACTACTGAATTAAAATTTACGAAACTACTAGATATTTACAGTAAGAGAATGGGATTTTCTTTGATTTATCTCCTCATATTATTATCAGATGTTGGTCAATCGCATTAACGCCTATTTTTGCTATTAACGAGCATGTGTATGCAATTTTAAAATCCTTGGGTTAAATAGGTGCTAATTTTCTTGGTTATTTATTTCTGCGTTTACTTAATTTTATGCATAACAGACTTCGATGGTTGTGAGTTATTTATTTTGTTGCAAGTTACAAAATTCGTAGTTCTTGTATGTATATTCATATTCTACCTCTTCTCCCTACTGAGAATTAAAAATCATGAATGGGTGTTTATGGATTTAAAGATAATACTCGCAGTCCAATAACCTAAGCATTGCACGACCGAAATATATACCTCACATTTTTCTCTCTCTTTCAGATCATTGGAGGATTTCTAAAGGATAAGTATAAAAATGGAGTTTGGTGAGAGTACGTGATGTGGTAAGTACTAACTGAGTGGGGTGCCGGTCCCCTCGCTTCAAACGGGACGAGTACGCAATTGACAATTGAACAAAACAATCATCAATATGATGTTAAATAAATAAATAATTACGTCATGAGCGTTCTCGCTTCCATGGAGCGTCGGCGCCCCTCGCAGACGTACGTGTCCAGGCTGCGTGCCTGGCGCTGCGTATGTGTTGGTGGCCGCCGAGCCCTCCCGACCGCCCTACGGTGACACAGGTTAGCCGCAATCACCCGAAGCAAAGAATTCGGTTCGCGTAATCGGGGAGGGCACAGCTCTCCGTAGGGCAGTCACATCACCCCACTCAGTATAAAATGGCGCGTCACATTGTGCCTGTTATATTCTTTGTTGAGTGTTGATATGTTTTGCTGTGTTATTTTGTTTCGTCTCGGTTCCCCTTTAGGCAGGTTTCCTTTTCAGCTGTTTTTTTGCAGGTCTGGCCGACGTGTGTCGACCGCAGCTTCAGCAAGGAGTTGTCATATACTACTAAATCTGAAATGAACTATATGTAAATATCGAGTATATTGACAGCTTCTTGCCGATTAGAATATAACAGGCACAATGAGCAAAACACACGGGCACACTTAAATACACTGTGGTTAAAATAGGGTGGGTAGGATTTAAGTATTCATGCGTCAAGAAAGAAATTCTAAGAAGACACGATGTTTACCGGCGCATCTAAAAGTGAGTATGCTTTTTTATACATTGGATGATGTTGTAGTACGAACAGTAACGAAGTCAAACTTCTTTTGCAGAGTATCCGTAGTGGAGGCAAAAGAACATAACACGAAATCTGGAAAAATGGCGGGTGAGCAGCATGTCTGCAGACGCCCCTCTCTCAACAAGTGCGCCTATGATAATAGAAATTCGGCGCCATCAGGCAGAAGACAGTAAGTCTGTTTGTGTACTTACATATGCGGTAAGTCGTGATACAGTAGCACTTCATATTTTTCTCTTCTCCCTTCTTCTCACTTACTCTTTTGCTTTTCTCTCCTTTCTTATTCTCTCTCCTCTCTTTTCTTTCTTTTCTTTTCTCCCTTCTATCTACTCTATTCTTCTTTTCTAATTTCTTCCTTATTTCTTGTCTCTTTTATCTTTTCCCTATTGTCTTCTTTTCCCTTGTGTCTCAAGCTTTTCCCCCCTCTTCACATGTCATTCTTTACCGTTCGCTGTTGTCTCTTCCCTTTCTTAATTTTTCTCCTCTCTTCCCTATTCTCTTATTTACCCTCTTCTTTCTTCTCTTAATCATCGTATCTTCACCCATCTTATATTTGCTCTTTTCCCTTGATATCTTTCCTTTCACACCTTGTTGACTATTCCCTTTTCTTCACTTCTTTCTCTTTTCTCATTTCGCATCTTCTCTTTTGTCACTTTTTCTCTTCTCTGGCCAGATCTTTCGTATGTTGTATCCTTATGTAGTGACTCGTATTGTTTCTTATTTTGTCTTGAAATGTCGTTTCTAGTCGGATCATGTGCTTTCTTGTGATTAGTCGAGTCGTGTCCTTTGCTGCGTTATGACGTGTGTCGAGGCTGATAGTGTCTAGAAGGATCGTGTCGTGTTTTGTCTGGTCTGATTTGCTCTGGTTTTGTCTGGATTGGTGTGGTGTGGTTTGGATTGATCTGGTTTGGTCTGGTTTTGCCTGGTCTGTTTTGGTCTGGTCTGTTTTGGTCTGGTCTGGTCTGTTTTTGTCCGGTCTGATTTTGGTCTGGTCTGTTTTTGTCCGGTCTGGTTTGGTCTGGTCTGGTTTTGCCTGATCCGGTCTGGTTTGGTTTGGTCTGATTTGGTATAGTTTGGTTTGGTCTGGTCAGGTCTAGTTTTTTCTGATGTCTTGTCTGGTTTGGGATGGTTTCATCTTGCTTTATGTTCTTTCCTCATTTCTTTTTCTCTTGTTTTCTTTTTTTCCTTTCTTTACTGGTTTTTTTCTTTACGGTTTTTCCTTTCCTTTTCCTTTCATTTCTGTCGTTCCTTTGTTTTATCGTAGAGGAAATATTAGTCTTTCCTACGTGGTTTTATTTATTTCATTTCATTTCATTTCTTTCTTTCTTTCTTTCTTTCTTTCTTTCTTTCTTTCTTTCTTTCTTTCTTTCATTCTTTCTTTCTTTCTTTCTTTCTTTCTTTCTTTCTTTCTTTCTTTCTTTCTTTCTTTCTTTCTTTCTTGTCTTTCCGTCTTTCTTTCTTTCTTGTCTTTCCGTCTTTCTTTCATTAATACTTCCTTTCGTTTTTTCCCTTTCTTCTTTTCCCTTTCTTCTTTTTTTCATTTTTTCAATTTTCGTCTACGTTTTCGTTCTTAGGCAATTCAGTCACGTGTAAGAAAATTTTCTTACGCCATGAATTGAGATAAGTGTATATAAATGTTGGCGTCGAGTGTTCAAACGATGACTTGATCTGCGTTTTTAAATAATGCGAAGTCTATTCAGTCAAGTATGTGATCAGCGAACAACTGCAGCGCTGTGCTTCATGTTCAATGTAGCTCAGTTCACCATGTGTAAATTTTAGAGCAGAGTTATGAAGAGAAATGTTGTGCGGTGCCATGTAGTTACGTGCGATATAATTCAGTTCAGTACATGCGAGCAGAGTTCAAGAAAGGTGTTGAGCTGTGTTTGTAAATCATGTAGGGCGTGTTCTGCGAATATTGTGTGATTTTTTGTGAAAAATATATTTTAAAACAAACACTCGCAATAGTTTTGGCAATTCTATCAAAAATACGCGAACACTAAAAATCACGACAATACATGAGCCATAGGCCTACTGGGGAAGGAGGGCTCAATAAATTATACTCCTAACGAGTGTGACGCCGAACCGCAAGGTCACTTGGAAGACGGCTTACTTAACTATATTGAGAGGGATTGCGCCCCAACGCAAACTTTTCCCTTCTTAGTTCCTCTAGGTATTTCTCGACAACCTATCATGTTTTTTGAAGTGGTTGGCATCATTTAATGACCTAACATTGAGGGATAAATTTCATTGAGAAAGAAATCTCTGGTTTTAATATAAGAGGTGAAGGATAGAAAAGAAATTTGAACCTTTGCAATTTTCAAAATTTCAGAGGTTTTAATGAAAATTGGAACAATGCCATATTTATAAATGCACTTTCTTATATTCGAGCGAACAGTTGAATGAAAAATTGCAGTCATTTTGTAGAGAATATTTAAAATGTCACAAGGGCTTCGCGTGAAATAGCCCCCAGAAGTTAAAATATCTTAATGATCTTTACAACGGCGTAACTAAAATCTTACTCCTGTTGTATTTACAAATTTTGATTGATTGATTTTTTCGTATTTCCGGGCGCGTCAACAGTTTGGTCATTAGTCCCGTTAGTGTAGTGCATGTTTTTATCGGGAGATGGCGGTGATCTTACCCCGCTGGATGGCGAGATCCGGCGCCGACCCACCGTCGGCTAGTGGGGTTTCCCCCAACCAGGTCTCTCCCACCAGCGGGGCACCGCCCCAGCCGGGACAAGCTCTAAGCTCCCGACCGGTCTCCCGGAATATGTGGCAGTGTAGTGCATGTTAGTGTGTGTGTGTGTGTGTGTGTGTGTGTGTGTATGTGTAAGGGGAGAGGATAGGACAAGAGGAAGGACAGATCCGCGCGATCCGTGGCCCGTTTGTTAGGGTACTGCTCCAGCATTCACCTGGTGCTTATCGGAGAAACCACAGAAAACTACCAATTAGAGCAGCCGGCCTCTAGAATTCTTCTCCAGACTGAATTCGATCTAGCTGAAAAACTAGGGTCGAAAATCTGCCGCCGTCGGGACTCGAATCTTGGACCTCCCGGTCAGAGGCTCTGCAGTAACATCAGTTGATGCACTGAGCCACCGCTCCCGGTACAAATTTTCGAAAAATTGTACTTGACCTTATTTCAAAATCTATCTTTAACGAACAGATTTGATTAAGGGAAAATCTCTATCTTTAATATTTTAGTTATAGGGAGACTCCGAAACAATTTTGAACTTTTTCAATTATCGGAAAATCACGGTTTTCAACGAACATGACACTTGCACCGTTCTCTTTAACGTCCTTCATACTATCCAACAACAAATTTAGAGCCAATTTTTTTTTATAAAATTCAAAAATGCTCCAGGGCCTTCATTTAAAGTACACCTAAAACTTAAAATATCGGTTTCAAATTCATGGGGCCGAGACATCAGTCAAATCGAACGAGGAATATCAATTTTGGAGAAAATCGGCTGAACGGTTTAGCCGCTAGCGTTGTTCACAGATGGACAGACGTTTTGCCGTCAATCGATTCTTCGGTATAAGGATCCACAAAATACGAATTCTGGCTTCACCACTGTTAAGAGGAATTTTTCT
Organism: Teleogryllus occipitalis; assembly: GCA_011170035.1. Lineage (NCBI taxonomy): Eukaryota > Metazoa > Arthropoda > Insecta > Orthoptera > Gryllidae > Teleogryllus > Teleogryllus occipitalis. Next base: position 301,970 of record BLKR01001025.1, on the reverse strand, counting down.
CTGTATTTAGCAACAGTATTTATCCATTTTTCGTTACCAGAGCCTGGCAATAAGAGTTTTTGTGTCGAAATTTCGCCGTTTTTTTTCTCCGCAGCATTACATAACTTTCTCTACAATGCTTAAGCATGGCGAGAAAGTAAAAATCAGACCTTTGAAAAAGATAATGAACATTCTTCTGAAAAAACAAGTAATTTTTGCTTAATTGGTATTTGAAATTTATGCAATTTATAAAAACATATTTTCTCAAAAACGGCTCCAACTTTTACCTAAATTTTTCCACGAATAGAACAAGAAACGCTCAAAGGAATGGCGCAGGTCTCATTTCGTTGATTTCTCCGTATTTTCGAATGTTTTACCTTAAATCAAATCTTTTCTAAAAGAATAGTTCATTAATAAAATGTTTTTTCTTTAATTGTTTTCACAGACAATGCGAACTATACTCAAAAAATAGCGCAAGTTATATTTTCTTTGAACTCTATGAATTTTCGAAAATTGCAAAAGTTACAAATAATGCAAGAAAGTATGTGCTAGACTGATTTATAACAAAACAGTTTTATTGAAAATACTTAATTTTGAAGTGATTTTTGTTATTGTGTATTTAAATAATTATCCTTATTCACATACATACAATTGTTTATCCACAGGAGTGTATTTTAGTTGCCTAAAATGTTCAAGATTCTAAAACTCTGTCTTGTAAGATTTGGTCAAGCTGTCAACAAATTGGAAATTAAATTCCCTGGCTTTTCCAATTCAAATACCAAAAGGCAAAGCTCCCTTGGTGAATGCATCACAAATGTTTATTTGGATACTTTTATTTTATTTATTTAACACAAAAAACAGTTGACGGTATGTGATGATTGGGTGGTGAATAGCTGTACTTATCGACCAGAAGCGGTATAGGGATCATCTCTGTATTTAGATCTACCCAACTACCCACTACAAGAAATCCAAGTATAATACATGTAAGCCTACCTACATTACTTTTCAACTCATTGGCAGATGACTTTAAACAGTCAAAATTGATACACACGTTTAAGTGGCAAGTACAATCTTTTCTGCTGTATAGCTGTATAGCCAATCCTATGGACTTACTGGTTTTCAAAGTAATAGGATGATGTATAGAATCCATTAGTTAACTGTATAGTTCTAAAAGACTATCTACGTCTGTAACAAGTACTTAACTTCTGGTGCAATGACTCCACCTCAATCAGGAGTTTATTCAATTTCTCTTAATTCATTCAGCAAATACTGAAATAGAACCTTATTTTACTTCTGGCCGCAAATGTAGCTTCACTATGCACACGTTTTGTTAAGCTCTCCTTTTGCTAATTGTGGTAAGAGTAGGGCTGGAGAGTGTGGGTTGTTATTTTGTTAGGATTGCTCTATGGATTGGGAATGAAAATTTCTAGTTTATAAATGTTGCCAACCACACTTCATGCACTGATTGCAGTATACTTAACTCTCTTACATCACATCCAGTTTTTACTGTTAGATCAAATTAAATTAAATGAGATTATTAACATACAAGTCTAAATAGTTATACATTAAGTATTTCAGAATCGTACAAGTCAAACTTAAACTAAAGCATTTAGATATTTATTTAGTCAAAAAACAGTAAAAAATATGAAACTGTCTGTGAAATATGGGGGAGAAAATCATCTGCATACACTTTCTTGAGTTGCAGAATCCCTTCCCAACAATTTAACTATTAATAGTTGAAAGATGAAAAAAAAGTTAATAATAATAATAATAATAATAATAATAATAATAATAATAGTTAATAATATTTATTTATAATAAGTTAATAATAAAAAATTAATAATAATATTATAGTATTATTAGTTGTATTATAGTATGGTATTATTATTAGTATTTTAGCATTATTATTATTTTAAAAACATTGTTTTCATTTTGTAACAATCTGTATAGTCAACAACTTTAGAATGAAGAGTGGGTTTGGGGAATGATGAGTTTACAGAGGGGGAAACTTTTAGCCGATATTCGAATTTAAATAATTTGAGTTGTTTAGTGTTACCTGGTAATTTGTGTTTAAAATAATGTACAGGTATTATATGATGAGATTTTTAAATAAACAGTTGATGCTGATGAAAATCATCCCACCCCACCCCCTTAATTAAGTCAGTTTTGACAAAAACCACCTCTCTTGAAATGAGAAGGCAATGGCAGAAGTCCAAGCTCAATAAAGAGACTTCCAAAAATCACAGGGGCAGCATTTGTGATTTCTTTTTTGTAATTTATGTGTTTCCCTAGGACAAAGTTACCCAATTAACTCCAACACACATTACCAATAAAGCCTAAGAAGAAGTGAGCTCTTATAAGTATCTGGGAGAAATTTTTACATGCAACAATGATGTGGAAAAAGAAATAAAAGCAAGAATAATAGCAGGAAACAGCATATTTTTCACATTTGCAGCTATTTAAAACAAAATTGGTATCAAACGGCACGAAACTAAGACTGTATGAGACAGACATTAGACCAGACTTATGCCACAGAAACGTGGATTATAAAAGAAAAGGTTGCACAGCGTCTTGCGGTTTTTGAAAGACGGATTCAGAGAACGATATTTGGACCAGGTAAACTACCCAAAGGAGATTGGTGGATGAGGAACATTTCCAAACTGGACAGTATACCCAAACATAAAAACATATTAATTAATTGTTATTAATTTATGAAAGCCAGATTAAGCTGGCTTGGTAATCTTAATAAGATGTCTCATGACAGAATGGTGAACAAGATCTTTAGCTGGAATCCAGTGAGCACCACAAGAAGAGGACAACCTAACAATAGATGGAAAGATAATGTTGTCAAAGACATCAGGAAAAGGAAGACTGAAAATTGGATTGAGCTCTTGAAGAATAGGGAAAAATGAAAAAGGATAGTTGAGCAGGCCCAGACATTCACTTGAAGATCGTAAAACCTTAGATGATGTGTTTCCCTAGAAATGCAAAATATATTCCAAGTTAGAACACAAAACAAGGTTGACTGAATTTGAAAGAATACTGAATATGTATCACTCAAACGTTCATAATAAACTTGATTTTGTGTTATTTCTTAATAAGTGAATCAAGAGGTTTTATGCAACTACAAATAAATCAAGGTGTATTACCCCCACTATTCCATTCTGTACAAGTATTAATTACCATATGTTCGCGCAAGCTAATTTACCTTTTAAATTTTTTCATCAGAGATATTTTTATAACTCATTAAAGATGAAGAACTTTTTGTTTTATGTCTCAAAACTCCAATAATTTTGATTTCCATAATTACTCTAGCAACTTGAAAAGCAATCTGATCACTATAAACTGTACTCAGATTTGCTCAGCTCAGAATACCAAAAGATAAAAACACTCCATATTACAAAAAGCAAGAAAATTTTCACAAGGAATACATGTCACAAAATTCTAAGTTGTACTACATATTATCAATGCACAAAATAAGTGACAGTGTTTGGATAACACGCTATTTCTACTACTAAAAATTTTTAATTTTCACAACTTAGTGAGAATATAGTGTAAAATCACTGCCTTTGGCAATAAAATAAATGACTACAAGTTAAAACCATTCTTCGAAATGACAATTTTTTGATGTGTCACATTCCTCGTGCACTGACAAAACATGCAATTGTTAAATAGTTTTAGTTGATTTTATATCTTAAATAATTACATACTTTTTCCTTTACTGATTTTAAATCTTAAGACTTTTTCTAGGACTTCAATTTCCTTCAGTTTTCCATGTGAGTGAAAACCATTCCTATCTTGTGAAAAGTAATGCTATGCGAGTGTAATCCTATTGAGTGAAGTAGCGTAAAACTAACAAAAATGGGACTCAATAATGCTTAGATGGCTCCTTGCTTTGCTGCTAAACATATTTTTTTGTGAACAATTTTTTTTTAATGAAAAAGAAGACAAATCAATTTAAGAAAGAAGTACGCCCTAAATAAATGAAACATCTTGTTAATTCAAACAAAAGTACACTAATTATGCTTGCATCACTTTTAATTCTTTTAATTAAGCAAGTATTTTTCCATTGAATTAAATTTTTTGAATTTATATGATTTTCTAACAATGTTGGAAATTTCAGAGCAAGAAATATTCTTCATATTGGATTTTACGGTAAGTGCTGCTGCTAGAGTATCACCATTCAGTCTTCTGTTTCTATTGATTAACTAGACTAACACACTAACACTAGATAAACTCATTAGTTTTAAAATATCAAAAAGAAGGACAGGAAGGAAGTTACTTTTCGAGATAGAACAGAATCTGCAAAAGGAAGACTGCCCTCCTTAAAGGACAATTGGTCATCTTACTAGATACAAAGCTTCACTATGCACATGTTTTGATGAGCTCTCCATTTATTAGTTGAGGTATGAGTACTGTTGGAGGTATAGGTTACTATTTTATTAGCAACTAAAAAATAAATGTGTAGACTGTTTACCAATGCAAATAACTTTTCTATAAATGGGAGGGCAAAAATATTTATTCCCAAATGTTGCTCACCTCACTTTGCTGGTACTCTTATTCATCATTCAACTACTTATGGTTAAAGGGTGGGGAAGAGTCAGGTGCTCAAGAAAATGTGTGCTGATAGTACTTCTCTTCAATACATCACATATAGTTCTTACTGTTTTTCAACAAAATGAAATCAAATCAAGTGAGGCAATGATAGGCAGGGTCAGTAATTGTTGTTAAGTCCAAGTGCGTAGTCAAACCAAGTAGGGGACCACCCCTCCATCTCCCACTAAAAATGTATATGAAGGGAAAAATACAAAACATAATTTTTTTTCAAATTGTCATGTTTATCATTAAATTGTCCAATCTATTTTATGTAACTTCAGCAGTTCAATTTTGCAAAGCAAAAATAGCACTGCACTGTGAATGATCTTGGCTGTCCGGGTGACGCCACATCAAAGGCTGTGTTGCCGTTGTTTCAACATTCTTTTCGTGGTCTTCCTCAGGGCTGGTCTCAAGATGGTTGAAACGTTGGCAACACAGCCTTCGATGCGGCATCACCCGGACAGCCAAGATCATTCACATGACTCCGATCTTAGAAGCCTAGGACTTCACATAGCACTGCACTTTTTGATATAAACTCATTTAACAATTTTTGCAAATCGATTTTGTCAATCGTGTCGCTATAAACATTTAAAATTGCATTACTGTTGAGTCGATCTTGCAACGTAGTTGATTGCATGTACATTTTGAGTCGACCCAATACTGAGAAACTTTGTTCATTTCTGGAATTTGATATCTATGGAATATTCTTAAACACTTGGGTTTGGGAAAATCCATAAACAGATTAACTTGTCCTACACTTTAAAAAAACATATAGCTTTAATAGGCATTGATGAAATGAATATGTATGCACCACACTGAAAAATTCATATATATTATGTAAACAATTATCTTCCTTGCTTTTCTTTTTAAGAGCCTAGTTAGAGCATCTATCAGAGGAATATGAGCCCACATATCCCAAAATTACTAGTTAAAAAAGAGAGAGAAGTTTTCTTGTCTAAACACAACCAATGGAATGATTTATGAAGATTATGATGACTGGCAGTATTCACCAAACACTTTTCATAAATCTATTGTGAATATTATAAATAAAAAAGGGCTCATTAGAATTGCAACTGTAAAACATCCACAACTAGTAGCAATTTTTTAAAAATCACAATCTATGATTAAAAGCTAAATGAAAATTTAATTTAATAAAATAATTTAATGATTTAATAAAATAGATTTATTTACATTTTATTTTTCACATTTATTTACATAAATATGTATAAAATTACAGACCAGATACAAATAAAAATTAAAATGTACAAAATATAAAGTAATATGATTTAAAACAATATGTAATAGCAATTCTTGCATCAAAGGGAACCAATGTATTTCTTTTCAATATATTCAAAAATCCACAAGCAGAATTTGTTAGACTTTTTGAATTGAAAAAAAAAAGTAATTATTTTTTGTAAATGAATACAAAAACAATTAGCCTACTATTTTATAAGCAAATAAATTTGTTTGTATAAAGCTAGTTCATTAACACAAATATTGTTAATATTGAACACTTGAATGGAGTTTTAAAATCACTTTTAAAATGTTATAAAGAAGTTGGCATTAAACTCCCCTTCAGCTTTTTATCAACATTCTTTGGCTAGTGATGTAATGATTTCTACAAAAGCAATTATTCATTCCACTTATTTTATTTTAAATACAAAAATAAATGACAATGTAAACTCCTAGCTTATTTTACTTATAATCCAGAGTTTGTACACAATTTTTTTTTTAAACTTGCATCAAAATTAGTTTTTAATCTTGATTATTTGAATTTAATTTTATTGTAATTTCTGATCTTCAATCATCACAAGCTGAAATCCAAGTGACTGCTCATTTTTTAAATGAATATTTACAGTTTAACAAAAATTTTAACCTTTCCTTACATCCCTTTGAGGTTGTCCATAAATTATGCAACAGTAAAGAAGGGTTGAGTCACCATTAAACTGCATTACATTGGGGTTGGTGAAATCATAGTTCAATGTTCCATAAAGCTAATATTTACTTTTAAAATTTTGCAACATTTGTTGAAATAATTTCTTCTTTTTCAGTCATACACTACAACATTGAACTATTAACAAATTAAATTTAAAAATAAAAATAAATTACAAATTATAATGCATAAATTGTTACAATGGAAATATTTTTTCGTCAATTGACTGAAACTGTTAGATTAAGAAGACACTATGCAATACAGATCTATAGAATATTCAAGAATTCAATTAAATTGGCCCAGTAGATTTGGAGCCCATACATCATCCAAAATGCTCCATGAGCACTTGTCAGAAAATGTCTTGCCTACAAATCCTTCCTTCTTATTCTCCCAATCTTATTGTAAGGTGCAGTCTGCATCACTAACTAATTTTGACTTAAATTGTCATTATTTTTAATATGCAACACAAATACAATAAATACATCTCATATTTGGGGGGCAGGAGGTCAAGCATGTGCAACAGGGGGAAGAGGGGTATTCAAAATACTCGAAATTTGCGTTACATAATTTACGGACAGCCCCTTTATAGGAAAATCATGATCACTGAATATAATAGTTTGCATATTCAGTCACTTGCCTTTAACAAACAGCAATTGAAAATGAGAATTCGACAGTCAGGAGAAAGTTCACTGCACAAGCAATATTTTGTGTAAACCACAACTAAATTCAATTTAAAACATAATACATATGGCAACAGTTGCAAAGATCAGTGGCACAATCAGGATTTTTCTCCAGGAGGGAGTCTAGCAGACACAGAAGAAAATTTCATTATGATCTAAATATAAAGTTTATCGAGTCATTGATAGTTATTTATTACATACTGCAATGAGAAACTGAAAGACATTTATTACAACAGAAAATTAGTAAAAACTACACATAAGAATATTTTCATCAGTTTCTGGGGTGGGGCGGAAGCTCCATTTCCCCACCCACCCACCCACCTTCGTTGCACCACTGCACTATATCAACTGAAGGGTGTCTGTACAGATTGGAGAAACATAAATGGTCATCTCTGGCCTCCCTCCAAAAAACAAGGCAATGCTATTTTCCAAACATTGGTAAATTTTCTTATTAGTTAAATACTGAATTTGGATGTAGTAAATATTCTCAAAAAATTGTGCAATAAATTACATATATAAACTATAAAACATAATTAACAAGATGGAAATGGAGTTGACTTAATCATTGTGGATTAGAAAATTTACTTTCTAAAAATCGTAACACATCTTTGTAACCCTCTGCAACACATCTTTGGAACTGCCGCTGCTAACGTATCTTTTCTGATGTCATTTCAAGATACACTGCAAGTCATATTAACTTTGGTTGGAAAGCAATCACTCAAGCCGACACAAATAATTAGGAAAACTACTAATACACTTCTTTTTTGCAAATTTTACTCTGGGTCTTGATCCATTTCAAACTCAGCTATACTTTTGCTACGTTGATAATGTGAAGATATATTGTTGAACTGACTTGCAGTTTTCTTACGAAGTTCTTCCACATTTTCTTCTGCCTTGGCCCATTCCAACACCAACCTTCGCCCATACAAGTGAGTACTTTGACTTAATGCTTTAAATGCCCGTTTGGCATCATGTTTTGTGTAGTATTCCACAAACGCAAATCCTCTGTGAGCACCTGACCCACCGGCACTTACCATCTTCTGAGGTAGTCTTAAGGCTTTTATTTCTCCAAAAGTCTGAAATAATTCTCGAATTTCTTTCTGGGTGGCTTGGAATGGTATATTTCTCACAAGAATCTTTGAACCTGTTTGTTTCCCAACATTTGTAACTTTTCTTGCAGTGGCTACATTTGCCTGTAATGTTCGATTTGAACGCTTCAACTCAAGGGAATAACCATCCAGCACAGCGTTCTGGTAGGACTTGAGAGCTTTCTCCAAGCTTGCTTTTTTCTTGAACTGAATAAATCCATAACCCATGGATAACATTTTCCCAGGATTTTTAGGATCTTTCTTCATGGCTACAGTTACATCATGAATACGACCACATTTTTTAAAGTGTTCTTTAATAGCATCTTCCCTCGTTTCAAAATTCAAATTCTTAATAAACAAGGTTGTGTCAGGTTCTGGTTCCTCATCCTCCTCTTCTTCTTCTTCTTCTTCTTTTCGAGAATTCTCTTTCTGGTCCACTTCTTGTTCTTGCTGTTCATATTGCTCGTTGCTGGAAATCTTATTATCTTCACCATTTGATGGAGCTTCATATCCTTTAGGAGTTTTTTCACCTGCAAATGCTGAGGAGAAGGTGTTTGAAGGTGCCCATTCCAAAAAAAGAGGTATATGTTTAAACTTTTTATATGCTAATTTTCTAAACGCTGCTCTTGCTTCTGATGGTTCTAGAAATTCCACTATAGCAGTCACCCCACTCGGGGGCAAAAGTACACGTCCTAATTCTCCAAATTTTGCAAACAACTGACACATTTCCTGTGATGTTGTATCCGCCGGCAAGTTTTTTACCAAAATCACAGTTTTTGATCGAAGAGTTGTGTTCTGATTGAAAGCATCAAGTTGTACACCACTGTCCAATAAAAATTGTCTTGTTTCACTTACTATTTGGGTTTCACCTAATGCCAGACGAACAGCAACACTTTCTTTACCTCTAGTATCTAACACTTTTTCTTTCGTTGTGTTGTAATTCTTTGCAATGAGATCTGCCACAGCATTCTGACCCAAGAAAAGAGTATTCCAGTTAGTTGAAGAAGAAGCTTGTGCCTTTACCTTAAGAGCTTTCTTTTGTTTGTAAGTTAATCCATCCATTTCCAACATTTCTTCAATTGATTTTTTACTTTTGGCTGGTATGAGATGCATCATTCTGCCTTGTTGTATGGAGCCATCTAGCTCCATAAATGCTTTCACTGCATGCTCTGGTATTAGAAATGTAACTACGGCAAAACCCTTGGGTTTCCTTGAAAAGCGATCAATAGGCATAATTACTTCTGTCAGGGGCCCGTATTTGGCAAATAATGCTTCAATATCATCTTCTTTCATAGTGTAAGCTAGATTTCTAACAAATATTCGACCAGATTCAGCAACAGCTTCCTCATTCTTCAAGCTTTCAGCTTGCTCTTCCCATTTGTTTCCAGCATTTCGAGCTTTCAAAGAGTGTTTCACATCACCTTCATATCGTAATACAAATATTTGGCGTCCATCTAAGAAACTCCTATTCTTCATTAGAGCTAATTTCATCATTTTCTCTGTTTTAAATCCCACATATGCTGTCCCTTTCTGAAGTTTTGGTAATCGAATGGAATATGGTTTCAAAGGAGAAAAAAATTTTTTGATTTGTTGCTTTTTTGAATTGTATTTAATACCACGTAATTTAACAGTATAGAGAACAACATTCTTTTTCTCCTTCTTTTTTTCCTTTTCAGTTGGCTTGTTTCCTTCAGCATTCTCAGTTTGTTCACTCACTTCTTTTTTACCCTTTATTTTCATTTTCAGATATTCCATATCTGATATATTGGATTTAGCAACTTTGGAAGACTCATCAAGTTCACTGTCATCAGCATTGTCATTATCATCACTATCATTCTGATTATCACTATCAGATTCATTACTTTCAGATTCTCTTTTCTTTCTGTTACTAGTTTTTTGTAGCTCATTTTCAGAAACAATGTCATTTCTCCATATCTGCTTACCTTTGGAGCGAGCTTCCATGAATTCTGAGAAAACTGGATCATTTTCGTAATTTTTCAAAATATCCTGAACTGCTGAACTTTTTGTTTCTTTCTTCTTCTTTTCTTCTTTGACCTCTTCTTTAACTACTTGATGAATCTTCTTGTATGCTGAGCTGTCAGAAGAGTGTTTACTCCACGCTTTTGGTTTATTTGGATCACCCAAAGCAGCACACAATTCTACTCTAATTCGAGATCCGTTAATAAAAGTATTGTTGAAATACTCTACTGCCTGCGATGCTTGCTCATTGTCCCGATAACCCACAAAACCAAAATGTCTAAATTTGCCATCAGAAGTATACTTGAGTTGTACATCGGTGACATTACCTTTCTCACTAAAAACTTCTTTAAGTTTATCTTCCGTAACACTATTCGCCAAGTTCTTAACAATTAACCGAGACATTGCTGATCCGAGTTTGATAATTGTTGCGTTCTAACCTATCAAGTTTAATCAAGAAGACAGTATTCCGCCAATATTTACGCACCACGTGCATGCAAGTTGTTTTCTGGTTTTCGTTCAGGGCTAGCAAACTACGGGTTATTTCTCGAGACTAGCGTTAGCACTACCTCAGTGCTGCGCTCGAACGGGTGGCGATATTACTAAAGCCACACTACGTGGTGTTGGGAGCTATGACGTAAGATATACTCTTGACCAATTACTTACATGCAGACGTACTTGCAAGTTGCAGCAAAAAAAGTGCGGAAAATTGGTATGTGGTATTTCAAAGAACATAAAACTACTAATATTGTGACAAATACTTCCTTTATTTCATTTAAAGATTAATCCTTATAACAGATTTCATTTATGAAAAACCTCTATTATCAATATTGTACTTTTGGATAGTTAATTTTTTGCAGTTTTCGATAATACAGAGAGTTGGCCTTGCCTGTGCTCCTCGCTCCTGTCCCCGACCTCCCTGTCATTCACTGTATTAGGGACCCCAAAAATGTGTTTTGCTATGAATAAATTAAGTAGACAGTATAGTATGTACAAATTAAAGAACACATACAAATGCAATGCTCATACGATTATCGATTTTTTTAGAAACAGAGTGAAACATTGAAAAAAAGTTTTGGCATTTACCTTTTACCTAGGATTTAAATTTACACATGATTTAAATTTAAAGTGTTTCGTTTTACTTTCATATTTAATTATGTTAACTTCATAAAATTGTGGCTTAAAGAAAGAAAGAAAGAAAAAAAAAGAAAAAAAAACAATTCTTGGAGTTACCATGTTCCGATCACCTAAGAGCATTTGGTATCTCCATTTCTTGCTACTTAAACTATTTAAAATTGATATGAATACACACATGTCTGCTTATGGATGAATCACATGCATTTGTGTATGTATACAAGTTTAATTTCTGGATTTTATTAAATTTGACAATAAATTTAAAAATGCTGGTACTATCTGAAAACAGTGATTTTGAAGTAATCATTTTTTTAAGGAAACATCTCAGAATTTATGTGAACAATATGAAAAAGTGTTTTTCCACAAAATATCTGTATGTGAATATCATTTGTGAAAAACATTAGAGCCTATCCCTACACCTGATTTTCACCAAAATGAAAATTCCCCAATTGATCTAGGTGATATTGTGGGCTCTTGAATGGAATTTTTTAATATTCTGGAATATGACACATTTTTTGTTTATTTTCATTTTCAAGAAATCTGCTCTTTCAAATGATATATTTTTATTAAAAGAATATTTTTTTGAATTTTACATGCAAATAAGACTAATAAAAGTAGATTCTAAGTAGGAATAATGAAGTTTCTTTTATCCTGCCCTCCTTTTCTTACTAGAAAATTATGAAATTATAAATACACTTATAAATGTAAATAACTGAGGTTATACTGGAATAGATAGTAATTTATTTCACAAAGGAAATAAATAACAATAATTAAAATATATCTCTGAAGAATTAGCCTGAATTATGTGAAAGCTGAAAGAATGTTTGATTTGCCAAGGTCACTTTGATGTTTGGATGGCCAAGCTCACTAAAGTTCAAGGCTCATAGCCGCTGTCTTGGCTTGAAGGGTCATGGGTTTGAATCCTGCCTCAGAAATGGATGTTTGTGTGTGTTCTTATTGCCCTTACATGTTCTTTCTGCAGTTAGCCCTACAGTTAAAATAATCACAGTGGTTGCTATATGATCAAGTTGTTTAAAACCTACCCTAAAAAAAATGTTCGATTTATTATCTGACTTTCATTGTAATTTATTTATTTTATTTTTATTTATTTATTTTATGTCAAAAAACAGTTAAAACTGCGTATGACATGATATGGAGAGAAGTGAATTCTGTGCACATTTTCAAAATTCTCTGATCCCTACACTAAGTCATATACTACTTGAATTTTGAATGAAAAACAACAACAACAACAGCAACAACAACAACAACAACAACAACAACAACAACAACAACAACAACAACAACATGCTCCCATGTAATGAAATCTATTTTCAAGGTTAAATAAGCAATAAGTTTTGGGTTCTTATCCATGATGTCCTTCTTCAAGGAATAATACTTCCTGCCGCGACAACATGGAAACGATAATTTGAATAACTATATTTCCCACTGAATTATAGAAGATGTGCACAGATAATGAAGTTACATTTTTGTCCAGAAGCAAAACAAGGGGCCATCTCAGCATTTGCTCAATGGATCAGGGAAACTGGACGAAAAACCTGATCGAGATGGGGGTCATTGACCCGGAGTTTGCAATACAATACTTGTTACAGGTTGTTTAGAATTATACAGTCCAATGGTAAATAATACATTAAATATCACAGTTAAAATTAATGTTACTTTCCTTGTGATACTCAGTATAGTCTCTAATTAATTGTTATGCAGCAAAAACAATTTCACATTGGATTTAAACTTTTCTATCGAATTTAATCGTTTAATGTCATCTGGCAAAGTGTTGTAAAATAATGTACATGTATTGTGTGTGAATTTTTTGTAATGAGTTGTTGATACTGTCTCCTGATGAATATGATTTCTACGTCGAGTGTTATAGTAATAGACATCGGCATTTTCTGAAAATATATTCCTGCCTTTAAGCAAGTCATTTTTGACAAAAACCACTGATTTGTAAATCAACAGACAAGGTGATGGTAAAATTCCTAGATTATTTTTTAAAAAGAAGTTTTTTAAAAACATTCAAATCTGAATATAATATTCAATAATAAACAATAATATCTGGATGCATATTTCTCTTAAGATGTATGTATTTGGCAACACAGCAGAGTATAATGAGGTTCAAAATCATGATATGTTGTATATTTTTTATTTGTGACTCATCGCAATAAGACTATTATGATAAATTATGTATATTTTTTCTTTATATGATTCAACTAATGAATTAAGTTTTGAGGTTCTTAGAAGTTAAATTTTTGAAGTCATATTACCTATATACTTTTTTTAATCTCTTATTCTTATTCTTATTCTTATTATTATTATTATTATTATTATTATTATTATTATTATTATTATTATTATTATTATTATTATTATTATTATTATTATTATTATTATTATTATACTTGGTAGAACTGGTTAGTGCTGTGTACTTGTGTCGGCGTGTGTTCCTGCAATTTTCGAAGCTATTTCATGGTGCAACCTCAAAAACTAATGCAAGGTATGTGGGACACAATCACATTTAGCGCATAGGCTCAGCAGAAATAAACGTGGGCTCCGGCGACACACCGCAGATGTAATATCGCGTGGATACGCCACGTCCTTGGGGCAGACCTTGAAGCGGTCCTTCAGACCGCCATTTTGTATTGTCTTCTCCGTGACGATGCCGGCAACTAGCGGTGAACCCGCAATGGATGAAGCGCGCGCAGCGCTGCCCAGCGGCCAGAATGGGAACGAGCGCGAGAGCGCACATGCCGCGGCGGGCAATACGAACCGGAGCGAGGGGGAACGAAACTCGAGAGACTCATCGCCGCCCCAGTTCACGCTAGAGCAGCGAAGTAAAGAGGAGGAGGCCCTCTTAAATATGCAGAAGCTGGTTAAAATCATGCAGGACGCCGTATCCAAAAATACCGCGATGCTTATTAAAAACGGCCTACTACAACTGGAAGATATGCTTGAGAGCACATTAGAGCTGAGAAGCCATAGGGAAAATGCTCAACGCGGTGCCCACGCCCACACAGGAGACTCTCGTGGCGCTGAAACCGCCGTTGTTCCCCAGATGACCGCTAATGAAGCCGCAGACGATGTTCCTCAGGAAACTGAGGGACAAGAGAAGGGAGACTGGATTCTGATCCAGAAGAAAAAGAAGAAGATGAAAGGGCCCTCTCAGGGTAACAACGGAAAGATGGTGCCCGAAAATAAGACAAAGAACCGCGACCAAACCAGGAGAAAGGGAGGCAAGAACCACCCTGAAGTGGTAATTGTCAAACCGGCTGAGGGAGTGCAATACGCCGAAGTGGTCTCACAGCTGAAAGAAAAAGTTAACCCGGAGGACACGCAAACCGAGATTCGGGCAATCCGAAAAACCCGATCGGGCGATGTTGTCATCGAATTGGGCAAAGATGCTCAAAACGGGAAAGATTTTAGAGAAGCGCTGACGGCCGCACTCGGAGAAACTGGTTCGGTGAGGAGCGGCGTGCCGAGAATCACCCTCGAAATTCGGGACCTAGACGTACTCACAACAAAAGAAGAGGTGGAGAACGCAGTAAGACAGGCGATCCCGCAGCTGAAAAGGGAAGCTCTTGTCTCCCTCTCGAAGGCTAATACCAAACAGCAGAAGTATGCTGTTGTGGAGCTTGATGAGAGCGATGCCAAAACTCTCCTAAAGGCTGGAAAAATCAAAGTGGGATGGATCATCTGCAGCATACAACAACGGCTGACGGTTACTCGCTGCTATCGATGCCTGGGATATGGCCATTTCGCCCGAGAATGCACGGGGCCCAACAGAGAAGGCATCTGCTACAGATGTGGCGAAAAAGGTCACAAAGCAGCAGACTGCAATGCTGCAGCGAAATGCATACTGTGCGCAAGCCAGGCAAACCCAAGCCACTCGCATCGCACAGGCTCCGGTACCTGCGCAGCATTCAGGGACGCCTTAAAGAAGACAAAGGGTGATTCGAAGAATAAATGGTGCGGGTTCTACAGGCGAATTTAAACCGAAGCAAGGCGGCA
Source organism: Teleogryllus occipitalis (assembly GCA_011170035.1). Taxonomy (NCBI): domain Eukaryota; kingdom Metazoa; phylum Arthropoda; class Insecta; order Orthoptera; family Gryllidae; genus Teleogryllus; species Teleogryllus occipitalis. Next base: position 286,563 of record BLKR01001025.1, on the reverse strand, counting down.
AATGACCTCCTCCGGCAAATTGCCTTCGAGAAAAAGGCCGACATCGTGCTGATCAGTGAACAGTACAACAACATGGACAAGCGACAATGGACAACCGACACTCTGGGCACCGCAGCAATTTGGAGACCTGAACCCCGCAGCACGATCGTGGAAGGGCAGGGAGCCGGAGCAGGCTACGCTTGGATAAGATGCAGAGGTATCACTTTCGTCAGCTGCTACTTCACCCCAAACCAGCGGGTCAAAGACTTCGAAAAGAACCTTCACCACCTTGAAGATACCTTACTGTCCATGCAAGGCGAAGTCCTAGTCGCCGGAGATTTCAACGGCAAGGCCCTTGAGTGGGGAATGCCCTACACAAACACCAGAGGGAGACTCATCCTCGAAATGGCAGCGCGACGGAACCTAATCATTCTGAACACGGGCAACAAAGCGACATTTACGAGACCAGGCTGCGCAGGGACCATCCCAGACATCTCACTGGCGACAGAAAAACTGTCCGCCAAAATCAAAGATTGGAGAGTCATCGACGACTACACCGGAAGTGACCATCAATATATAACGTTCTCGCTCGCGGCAAGCAGCACCCGGAAATACCGCACGACATGCAAAATTTGGAACACCGACAAAATGGACGAGACAACATTTAAAACGGAAATCGACAAGACAAAAGACGCACTCGAAGAAGTGGCCAACCAAACGGACGACAGCAACTTGGACAAGCTAGTGGACAGAACGATCGAGGTGATCATACAAGCGTGTAACGCCTCGATGCCACGCAAAGCAAATCTCCCCAACCGAAGGCCCGTGTATTGGTGGAATGAGGAGATAGCAGATCTGAGGAGGGAATGCCTTCGTCTCAAACGCCAAGTCCAGCGCGCCAAGAAGAACGCCAAGGCAAACGAAAAGACCGGGGCATACAAGCAGGCGAAGAAAAAACTAAGAAAAGCCATCGCTGAAAGCAAAGCCGCAAAATGGGAGGAGCTACTGCAGGACGTGGATAAAGACCCTTGGGGACTAGGATATAAACTAGTCACCAAGAAACTAGGTGCTGGCCCTTCGCCGGAGACCATGGACACAGCCACCATGGACAACATAGTGAACGCACTATTCCCAACGCACCCGGCAAAAATAAACAGAGAGTTCCGAGTAAACAAGAGCGATATCCCCCTCTTCTCGAAGGAAGAACTCCAAACAGCGGCAAGCTCCCTACAAAACAGAAAGGCTCCCGGGCCAGACGGAATACCAGCTGAGGCGCTGAAGATCCTGGCAAACTCCCACCCACACCTATTGCTGAATTTGTACAATGCGTGCCTAAGGGAGGGCAAGTTCTGTTCAAGATGGAAGAAGGCAAGGCTTGTACTAATCAGCAAGGGCAAAGGACAGGAACACTCTCCTACATCCTACAGACCACTGTGCATGCTCGACACAACGGGCAAACTCCTCGAAAAGCTCCTGAAACCCCGCATCCAGTCTGCAATCGACAACGCAGGAGGCCTATCAGACACGCAGTATGGCTTCTCAAAAGGAAAATCAACCTTGGACGCCATAAGGAAAATAACAGACGCAGCAGCCAAAACGGAAGAGGGCAACCACTGGTCCAGACCGCTGTGCATGGTCGTCACTCTGGATGTGCGCAATGCATTCAACTCTGTGCGCTGGGACGATATCATGGAGGCTCTGGGAAACTTTGATGTACCGACGTACCTACTGCGCATCCTGAGCAGCTACCTGACAGACAGACTTCTAATCTACGACACCGACGACGGACAGAAAAGCAAGCGACTGACGGCAGGAGCGGCGCAAGGATCCATCCTTGGACCAGACCTCTGGAATGCTAACTATGACGCCATCCTCAAGCTGACAATGCCCGATGGCATCTTCCTTGTAGGATACGCGGACGACCTTGCAGCAATCATCACTGCACGCACGCTAGAGGGCCTACAAATAAAACTGAACCAGACGATGAGACGAATACAGACATGGATGACAGACCACAAACTAGAACTGGCCATAAACAAGACGGAGATAACCCTTTTGACAAAGCGTCGACTGGACCCTGTGGTGAGTATGGAAATACAAGGGCACAGTATCCAAGCGGCAAAAAGTGTTAAATACCTCGGGCTGACACTGGACCGCAAACTCACCTACTGGGAACACATAAAGAACGCATCACAAAAGGCCGCAAAGATTGTAGCAGCCCTGGAGAGACTTATGGCCAACACAAAGGGCCCAAAGCCCAATAAGCGCCGAACCCTGCTCTCCATAGCACAATCCATTATGCTATACGGCGCAGAGATCTGGGCCAACGCGCTGAGGCACGAAAGGTACTCCAAACAACTGACATCCGTGCAGAGAAGAGGAGCCCTGAGAATAACAAGTGCGTATAGGACAGTTTCGGATGCCGCTAGTTTTGTGGTCGCGGGAGTAATCCCAATCGATCTACTGGCACAAGAGCGAAAGGAGCTATATGACAAGAAACCTCTGGCAAACCCGACAGACGCCCGAAGAAAGGCAAGGAAACGCACTCTTCGACAGTGGCAGAGAAGATGGGAGAACGCTGACAAAGGCAGGTGGACAGCCAGACTCATTCCCAAAGTTGAGCCCTGGACAACACGCAAACACGGCGAAACAGATTTTCACCTCACCCAATTTCTCACGGGACATGGACACTTCCGAGCCTACCTACACCGGATGGCTAAAGTGGACAGACCAGACTGCACGTACTGCGGCCACGCTAAGGACGATGCCCAGCACACATTCTTCGAATGCGAGAGATGGCACGTACTAAAGCACGAGGTACAAACAAAGCTAGGAGACATCAATCCAGACAACGTGGTGGACAAGATGTTAAAGAGCCGCGAAAATTGGATCACGATCGCAGACTATGTGACACGAATCTTGAGACAGAAGAAAAACGACGAGACAACAGTACAAAACACGACTAACCGTAGAACAAACTAGACCCACCAAACAAAACCGACGACACAAGACAAAATACGCTTGACAAACTACAAAAGACAGAAGAGAAGCCTATAGGCCAAGAACACGGCCCCACTCTGATGAAATGCTGAAGAAGCGATACCGGAGTGGACAAGGCCAAGAAGAAACGGGGTTTGTGTTTTTTAGTGGGTGCGAGCCTCACACTACCTAGGGAAACGGCCACACGGCTCTCTAGGTGTCTGGTAGAGATTTTTCACACCATCCCCAGGCCAAAAAAAAAAAATATTATTATTATTATTATTATTATTATTATTATTATTATTATTATTATTATTATTATTATTATTATTATTATTATTATTATTATTATTTTTTTTTTTGAGGCGGGGAAATGCTTTATGCACCGTAAGGCTTTGAAACCCCGTGTGTGGGACTCCCTTAGTTGGGCTACCCACTAAAACCCCCTCCATTCCAGCCAGAATGTCTTAGCAAGGAATCGCAGCTGTGGCATTTCATCTTGCCAGACTGGCTCGGTGATCTCTAGGATCCTTCTAGTCCGATCCCCTGAGGGCTTCTTCTTTTCTCTTCATAACTCTCTTCACGTAATTATGAATTTTTGCCCAGTTGTCATCTGTTTGTAGCATTGCTTCCACCATGTTGTTTGGGGACATCTCCTTTCCAATAAAAGAGTTGATTATTTCTCTGTCTACTTCAAAATCTCGGCAGTGAAATAACACATGTTCTGCGTCGTCTTCTGTTCCGCAGGTGGTACACCTGTTGTCCTCTTTCTTTTTGAAGCGGTATAAGTAACTTCTGAAGCATCCATGGCCTGTGAAGGCTTGTGTCAGGTAGTAATCGGTCTCACCGTGCTTGCGTTCTACCCATTTCTTTACGTCCTGTATTAGACTATAAGTCCATCTACCTGTCGTTTCTTTTCTCCAGCGGTCTTGCCATATCTGAAAGAGTTCCGCTCTTGCTTCCCTCTTCACCCTTTCTTTCTGCTTCTCCCTTTCTGAAGACTGCATTTCTTTCAGGTTTTCGTAGACGGATGTTCTTTCCTTCGTCAGAAGGTCGATAGGGGGTACACTTGCTAGCACGAGGGCAGCACTTTCAGAGACTGTTCTGTAGGCAGAGATGATCCTCTGTGCTACCCCTCTCTGTACCGACAGCAGCCTTCTCCTATACTTCTCTACTTTCATAGCGCCCGCCCATGCGGGAGCTGCGTAAAGCATTTTGGACAGGACTGACCCTGCTACCAGTCGTCTTTTCTTTTCCCTCAGGCCCTCAACATTCGGCATTAGCCGTGTTAGGTTTCCTCCCGCTTCTATTGCCTTCATCGCTACCTTCTCCACATGCGGTCCAAAACTCAAGCAATTGTCGAGTTCTACTCCTAAATAGGTAATATGTTTCTTCCATTTTATTTCTTTGCCTCCCACCTCTATTCTCGGCTTCCTAAAGCCCCTTCTTTTGGTGACCAGAACTGCCTCTGTTTTCTCTGTCGCCATGTCTAATTTCCGTTTATCCAACCATCTTTTTGCTCTATGCAGGCTTTCATTCGCTCGCATCTCAAGAAGGTCTTCGTTTCGTGCTGCGACTACAATCAAGGCGTCGTCCGCAAATCCTATAATATTCACATCCCTTGGGAGTGGCATCTTTAGGAAGTCATCATAAACCAGGTTCCATAGCATTGGGCCTAGCCGAGATCCCTGGGGGGCTCCACACGTCATTTCTTCTTTAATTCTCCAATTATCTCCTTCATATACAATGCTTCTCTCACTTAGGTAGTCTCCTATAAGATTCTTCAGGTAGTCTGGGATGTTCCGTCTTTCTAATGCCTCTTTCACATCTTCCCAACCCAAGGAGTTGAATGCGTTCCGAATGTCTATTGCTATAAGGGCGCAAAATCCTTTCTTCCTGCCGCTACCTTCTCTTGCCGTTTTTGCCAGTTCGACTGCTTCCCTGATAGCGTCGATCGTCGATCTGCCTTTACGGAATCCGTACTGGTTATGAGCCAAGCTGCAATCTCCTATCATGTACTTCTCCAAGCGCTGAAGGATTAGGCCTTCCAGCATTTTGCCCATGGTATCCAGAAGGCAGATGGGCCTGTACGATGATGCACTATCCTCCGGCTTGTGTCCCTTCCTTAATAGTACAAGCTTCTGTCGCTTCCAATCTTTGGCAAAGCCTCCATGTATCATACACCTATTGAAGAGTTCCAATAGAAGGTCCGGATATTCTGTGATGACTACTTTCAGTACCTCGTTCGGTATCCCGTCCAACCCAGGTGCCTTGCCTGCTTTCAGGCATTTGCCAACTTCTTGAAGTTCGCGTATCGTGAACATGTCTGCCTCTACCGCTTTGTCATAGCTGTTCCTTTTCCTTTTTGGCCGTTTAGGAAATAGGTGCCTAATTATTTCTTCGACCCACGTCTTATCATTTAGAGCAGGGATATTCCGCCTCCCATTCAACTTCTTCACAACAATTTTATAAGGCAAGCCCCACGGATCGTTTTCAATTTCTAATAGCAGCTTCTTCCAGCACATGTCCTTGCTTCTTCTTATTGCGCGGTTGAGTTCCTTCCTCTTCCGCTTGTAATCCCTTCTCAGATTATACAATAATAATTAAGATTTTTACAATAATAATCAAAGTGATTAAAAGATAAATAATTGTTATAATTGTTAGTGAAAAGTTAGGGTGATTATATAATTGATTTAGGTTATTTCTTTCTAATGACAAATTGATGGAATTATTTATGAAGGATTCGTTTTTGGATAAATTTAATAATAGGTGGTTATTATAATTAAGTAATATTATTATTAATATGGGAATTAAAGTTATGAAAATTAATATGGTTTTGGTAGGTAATTGAAATATTTCATTGGATGCTAGTCTTGTAATATAAATAAATAATACTAATATCCCTCCTAGGAAAATTATGAATAGAATATATGAAAATCAAAAGGAATATGAAATTGATCCTGTAGTTAAGCAAATTATGATTGTTTGTATAATAATTAATATGGTGATGGCTAAAGGGTGATTTATTATGATGAATGTTATATTAATAATTATAATGATGAGTGTTGTTATTAATCTGAGATTATTATTATTATTATTATTATTATTATTATTATTATTATTATTATTATTATTATTATTATTATTATTATTATTATTATTATTATTATTATTATTATTATTATTATTATTATTATTATTATTATTATTATTATTATTATTATTATTATTATTATTATTATTATTATTATTATTATTCTTAGCAAAAGGATTTATGATTATAATGAAGAGAAGTAATAGCTATTATGAAGCTGTACAATGAATAAGTACATACATGAAACATTGTTATCAACTTCAAAATCAAACAAAAAATAACAAGTCAATATTTAAACATATAATTCCATATCATATATTCATTACACTAATTTTGATGTTTTCTTTCTATTACAATAAATATAAAAACAATGGCACATCCTACATTTAAAAAAATATTTTAATAACATATTGGGAGTAGTGCAAAGTAAAACTAATTGTGCATTACAAAAATACACTTTTATGTACACATAGGGTCTACAATCACAGGTAAGAAATCCAGTGATATGCACCACATCATCTAAGATGTGATTATAGTATGGCTATTTTGATGAAAATTAAGTTACATCAGTCTACAAATTCTTAAAACCCCCCTACTTCTCAGCAATAACAATGATAATGAATCTGAATTCACATCACAATTCAAATGATATGTCAAATATTTTTTAAGCTCATGTTAAGTGTGACAATATGTAGTTTCTTCATTACCTTTGAGTATCATGATTTTGTATACATATATATTATACATATTAGACATTATATGACTCTAAGTGACATTTAAATGTCCAGAAGAGAATTTCACAAGATTACTGAGGCTTTTATTACCTACTCTTTGGAAAGTTCAATTGACCTTCAAAAACAAAAACACCTCTGCATTTCCTGATAATGTTTAAATATACAATTCAAATATTATCCATTTATACAAATGGGATATTGTCTCACATTTTCCCCTTCCAACAATTCAAAAAATATTCCAAAAATATATTCTGACAAGATTTCTCCCTTAGATGAAGAATTATTGGCATTAATTTTTAGAGCAATATTGTACTTGTGATTCTTATTGGAATGGATGAAGATCATAGTTCATTCAGTTCTGTAAACAATACACAATGAAAATCTTCATGGGATTTTCTTTGAAAGCATGTTTTCATCCATCAACCATATTTTCCTTTTGCACAAAAATGCATAGGAGATTAATTATTAAAGTTTCAGTAAAAAAAGAATGTTAATGTTCACAGAGAAATAACATTTGTAAACAAACAAAACAAACAAACTTGGAATTGACACTGTTGTGTGTGTTGCCAAGTGACAGTTCTGCAACATTTTGCTAATTTTGTTTAGTTCATTTTCACAAAATTAATTCAGTCTTGCTCTTTGCTCTGGCCTTTTCCCATCGATTCACTCGATTCAGAGGATATATTATAATAGCTGAAACCAATATGAGTCCTCCTGATAAATAAAATGATGCATCATAACTTCCAGTTGCTTCCATGAATGAACCTAAAACAAAAAAAAAATTTCAAATACAATTCAAAAGATAAAACTATATTAATAAAATTGATGTGTGTGACAATGAATACTTTTTTTATAAGCTCATAGTTATGTACACAATATATTAACAAATACAATTTTTGGTTTTTACAATTTTTGTAAGTGTAAATTCAATCTACTCTTGGAAAATTTGAAATTTTGAATTTGATGAGACTTGTGTCGAAAGAAACAATTATTTTATTAAACACAATCTAGGCTACTTTTCAGCTCATAGGGATTTGCCATCCCAAATTTCAGTTGCTTCCTTTTTTAACAGGAAACAAACATGCAATATGCAATGAGTCAAGTTGGTGCAGAGCAGAGTGGGAAAAAGTTGGGTGGAGTGAGAAGATTAGTGGAGTGTTGGGAAGATCAAGGCAGTTTCAGAGCAGTGCCTGGCAGCCATAGACAAGACATGAGGAGATGGGACAGAATAAATTAGGTGGTAGGCAATATCTTGTGGTAATCTATTATACGTATGGGGATAATCAAACTACTTACTATAGTGGTTTGATTATCCCCATACCTAGAGATGGGACAGGGTCAGATTGGGTCACCTAGAAAGAGGGCAAGACAGAACAGGGCAAGTTTGTAAATAAAATTACTTTCATTAAACTATACAGATAGAATACCATCCTTTCCCTATCTAATAGATAACTGGGATAAATAAATATCTGAGCAATGCTGAGTCTTTCAGTTAAGTATGTCTTAAAAATATGCACATATTTAGAATTACCAGCCAATGGTGATCCAATAACAGCTGCTATGCCTTGAAATAGCAGCAACAATCCAAATGCATTTGTCAGTTTATCCAGACCCAAAAGATCCACAATTACAATTGATCTCAGGGAAGCAAAGCAGGCTGTAAGTCAAATGGATAATAATGTAAATGTTGACCAAATGATAAAATAACATAATAGAAATTATTTCAAATAGTTTTTTACCCATTGCAAGTCCAAATACAGAAGCATAAAAGAACTGATAACCAGCTGAAGTATCTATTCCACTAAACATTGTGGCTATTCCTCCAACAGTCAAGGCAACGTTATTTATTAATAAAGAGTCGACTCCAGGAAAACTAGTCAGTATTCCACATCCAACACGTCCTACAGTGTTGGTGATACCAATAACAGAAACGAGAAAAACTGCCAAACTCTTATCTAAGCCATATGTTTCTGCTCTATCTGTAAAGAAAGGTAAAATTCAAATTAAAAAAGTGTAATAACTAAAAAAATATTTTATTGTACATTCATATGTTGACCAACACATTTCTGACATTTGCATATAGTTCTTAAATTATTAGCATACATGTAATCTTGAGTGAATGACACACACCAAAAGTATCGCCTACAGTTTAAAATCCTCACTAACAACCTCACAATTTATCTTCAATAATGCAGTAGCATAATTGATTTCCACGCTTTAAAAGAGTCTCTGTTGCAAAATAAGAGAAATTCAGTTATTAATGAAAATCCTATCTTTGGAGAGAGTGGTGTTGTTTTATTCTAATTGAGTCTCAGTCACATTCATTTTAAAGCAGGAAAATGCTTGTGAAATTATCGGTATATGCTAGAAGGGCCTGATTTACTTACAGTTTCTTTTACCACATGCTAATCATTTGTAGATAGACTTGATAAGCAGAGAAGCGTTTTAACTGTTGCTGATTTACTTTTACCTGTGGCTGATATGCTAGTTTATCTCTTTGTGTTTTTTGCCGTTATTAAAGGAGATTTTTGGTGACACAACTAATGAAGGACTTGCACAGGAGTGTGAAAAAAGAAAGAAAGTAGAGAAGAAGTTAATTTTATGATTAACTTATCGATGAATTTCAACTACGGCCCCAAGACCCTCTTAGATTGTGAACAGAACCTACATAGATACTTTTTTCCTTTAAACAACCATAAGTTTAAGCTATCTCACATCCAAGTGAAATAGCTTACCCTTTAGGTGGGGTTCCAAAAAAGTAAATTGTGTTAAATGACATTAGAAAGTTTTCAACTAACATTCCTTATGAACGCAAGGAATTCCATAACGAGATTTTGGTCTGGCCCACTTCTCAAAATAAATGCCCAACAACTTGTCAAGTCAATTATTAATGTACTCTACAATAGTTCAATTTAAAATTAATATTCAATTAAAGTTTTACCTGTGATGAACATAAAAGGGATATAAAATCCCATCATTGTAATGAATCCACTGAGAGAAAGCAATAAAAATGTTGGTGAACGTAGAAGAGACATATCTAACATAGTAGCAAGAATTCGTTGAACAGCTTCTGGGCACAGCATACATTGGTTTTTCCTTTCTTGTTCTACATCTGCTTTTGTTGGAAGCCTTGAGACTGACATGTGGTAGCCTACAGAACTTATCTGAAAAAGAACACAGACCAAACAATTAACTTTGATTGCAAAAAGGAATGAAGGAAGGAATTACAATGTAGACTCTTAAAATATTATAAATAGTTAAACATTTTGATTATTTTAAAAGGGAACTTGATAAATTACTCTACAAATGTTTGACAGTTGAAGAAATCACTGTTTTAAGACTTATAATTCTGTGAAAATAAATTACAAAATGAGAATTGATAAGTTATAAAATAAAATGTTAACTTAAGATTAAATAAAACACCTTTCAAAGTATTTCTCTAGTTTTTAGTAATAATATTGACACTTAAGAAAAATTTATTCCATTTTTTGCTTCAGAATTCAATACTTTAGTCTAAAATGTGTATTTTTTTTTACTAATTAAACAAATTTTGAGTTAAAACCTCCAGCTCCTTTACCAACAAAAAATTTTAATATTAGGCTTAGTCTTAGTAACAAAATGTGTTACCTGTGATGTATATTGAGGTAATCGTTGTAAGCTGCCTCCAAAGAAAATATCATCTCTATAAAGGGGCCTCACCCCCACATTGTCTCTTGACGTTCCTAACCCCTTCCGGCTTCTTAGACTTGTTCTACTGCATTCAGAGACAGTCCTCGTTCTGCTGTTTCTCTTTTGAAGAGCTTCTTTTTTAATATCACTTGCATTATAATGTGAATTATGATTCTCTTCTGTTAATGGAAGGAGCATTTCAGTGACTTCTGTGGTATCTTTGTTTCCTGATGAAATATCTGTTATTGCTGGGGGAACTAGATAATTATCAGGATAAGTGGGAGCACTTAATCTCTTCTGAGCTTTTGTAAGAGTAATGCTGCCCGAGGTAGCAGTATTTTTAGCAAGTCCTCCACCTCCCAACAAATTTAGAGATTGACTTGACACGTGTCGTGAACCATTTAAATGCACCACACTTCCTGCTAATGCTTCAGCTGCAGTTGGGTAAGTATTATTGTTATTTGCTTTCAAGAGGCGGTTTTGAGAAAATGGTTTTTCAGCAGTAACACTAACATTATCTGCAAAGCTTCCAATAGATGTGCTCTTATGCAATTGATCATCACGGGCCATTTTTATTCTAACCAGCAATGGTAATTGTTCCCCAGGTTTTCCAGCACCTTGTTCATCCTTTGGTGTTTCCTCACCACCATCTTTGTTTTCCACTGTTACCTTTTGTGGTTTAAGAGGTCTGTACATCAGACCAAAAATTGCACAGTTGAGCACCAGACCTTCAAAAAAGAAAACCCAAACAATTTAAAATAGGAATTTTTGTAAATACTTCTATAGTAATACTAGTTTAATATTCTATTTTTATAACTATACTAATTAGCCTTGTAATTTACCCCACAATTTCCACAATTTAAATTCCTTAAACAAATTCTGAACTGTTTTTTTCCTCACAAAAAATTTACAATTCATAAAAAAACAAGGTCTTGATAAATCAACAAAGCTAAGAAAGAACTGAGTATCAAACTTGAGAAAATGAAATGTCACCTTTGTGAAAATGAGCTTGAGAAAATGAAAATGAAATGTCACAATAATTACAGTGACAAATGAGTTTCACAATCACAACTATCTCCATATCTACAAATTTTAGTTTGTTTTCAGAAAAGGTTGATTTCCAAAACTGATCAGGATATTACATTTATAACAATTCATAATAGAATTCATATTAGGGGCAGTTTAATATCACTAATTATTCCATAGAAAATATTGTTCAGAATGATACTGTTAAAGAAGTGAACAACTCAACAACAAGTGTGCTTGCAGAAAATATTTAAAGGGGTGGAGGGTATTTTTTTTTAAAAAAGAAAACACATTTTAAAAATAAATTAATATAAGGCAACAGTTGCCTATTTTATTTTAAATGGTTCTTCATGGTGAGACATTTTAAACAAGTTCTCCGAACATTGCGAACAATTACTCAGCACTGCATTTTGAAAAAGAAGATCTAAAGAAATGCAATGTTGGAGAACGACCAACTTTTACGTAAAATCATTTACGTTACTCTTTTTATTATCTACATTTCAGGCGGCTCCACACATTCTACATTCGGTAGCGAGTAGCGAGCGACCGGTCGCCGAATCCCGAGCAGATTCCGAGTTGAAGGGCTGGGTTCCTCGCTATTTGTCGACTGCCAAGCATTCGAGCACATCAGCGGCGCGAATGTCTAGCAATGAGGATGAGTTACTTGCTATTTGCCGAGTGACGAACATTCGGTCCTCGCCCCATCCACCGCGTGTCTGTCTTTTGGGCACATCAAAGTACACGAACATTCACCGAGCACATCAGCAGCTCGTGGTTCGCGAGCTTCTTCTCGCCCAATCCCGACCAGATAATGTGTTCGGCAAGTGTTCGCTTCCTTTGATGTGCCCAAAAGACCGACATGCGGTGGGTGGGGCGAGGACCCAATGTTCGTCACTCGGCAGATAGCAAGCAACTCATCCACACTACCCGGAAATCGGCGAGCGGTTGCTCGCTATTCGCCGAATAACGAATGTGTGGAGTTTCGGTATTTTCGCCGAGCATCTCGGTTACTCGGGATTGGAACGAGCTACTCGCCCAATGCCGAATATGAGGAGCCGTGGTGAACGGTATTGCTCGCGCAAGTGTTCTTACTACACGAGCTCCCTAGTCCTCAACCAGCGATGAATAGCACGGCCCATTGAGATACTTAGGTTCGACTCGGAACGGCACGTACCAATGTACAATGCTGGCAACAACCACCTCGTACTTTCAAAACAATCGTAGCATTTCTCGTGGCATGCTTCGGCGTGGCATGCATGGCTTAAGTTTCGTTTAAGCCATGACGAAGCCAGAACCATCCTCTCCCCGCAACCCACGCAGTGGAATACCAAGAAAACTTGCGCGTGTATATTTGTATTTTCGTAACGTGGCGGATGACATTAGGCCATTTTACACCTCCCGCCTTATAAAGTGAATCTTTATAACATTGATGAGCACATGTCTGTGGCCTTGAGAAGGACGTTCGCTAATTAATTAAAAAGATACATTTTATAAGGCCGGAGGTGTAAAAACGACCCAATGTCATCCGCCACGTTATAAAAACCGAAATGTAGTACCTGCGAGGATGAGCAGCGAGCCGCGCCAGCCGAAGGAGCCGATGAGCGCCGTGATGATGGGCGGCATGACGAAGGTGCCGATGCCCGAGCCACACACCGCCACGCCCGTCGCCAGCGCGCGCCACCGCTCGAAGTAGAAGCCCACTGTGATGACGGCCGGCACGTAGATCAGCCCGAAGCCCACGCCTGCGAGGCAGCCACACAGGCATGTGTAATAGAAGGCATGCAACGGGAGTGCATCAACTGATGTCACTGCAGCGTCTCTGACCGGAAGGTCCTAGGTTCGAGTCCTGACGGCGGCAGGATTTTCGACACTAGCTTTTCAGCTAGGTCGAATTCAGTCGCTGTCTGGAGGAGAATTCTAGCGACCAGCTGCTCTGATCGGTAGTTTTCCGTGGTTTCTCCGATCAACACAGGGCGAATGCCGGAGCAGTACCCTAACAAACGGGCCACGGACCGCTCGCGATCTTTCCTTCCTCTTCCTTGTCCTATCTTCTCCCCTTACACACACACACTTACACTAACATGCACTATACTACCACATATTCGGGAGACCGGTCGGGAGCTTAGAGCTTGTCCGGGCTGGGGCGGTGCCCCGCTGGTGGGAGAGTCCTGGTTACGGGGAAACCCCACTAGCCGACGGTAGGTCGGCGCCGGATCTCGCCATCCAGCGTGGAAAATCACCGCCATCTCCAGAGAGAGAGAGGGAGAGAGAGAGGGAGAGAGAGAGAGAGAGAGAGAGAGAACATGCACTACACTTACGGGGAAAATGGCCAAATCATTTGACGCGCCCGGAAACACGAAAAAATGAATCAATCAGAAAGTAGGTATGTGATGCCGCGATTCTAACTTCAGATTCGAATTCAGCGGGTCGACATACATAGAGAAACGTGTCTAGTGTTTGGGTCTGACAACTTTTTTTATTTTGTCTGCCTGTGTTATTTTGTGTTTCCGGGTGTCGCGACTGCTGTGGTCATTAGTACTATACGTATAGTGCATTCTATATCCCGGGAGTGGCAGTGTTCATCCCCGGGTAGATCGTGAGATTCGACGCCGACCTACGTCGGTTTACGGAGGTTTCTCACCTCAAGGTATCTCCGCCATAGATGCACCGTCCCAGAGGGGACAAGCTCTAAGTTCCCAACTGGTCAAATATGTTTGCTAATGAAGTGCAAATATGTGTGTGTGTGTGTGAGGCGAGGGGACGAGGGTGAGGAAGGAGAGATAGCGTGGTGCGTGGCCTGTTTGACACGGTACATGTTCCGGCATTCGCCTGGTGTTGACCGGAGAAACCATGGCAATCTACCGATCAGAGTAGACAGCTGTTACAATTCTCCTCCTGACTGCGACTGAATTCGACCTGGCTGTCCAGCTAGTGTGAAAATCCGGAACCGGCGGAACTCAAGCCCAGACACTGAGCAGTTTATGGCCGGGTAGGAGAATATTTAGGCCAATAGGGAATAAGGTTGTCTCAGTGCAACTGCAAATAAAAATGTATTTGTGTGCGTGTATGTGTGGAGGGGGTGTCTGGTTCCCATTCCTCCTACCTGATTCGCCACTTGTTGCATGATGGCCATGATTTGCATCAAGGATTTTAAAACTACCTTCAGAGCCGCGCAGTAGGTATGAACAGAGAACGCGAACAACGTCTACGGCAGAATATGAAGAAAGGAACCACATCACTTAATAGTCCGAATATCTTCTGGAATGCTGTTGTATTCAGCTATTGACGAGCGCACACAAACATTGTTAACTTCATTGTGATGGGTTATAAAGTTTTTCTCAGCGTTCGTATAAATTATTTACTATGTGATTTTAAAATATTTTTTTCATTGAATTGATTTTCCCCTCAAGACCTTGTATTTATTTAGTATGTAAATTAAAAAAAAATGCCATATTGGCATAGTAATAATAATTAAAGCCATTTAAGGAAATTTATCGTTGGGCTACATTAAACTTTGTGTTAAAGGTACAATCTTAAAAAACAACTGAGAACCAGTTATTTAAATGAGTTCCGTGAGCGACGTTTATGAAAATGATATAACGAGCACTATAACAACACCAGTGACTTTATCAATTGATTGATTGATTGAGCTTTTAGGGCTCTTTAACTGCACTGACGCACGGGAATAGGAAGGTAAGATGGCGTGGCCCGAAGTGTAAGGGACTATTCCGGCATGCGCCGTGGATTAGAGAAGCCTCTGATCAGAGCAGCCAGCCCAGGAATTCCTTTCCGGTAAGTTCCATAAACGCACCGACGTCAAATACACCCAGCTTTATGAATTCGTGACAGCATTTCTTTTCGTAGACAGAAAATTGCACGGCCGTCGGTTCGAACTTTGGCGTCTGATTTTATGATTTCAAAAACGCCTTTTTTTTCAGTAGGAAAGGATCCGACCAAGAAGGGTCTACTTCCATTGTTCCATGACAGTGAGGATGTTTCCTGCAGGTGCAATTGCAAGGACTGCCAGAAAAACGTGTAATTCAACTAGTCTATCATGCTGGTAAACATGATCAATATTGACGCAGGTCGTGAAAGGTTACGTTGTTTTATTTTGTGTTAGACACCAGTGGTAACCGTAATTATAAATATTTTTCCTCTTTTCCAACAATTCTTGGATTTTAATACTAAATTGGTTGAGTAAAAATCAATAGGCGATTAACGTATTTCTTTATAAATAGATATCTTTCCTAAAAAGATCCTTTCTCCCCTTTCAATTTGATATAGTTTTGTTTTAATTTGTTTTCAAACTTCAATTTTTAGTGTCGCCCAAAAAACATTCTAATCCCTGAATATGTGTGTTGCACTGAGACCAAAAAAGTACCGGTTTATGTTACAATATTGCCAAAGTCGATATTAATAAGACGTATCAACTTATTATTTAAATAAAAAAGTATGAAAAAGAAATAAATAACTACTGAGGCAAAGACCACTATTGACTGTATATTTTGTGTAAAAATGAATGGCAAATGAAATATGCTGGGGGCGCGCATTCAGATGCTCTTTCCATGAGTGATACTTACCGCCCAAAACGCCGTAGGTTATACATAAGAAGACTGCGCTCGTAGCGAAGTACGAGATGAAGAAACTGAAAGCTCCCACGAAGCTTCCCAATACTGCTACCGTCCGAAACCCGTAGCGATTGGCTAACGCCGACACGAACGGACCTGAAACACAATTACCGAAACATTAGGTGTTAATTACTTTTATCCATAACAGGCTTCGCCAAGGAGACGTGGCTGCTTGTTATTAAAAGGTATTGCAGATACCTACGCGAGTCATGTGTAAATATAAACAAAAGGAAGTATCAAAATGAAAGTTATTTAGATTCTTCTTATGAACCGTCTGCTTGGTATACATATTTGAAAAGCAAATTTTGTATTGTTCAGAAATACTTTCTATCGAGTGCCAATAAATATATTTTTATTTTTGATGATTTGTGAAAAGGTGAGCAGAAGTCTGCCGCCCTACGTAGTAAAATGATCTTCATGACATTTCAGCCATTAATTATCCCGTACGTTTGTCTGATAATGTGTTCTTCACTCCATTGATCTACATGTGTTTTGAAATACATTTTTCAATTAAAAAAAAGGAGTTCTACACATAATAGTTAATTAACAGATTATCAAAATAAGACATTGTTCTTGTTTTTGTGACCAATCTTAAGAAGTCATTAAATATGAATTTGTTCCAACATTTATGAACAGAGTAAACTGAAACTCCATCTGCGTAGTGACAAGCAACGATAACTACGTTATGAACATTTCAACAAAAAATAACATCAAAAATAAATTCATTAACTTCTTCATTTTTCAGTGTTAATTATATTACAACTAGGATAATCATCTATATATTTACATGTTTTAGAAATGTTTGAAAATTTTCCACATAATTTCGTAGTTATTGAAAAGAATTTTTAAGTGAGCCCCTGACAGATGCAACCCTCCTAGACGGACTGCTAGGCAGGTAGCTGCCCACGATAAGGCTAATTGTGAGTCCTTTCTGAAAAGCATCGCGCGGATCTATGGATAACAAATTAGCATAAGTGAATTATATGGAGTCAAGGGAGTTATTCTGTGATATTCATCAACGGAGAAGATACATGTCCTGAAGAGAGAAATGTGGTTAAGTCCACTTTTTCGGAAGAGGATCTTTCTGTAGTGTTTGTGAGCAGATGACAAGGGTCAAATACATAGAATTTCAAAAAAAGGTAATAGAATAATTTAAAAAGAATATACGGAATAATGAGTTTCTCAAGGATCATCTCATTCTGCTTCTGAATAAGGTTTTTGCAAGTATGGTACGTGCCTTTCGTAACCTTTTTTCAGATTCCAACAAGCGAGCAAGAAAAGCGGACGCCATTCATGGTTATAAACAGGAACAAAATGAATAAACTATACGCAGAAACACATTTTATTACGTAAAACAAAATATTATATTACGAAAGATGAAGTAATGGTTGGTATTGACACACGAGTGTGAAGTATATTCCGACACGAGTGAGGAACGACCCAGGGCTGTTAATTTCATACTATTGTATTATTATGTATAACGGATTCATACAATTATTTTTCTATGTCTAATGAAAATTAACAGAAAGATGCTGAATGTAGTTTTCATTTCCGCCTTTTCTCGTACTTTTGGTGGTGATAATTCCATCTTTTATTCACTCTCGATTAACATGTTCATATTTTGCCGATCGAAGCTATTTACAGTCACATCTCTGCCTGTCGACTCAATAGGACGAACTATTTACAAGAACGATTACTAATGATTAATTAGGTTTCAATGCTTGGTTTGTAAACGCCGCTGTGATTTCTCAATGCTTGCAAGACAATGAACCTATATCACAATTATTTTGATTATAAACGAGCTGTAGCCATATAATAAGAAAACTAGACCATGTGAGTAGAAAAGCTCTTTTTGAAACAAGTGTTTGTGAACTAGTATTGAGTGAAACTTTTGAATCTTAGTGAGAATGTACTATTTTTGGTATGATTTGAGAGAATACGTGCATATTTTTACACGTTTCACATTAACTTTGTATCGACAAATCTACATTACTAATTTTCAACGCGCGCACAAATTAACCTCGTGAGAATGGTTGATATCTATAGTGGGAGATATCTATGGTTACGTCAAATATCCAGGAACTCGGAAAAAATCCAAAGACAATGAAACAACTTCAATTTTGACTAAAAAATACACATATTTGATTGTGTCATTCCACCTATTTATATTCTACTAACATGTACTTCACTATCATGTAGCTTGCAGTGTGACACTACATACTACATGTTATATACAGGAATGACCCCAAGAAGGGACTAGTTTGACAGGTCGGGTAACAAATGAACGTCCTGCAGGGCAATGGACATTGCAAGAGATAGAGATGAAGCCCTTTACAAATGAGCTAACTGTTAACGAACGCACGGACAAAATAAGTGCATGGACGTAACTTGCAGTTTTATTGCTAGCTATGACCATGCAGTAGCTGTCAAAGCGGTAGCAGGGCTGCAAGGAAGAGACCGCTCGCCATTAAATGTTTGCTTCACATGTTGTGCTATGGAACGGAAACTTTTTTTGTTATTATTTATACATAGAGAATTTCTGTACTTCACTAAAACTATACTACGTTATTGCAGGATTCGTGAACACTAATTTTACTTTCTCGCCCGTAAGAAGGTACTT
Organism: Teleogryllus occipitalis; assembly: GCA_011170035.1. NCBI lineage: Eukaryota > Metazoa > Arthropoda > Insecta > Orthoptera > Gryllidae > Teleogryllus > Teleogryllus occipitalis. The sequence goes on along the minus strand of BLKR01001025.1, from coordinate 267,834 downwards.
CAAAAGAAGAGAAAGCTATGTAATTCTGCGGGAAAAAGCGGCGAATTTTTGACAGAAAAAACTTATCACCGAGCCCTGATTACGAAAAAGTAGATAAATATAGTTGCTAAACTTAGAAATAAATTCTCTAACACGTGGTGTAGCCACAATTTATGTTTTTTTGGATCCTTGATATCGAAAAATCGAATGACGCCAAAACACCTGTTTGTCTGTCCGTACGTCTGTGAACAACGCTAGCAGTTAAACCGTTCGGTCGATTTTCTCTAAAACTGATATTTCCCTATTGATCTGACTGATGTCACGGCCCCTTGAATTTGAAACCGATATTTTAATTCTGTGGGGTACTTTACATTAAACCCCTGGGACATTTTCAAAATTTAAAAAATGGCTCCATCGTTTTTTATTAAATTTTGGTTTTGAATAGTGTGAAGGACGTTTGGGAGAAAGGCTCAGGTTTCGTTTTCGTTGAAAATTCTGATTTTTCTAAAATTGCCAACATTCAAAATTTTTTCGTCTTCCTACAACTACAATTTTGAAGATAATTTTTTTCTTAACGAAATGTATTTATCAAAAATAGTTCTTTAAAAGAAGTTTTGTACTATAATTAGAAAATATGAGTATTTTTAGTGTTGGTTTAGTGAAACAGGCTGTTTTAAAACCATTTTAAATAATTTTCTCAGAAACGGCTTCAAATTTTGTTTTTCATTTTTATCCTCGTATGTACCAAAGCACTGTAATGATATTGGTGATGGTCCTATTTTCGGCGCACTCTACATTTTCGAAAATTACAAAAAAGTTCGGAATTGTATTTTCGAATCTCGCACGCTTCGTTTCATGCATTGCCAGTTCGAAAAACAGGAACACACGGGTTTCAAAATTCTTCAAATTCATCCCATTGTTGTTGGTCATAATGATTGTATGGTGTAGATAATATTTTTATTGAAGGAAATAGATTGAAGGAAGGTAATAAATTTTAACTCAGAACTAAAACACACTTCTATACGTTAAGAAGTTTTAATCTCTGATTATAGTATTAAAAATTGAAAACTCACTTCAAATATTATCAAGGTATGCTTGTGTGAAATTATTCCTGCTTTTATGTATTATGTTCTGTAAATACTGTAAAATTTAAATTTATTCATGTTCGTTTAATTTCTAAAAGTAATAAATTACTTCTGTTCCTGACAATGGAAACAAATGCAGATAAACATGAGAGGCGATTTATTGGAATTAGACTTTTTCAAGTTATAACTGAGTTTTTAGTAGGGCAGAAATTACAATATATTAATATTACGTAACATTTTTAAATCGTGCAAAAAAGTATGCGCTGTTGTAGTACCTCTAGCTTTAATATTTCATTTATTTTAGAGTTATACGAAAGATTTTTTTTATTTATTTATTTTTTTTAATTTTGAGCTATGTGCGCGCTACGTTTGGGAAAACCGTGTTGTTTCGTTTGGCAGGACTTTTATTGTTGTAGGCACTAATTTTTACGTACTCAAGTTGTTTGAAAGTATGTTGTCTACATCAAACCATTTTCAACTTTACAAATTATTCAGCACAAATTATCGATTCGTGCAAAATGATTTATTTCACTCAAACCGACATATACGAATTCCTTAACATATCTATGACTAATCACTAAGGTACATAACGAAGATCCTAATAACATTTATTATTATTATTATTATTATTACTTTTATTATTACTATTATTATTATTATTATTTATGCATTTCTCCCACGCAGGGGGGAAACATTCATCTGCCACAGGTATCGTTGTTGCGAGGCTCACTCGCACGGCTCCGATGAGCAAGTGGCGAGCAAGATCTTTATTTACTTTCAGGACCTCCAACACCACATGTCAGAAGTATCAGAGACAGTGTTTCTCACTATGTGACAGATGACCAGGACAACTGCTTGTTATATTATTGTCAGTACATGCTTTACATTTTTATTTGTTTATTTATACTAATATGATTAATATTATTATTGTTATGATGATGTTGATGATGATGATGATGATGATGTTAGATAAAGTCTGAAAACACCTTTTGCTGCATAGCCCATGGGTGCCAAACCGCTCTGGCGTGAGGCTGAGGGTTGAATCCATCGTGAGGCAAGGATGTTTCGTGATGAGGAAGGCGACGGCAAACCACAACGAATTCCACATACTAGTCATCTTCATCATCATTTGGTTTATTCTGGGAACGTGATCGCCAACATGCCGCCAGGGACATGGAATTACAGAAGAAGGGTAAGGAGAAAAGAAGTGGAAGAAAATTATGAAAGCTAAGAAGGATCAAGACGAGGCGGTTGAGAAGGAGAGGAAGAAGGAGGAAAAGTAGAAGAAAAAGAGGAAAGCGCAGAGAAGTAAGAGAATAAGAAAGAGAGTACAAGCACACGAAGGAGGAGGAGCAGAAGAAGGTTTGGGGCAAGAGGAAGAAGGTGAAACGGAGTCGGAATGACCCACGGACTCAACGCCCTCCAATCCAACGCCTCCCTTGCGGTCGGTTACTCACCGACGACGAGGTAGAACCCGGCGAGCAGCGAGCCAATGAGCGACACGGTGGCCTTGCTCTCGCCCAGTGACTCCGACATCTCGCTCATGTACATGCCGAAGGAGAAAATGATGCCGTCCACGATGAGGTTGCTGAGGAAGGAGGCGCCCGCCACTACCCAGCCCCAACCACCGTCGGGAGGCACCACCATGTACGTCGTCACCACCTGCGGCTGCGGGCGGGGCACCAGGCCAAGATTAGAGCGGGTTCTCACACGGAGGGCGAAATTTCCTCAGGTGCGCGCGTGACCAGTTGTCGAGCACATGACGAGGATGGCGGATTCATAAAGTCCATAGAAGGGAGGTAGGCTTCCGCGTCCAGAGTCAGTAACTACTTGGCTGTTTGGGAGACTCGGCGTCCTAGGCCCAGGTACCAACGTTTCAGCCATCATTCTGCGACCTTCCTCAGGGCGAAATGACGGTCGCGGATTGGCGGCCGAAACGTTGGCACCTGGCCTAGGACGCGTCGTCTTCCGGACAGACAAGTAGTAATTTATTGAGTTCGTATAATCTAATAAGTTTCGGTAAACAATAACTTGTTGAAACAACAAATGCCCAAACATGTGCTTCAAAATAAATGTTACAAACTTCTTGGGTGTAGAGACATCGAAGATTATCACATTTTGCCAATAAGCTTGTGGAGGTAAATTTCACATGTAACACCTGTGACATTTGTTCTTGTCTGTTAGGCAACTCATCATGCATCAGTGTTTGGCAGGTTCAACAGTGTTAGAACGTGACCCCACGAACTCCAATGTTTAAGCGGCTGCCTAAAAATCAGAGGGATAAGCCATATTTTTAACTTCGATGGACGAATTTTTCCTTATGTTCATTGGCAAAATGTTATATTTTCGATCCCTTTGCATGCCCTTGAAGTTTGTAAGATTCATTCTAAGACACCTGTAGAAACTCATATTCCAAGAAATACCCCAAATTATTACATATTGAGAAATTCATGTCGTGCATCCGGAACACCAACGACGTAACTACATCTGTACCTTACCTGAGGTAAAGGGCTATATGTTACATTGATCTAATTTTACAGGATGGCAGTTTAAATTCACGTGCTTAAAAGTTCATGACTTTGGTTTGACTGTTCTAACTTCGTCATCATTGCATTTTGGATATTGATCTCAAACCCTTCAAAAACTCATGCAAGTAGGATAAAAAATATCTCTTTTCACAAAAAGTAGACATAGTGCCTTTTACCTCCGAGTTATATAGTTACATCGTTGTTGATTCGGATGGACGATATGTCTCTTACTATGTATGAAACACGTGATGAACATGTGTTTGTACAAAATGTTTGCACATTGTGCCGTAATTATGCCGCAATTTTGCCACAATATATCTTCTGTATCTTCTGCTGCGGTGTATCTATCGCCCAAGCTCTCTACCGCAAGAGATGTGTATTTCAGCTTTGAATTTCATTACACTCATTTCTCACTGCTAGCAATCGTGTGATACAAGGTTAATCTATCTCCGCAATGATATCTAGTATAGAACTGAAGTATTTTGTGATTGTGAAATTTTAGAATAAAGTTTAGAGACGTAATTTAGGGTACTTCACATCCACAGGAAGGCTTTACGTATTTAAACAATATAAGATGTTTAAATAAAATAAGCACTGTATTCAGTAACCTAATATCGAAAGAGTGAATACACTATCTCGCTAAATAGTTACATTCTAAGAAAAGCGACTCCTCATGTTTCTAGTATTTCTAGTGTTTCTAGTAGTTTCTAGTAGTTTCTAGTGTTTCTAGTATTTCTAGTATTTGAAGTAATTAGAAATCACTTTTCTATTCTATTTCGTAGTTTGTGTTTCGTGAAAGACTTCTACACTCAACGTCAGGACCTACTTCTTTATTCCCAACCAAATTCTCGCATTTTTTCCTCAAATGTGATAAGTTATATCAGAGTATTGATAAGTAAGAGTACGTATAGTGTGGAAACATTACTTCTAAATTCAATTCTGGTTGTTACAATGATAGTACGCTGTTTCACACTTCAGGTTCTAGTGGAGGCATTGCAGATAATTTAAATGAACATAATTAATTGAATTTGGTCACACAGCTTCGTTTCCTATTTTGCTCGTTTTCTTAAAAATGAAATCTCAATTTTGTGCTTGTAAAAGCGGTATATTCGGGTGTAAAATGAGTGAGAATTTCGAGTTCAAATGGACTATTTATTTTTCAAATATGAATACGAAATTTGAACCCTAATGTGGTTTCTTAATTCCAGCAGAGAAGGTTTTAAAGATGTTGGAATGTTGGTGTCAGTTGTAAATTTGAGTTTGAAAATTTGGTATACAAATGAAATCACATAACTTTTCCAGCTTATATGGATTTCACTAAAGGGCGAGTTCGTTTGGAAGGAAAAGTTATGTGACTGAGTAATAGTAAAATATGCACGACAGTCAAGAGACACAATATACACTGCTAGCATGGAAGATACATTACCAATACTAACAATTGTCAAGAAAAGAGGGAAACAACACGGATATCCAATCACATGTATTAAATTTTGTACGACAGTTGAAGATTGTTTAAAATAAGTGAATTGTATATGAATTATTTGTCGTTTTGTTCGTTACATTCCGCCAAATAACTTTCGTATTCACTGAAATACGCCCAGCCTTTTGCAAAAATTAAGCGATGAATTTGCCGGGTAAACGCGAGTATTTTGAAATCAAATGAGCTACTTTTACAGATACGATGTTACATTTTTCAAAACATAATCTTACGTTATGAAAATACTACTTCCTGACGTCAAATTCTATCTGCAACTTTCTTGGAACTTCTAGATCTCTTCTCTGCAGTCATCTACGTCTTCAGGATCAGGAAATCAGCTTTCTTAGCACTGTCTTCTCCTTCTTACCACGTTAGTCTATCTTCGGTTCCTTATTTTTTTAATATTGCCGTTTCCTTAAAAGTTTTTGACTATATTTGTCTTGGACTGCCATTGTTTTAATAAATTACACCCAGAAATCTCAACTTTACATAAGATTAACAATACAGAAATGTCTGCTTTAAGAGGCAATTGTAGAAAAAAAAGTTGCATAACACATTTAATATAGCTTTGATATTTTGTTTTAATGCCTTCAATCGGGCGATATGGGAGCTTCACAACCGGCAGACAACCTTATGGGAGCCCCTTCCTCTCTTCCGCGGCAGATCGTTGCGCTGCGACGAAGCAATTTAAGGACGCCCTTGACGCTTTCAAATCTTTTTTTCAAACAACCTCTTTGGGGGTCTGGGCGCTTCACAATCGGTACCGAACGTTAGGCGTTTAGAACTTTAAGTATTATAAAAAAAGGCGGTCTGAATAACAAAGAACAACGCTCTAGCGTCAGTCCTCACCTGTTCCTGGCCTTCCTCTGCGATGGCCGGCAGCTCCCCGTTGACGGCGGGGTCCTCCTTGTCGGCGTCGTGGTCTCGGGCCATGGTATTGTCAGTCTCCGCCTGTGACTCCTGGAACACACGCGCACATGGCGTCCATTACATGGGAAGGAGACACATTTATTTATTTATTTTTACGTCGAAAACAGTTGAAAACTGTGTGACGTGCTACGGGGAGAAGTGAATTCTGTGCACGTTTTCATAATTCTGTGATCAGTTCTCATCATTTTGTGAGTACTTAAAACTGAATAATTGTATATTTTTTTAACTTATGGATTACTTAGTAAGTAAAAGTTCGAGATCATTTTATATACTTCTAAACTTTCGGTAAAATTTATGAGGTCGTGATAAGTATTTCACGGATGATTGATTAATTGGTTGACTAATTGATTGATTGATGTTTCCGGGTGCATCTTTATTTTAAGTTTATATTATTTTACGACCAAAATAGTTAAAACTGTGTGTGACGTGCTATGAGGAGAAATGATTTCTGTGCACGTTTTCATAATTCTGTGATCCCTACCCCAACCCACATTTTACTTGAATTTTGAATACAGAAAGAAAATGAGCGTTTTTTACAAGGATTGTTAACAAGATATTCGCTCCGATATAATAAAATCTATTTTCAAGGGTAAATTAGCAATAACTTTTTTGCTCTCATCCCTCATCATGTTTTTCGTCAAGGAATAATACTTCCTACCACGACAACATAGAGAACGATAATTTGAACAACTATATTTTCCACCGAATTCTAGAAGACGTGTATAGATAATGAAGTTACATTTATGTCCAGAAGGAAAACAAGGGGCCATCTCAGCATTCACATTGAAGACCGACTGCACAACAAAAAATACGAATGAAGAGTTCACGTCTGAAAGTGTGATGTTTGCAATATGGGGATCGTATGAATCAAATTTCCATTCTCGCGAAAACGATGACTAGCAAAAGAACTGGCATGCACAATGTGAGAATAGTTATTGTGAATTATTTGTCACAAGATCAAATGTTTGTGTTTTGTTTTGCGTGCGTCTGCGAGGCACAACATGTGTCGTAACATTTTATCGGCATAGCAGCGCATCAGAGACTTCTGAAGTCAAGTGCTCATGTGAGTGTCTAGAATCATTTGAGGAGCACAAATTCAGTCGAATACAAATATTAAATGAGCATCTTATGCCTTCCCCAACTCAAAACAAAACACCAATCCACCCGAACGCGAACGATCCGCAAAAGAACAACGCCCCGCTTGTTTGCGAGCGTTCATTCAGAAACTCGACAACAGAGGGCAGAGGTGTTGTCGCAAACGCCAATCTCAATTGGGTTTGGCGGGATTGCCGTTCGTTTAAGCACGACCGTTACGTAAGGCATAAATAACTTCGCATTAGTCTTGCTAAACGAATTGTGTTGCTCGTCGGCGTATCCGAGAAAATAAGAGTCGCGCACGGGAGCAATTAGAGTTCAAGGGACGTCGTTGGCCGCGGGCGCCGCGGGGCATGCTGGGAGGGGAGGCGCGCAACCAAACGAACGCACTGGGCTTCGCCTCTCCGCGCCGCACCGCTCCGAACCGCACCGCGCCGGGCGCTGCCGACCGCTCCCTCCCGCTTGGCCACGGAATAAAGTGATGTGAATAATCATGCGAATTAAGTGATGTGAAGTGTACATAGTGTATAAAATGTAGTGCAGTGTGGTATGAATGTGTGAATGAATGTATTTACTTTGCATAGTATATCTGCATAGGCAAATCTTAATAAAAAATAGTGATAAAAAGTAAAGAATTATAAATACATGCAAGTAGTGCTACGAATGGCACAGACTTTCCAGTATTAGTTTTTTATTTTCTTTCATCTGGGCTAATTTATCGGATTTGCCACACACCCTAGCCAGCTGCCATATATCTCCGGCCAAAGTACATTTTTAAAAAAATTTCTCAATTCTTCGATTTCCTATATACCGAAATATTACTTTAAGAATATAAAAGAAGAGTAAAAGCTCGTCCTAAATGACAATTTTCATTAAACACTTTGGACCTGGTTTTAAGAAAATATCGTTTAATCGTTACTAAAAATGCGAAATTGAAGTTCTTTTTCACAGAAAGTTTTTGAGTTTGAAGTCATTTAAAACACTTAAACTCACAAATGAAACAGTGTTTACAATTTGCTGGAAATGTGCATATTAAAGCGTGAGGGATATTTCAAAAAAATTACATTTGTGTAATTTTTGATTGATTGATTGATTTTTTTCGTGTTTCTGGGCGCGTCAACTACTGTGGTCATTAGTCCCGTTAGTGTAGTGCATGTTTTTTTCTCGGGAGGTGGCGGTGATCTTCCCCCGCTGGATGGCGAGATCCGGCGTCGACCTACCGTCGACTAGTGGGGTTTCCCCCTAACCAGGACTCTCCCGCCAGCGGGGCACCACCCCAGTCGGGACAAGCTCTAAGCTCTCGACCGGTCTCCCGGAATATGTGGTAGTGTAGTGCATGCTAGTGTAAGTGTGCGTGTAAGGGGAGAGGATAGGACAAGGAAGAGGAAGGACAGATCGCGCGCGGTCCGTGGCCCGTTTGGTAAGGTACTGCTCCGGCATTCGCCTGGTGTTGATCGGAGAAACCACGGAAAACTACCGATCAGGGCAGCCGGCCGCTAGAATTCTCCTCCAGATAGCGACTGAATTCGACCTAGCTGAAAAGCTAGTATCGAAAATCCTGCCGCCGTCAGGACTCGAACCTAGGACCTCCCGGTCAGAGGCGCTGCAGTGACATCAGTTGATGCACTGAGCTACCGCTCCCGGAATTTTTGAAAAAACAAAATAATATACCGAAATGGATTTTATGTGAATAATAAACCGTGCAATTAGCACTACCTGTTGGAAAAGTTAGAAGAAAATTTTTGTAGCTGTTTTTGAGAAAACTGACTTTAGCTGACTTGGAGTTCCTTTGCAGTTTCAAGATGGCGGTCCGCGCTGCGCGGTGGCGCACTGAAGAGGAGCCACCCTCTACTTTCCTTTCTGTGTAGTATCTATTCCGTGGCTTGGCTCTGGTTAATTGATTGCTCGATGAGTGATTCCGGGCGCGTCAGTTACTAAAATTATTCCCGTTAGTGTAGTGCATGTTCCTATCGCGGGTGGTGTCGTTGCACTTCCCACGCTGGATGGCGAGATCCGTTGGCTTGCGGGATTTTCTCCAACCAGGTATTTCCCACCAGCGTGGCACCGCCCCAGCCGGGACAAGCTCTAAGCTATCGACTGCTCTCCCGACAAGTGTGGTTGTTGCGTGTTTTTGGATGTGTGAGTATGGGGTAAGAATAAGACAAAGAAGAGGAAAGAAAGTTCGCGCACGGAAAGTGGCCCGTTTGTTATAGTACTGCTCCGGTATTCGCTTGGTATTGATCGGAGAAATCATGGAAAACCACCTATCATACCAACCGACCTCTTGAAATCTTCTCCAGATAGAGGATGAATTCGACCTAGCTATCTAGCTAGTGTCACAAATCCTTCCACCGTCTGGACTCTTAACTCTAGGACAGAGGCACTGGAGCGACATCAATGGATGCCCTGAGACACCTATGCTGGTATTTTGTCTGGTGTATTCTGAATAGACAAAATCGAATTATTTGAAGCTGTTTTTTATATATGTCCAGAATAATTATTTATGTAACTAGTACAGAGTCTTTGGCGTGCAAATGAAAACACGCCGGACGAGATGGCGATAAAACAGAGTCCGGCATTCCCGGAAGTACTTGAAAACTGGCATAAATCCACGGACGAGATGTCGTTCATGCCACGTCAATGTAATTGTTCAATTACTCATGCCACATCACAGTAATTGTCCTGCATGTTAACTAGAAATGTCTGAAAGAATCCTTACGAGTATGATGGTTGATGACAAGTAGCAAATTAGACTCACGTGTGTCTTAAAATGATACATAATTTCATAACTCGAAGGAAAATATTTAGAAAGAACAAGAGACAGACGGTTAACAACGTTCTAATCGCAATACAGAACACTGTATTTTATATGCTGTAGTTTGCACGCTGTTGTGAGAGTCCATTTTGCAGTTGAGTAATCGAGGTTAACGTAATTACAATGGAATCTTGATAACACAAAACCCAAAATCTGAATTCCTGGATTTCTTAAATTTGTTTCACTTGCTTTCACCTGCTCTATGATGAAGAGTTTTGGGTAATAAATTTGGTTACGTCGAAACTCTCGATCTTGTTCGCTCAAAAGAAGACAGTATTTTTAAGAAAAGAACTAGAAAAACACATCAAGCCCCGCACGTTACATCTAGTTTTCCTGCCGATCTTAGACAAAACTATTAAGGATGGGTTAATAGAAATATTTCACAATAAAAACTAGTTTTCACTCTAAAAGATTATTTCTGTTTACCCTTCCATATGGATTTCCACAAGACTTCTGTGGAAACCACCGAAGTTAGTTTTACAAAACTATCAAATTATCTCTTCGTAGACACTTCCTCAAGCTCCTTATTAACAATTTACGCAGAGTAAAATGTTTGTACACACTAATTTTGAAGTGAATCAAAATAATTTTATTACAGTAATAAAAAATATTTATGTCATTGATCAGTTTAAAAATCTCTACAAAAATGAAGAAGTTGGAAATATAATTACTATAAAGAAGCCAAATGGCGAATCTCCCATCCTAAATCAACAACCACAGTTCGAAATCGGCGATGATTAAATAAGAATCGAAGTTACAAGAAGGAAGGAAAAGATAAAAACGAGAGGATAAAAAAGCATAACACGAAAAGAAAATACACTACAGGAGGGAAAAGATAACGAATGTATGTATCTGAAAATCGAAAATCAAAAATTAACGATAAGTGAAAACTGTAATAAGGGCAATTTTACAAATATACTGAAGAGAAACTCAAACCAAAATTATTCACGCACAAATCGAAATCTCAACGAAAACGAACAATAAAAGCAATTAATCAATCAGAAGCAACTATTTCCCGAAACAAGAAATAGCTAAATCTTTTGTGAGTTATTCCTGCTGCCAATTATAAAATAGTAAATTGAAATGTGCTACCCAGATATGGCAGCCAGCAGCTGAACATCGAGGCGAGAAAAGATCAAGTATAGTGTCACAGCCGAAAAGGTAGAAGGGAAAATTTGAAATTATTATTTACGAATAGGGAAAATAGGAGACCTACCAAAAATTTGATTAGGAAGAATAAAGGAAAGGCAAAGGAGAAGAAAATGAAGTAGGAGTAAATGGAGAAGAAAAAGGAGGAGTAAAAGAAAAAAGTAGAAGGTGAAAAACGAAGCTACGGAAGGAGGAAAAGGTGAGAAGATGGAGAAGAAAACGCCGAAAGGAAAGGAGAAGAAGAGGATAGGTCGCAGCTGAGAGACAGCACGGAAATCAATGAATGGGGTCTGGCACAGGGTTGCTCTTGACCTTTCCCTGCTCACGGGCGTACGGACGAGCAAGAGAGAGAGAGAGAGAGAGAGAGAGTGACAGTGAGGGGGTGAGAGGGAGAGGAAGAGAGAGAGAGAACGACCCCGCGCACGCGCCAGTCGCGTCACATCTCCGCCGTCGCCACCGGTCGCGCCACCGCCCTGGCTGGCCTTGAACGTGTGGTGCCGGCCGGGTGCCTGTTTACTACGAAACAACCTAGATGTTGCAAATCCAAGGTCTGGTCCCCCCTCTCTCTTTCTCTCTCCCACTCGCATGTACTTGTTTCTTTTTAAACAAATATTAATTCCTGGCGCACCGCCACTGGGCGCGAGCGCAGGGCGACGACGATCGAGCCAATCAGCCCTCGGGCGGCGTGACGTAAGGGGTCTGCCGCTCGGCCTCCGCTGCAACAATGTGGCACGTCGCTGAGATCGCTAGGCAACTGTTTTATGTTAATCATGGGAACTCGTTTATGAACACTTGACACGGACGTAGGAGCAGCATTGCGTTGAATAAATATTAAAAGGAAAATACAATAGAAATCGATAATAGAAAATAAAAATTAACTATTCTCATAATCATAATAATTAAAATTCTTTCGATTTTTTTCCACTTACCTATAGCTTGTCTTCATTTAAATCAGTATGTAAATAAGCTTTTTTGATCTAACTGCTGAGGCACTAATAATTTTTCACATGAAATGATTAAATCATGGGAATCCAAACAAAACGAGATCACTACAAAAATACTCGTAGTACAAAGAAAAAAACATTACAATTAAGTATCTACGTATATTATACATTTCTTAATGTACTTGTTTACAACAAAAAGATTTTAGTAATAAAATGTTCAGTAAAAATCAGACTAAAAATTAACATAGTAAAAGAATTAATCGAAACACCTTAATATGGTAGTAGTAATGGGCGAAGGTGAAGTTTTTGAACCATAGGTGAAGTAATTGAGCACGTAAAATTAAAAAAAAACAAACTTTTTTTAATTCTAAAAATGTCTTTGCAGCAAGATGCCATATTTTTTTTACGTTAAATAGACTTATGTTTCTTAAAATCTATTTTGCCTGCTTGTTTTGGAGAACTTTTCAGTCTTAACTCACCACTGACTAACTCGTTCAAATATGCGGATGGTGATGACATTCGAGGCAATTTTAGGTCAGTCCACATGGGCCCCAGTTCCTAACTACTAGATCATTATGACGGAGATGTTATAAAATGAGGAAAACGTAAGCGTCAAATTACTATCAAGAAAACCAGAAATACACGGCTGTGTGGCTTACCCCTTACCAAGAGGCTTTTGTAATCGTGAGCTTATTGCTCATGCAAGTCATATCCATATTATTTAGCATGAGAATGAAGACTGGAAGAATTTCATTAGGTAGTTAGAATACTTTGCATTCAAATAAAAGCAGATGATTGAACTTCAAATGTCATTAAATACCAAAGTTTTCAATTTTTATCATAAGAACCTATTGACCTGTTTTATTCATGCGACGGAGTGTCTCGAAAATATTAATCAGTAATTTTAAGAATAAGATGTAATAACATGCTACTTATTGTAATGCATGGTATCAATTTCAAAGAAAGAATTCATTCAATGGAATTTAAATGGTATTCAATGGCAAGAAATTTCAAAATCGTCTGGATTTCATTAGCAGTGTTATAGTGAAACATAAACTGAGAAATTTTGCGAGACCTAGAAAATTTGGGCCACTTCAAAGAGAAAAAACTACGCCGTAACTCTAACAACGTAATCCCTAAGAAATCAATTAATTTAATGCAACTTATCTTCACTACTGAACAAGTCTACTTGTGACTACTATTAACATATGGTTTTGTACATTTATAACATAAGTGTTTTACTTCATTATTTGAAACGAGTTGCATCGGAAAACTGCTAACAAAGTAAATAATTGATATGTGCTTAAGGTCAAATCTCACCATGAAACAAACATGCATTCTAATTGTTATTTTTTGCTAATCACACGTACTAGCAAGTTTATGTGATATAAATCTGGGAAGTTTTCATATTTAAATATAGGGGGAAATACTTCAGACGAAGAATGTTTTGGATTCACACACATCAAGGAGAAGCCCGAAGAAGTTTCTTCACACGAGAGCAAACGTGCGTGTGCCCGCGAACGACGATATAATAGACAAAAACCAATAAACATTAGATGCGTATGCTGACTAATCATCTTCATTCATATTAAGATATAAAAACGTCTCTAATTAACCAGTGTAAAATATTTAGAATCTTACTTGTATGTAAACTCTTGAGTTATCATATATATATATATATATATATATATATATATATATATATATATATATATAACAATTATCTAAAAATATATGAAATGAAACGTTTGAAAATTAACATAAAAACAATACAGTTTTTAATTGTTCGACAAATTGTTTATCTTATTAATATCTTAATATCAATATTAATCATAAAATATAATAAATTGTTTCCAACATACACATAAGAACTATATTATACTCTAGCACCGAACACACTGGATTTGTTAGAAACCATTTCAAAGGAATGTAAACGATGGTGTATCCGAGCAAAAAGTCTGAATTGTTAGAATCACCTTAAATATATGCACATACACATTGTAAATCCATCTTAAACATAGGAGTGCAACGTTAGTAAACTCTCGTAACACTTTCCGTAGATTAAAGACATCAAATGTTTACACAACATTTAAAATATTGATACAAACGAAGAAATGCATTCTAATTGTTTTAGCTCGCAAAGTAGCCCTAATAATTGAATTGAATTGAATTTGCCTTATTTTACGTGGCGAGACTCAGGCCATGAGGCCTGCTCTTCCGCCTGACCACGCAAATTCCGCTACGCTCCTTTCACCAATCATGGGAGAAAGAAGGTATTACTTGGGCGACGAAACAGGCGATTTGAATTTAGCTCAGAGGCATCATTTAGGCTTGAGGATCTTTTACATGCAGTAAATGTACTAACATGGGACAGCCGGCTTTACTTCCCCTCCGAAGGAAGGCGTACGAAGGATTTTTTCGCCCTTAAAAATCCACGGCTTCGATCGGGTTGGAACCCGCAAACTTGGGTATAACAGTCCGATACGCTAACCTTTACACCATCGCCGCCGCACAATCACAACAAAATGACCGGTACCCTATTAAAATTCAACATTTTAAAATTGAACCGCATTCTAATGTCGAAATCCGGCTGGCGCGCACGCCATCCGCCAAAGGAGCCCGCGTTTACTTCACGCGCAATTCACATGCAATTTGCGGTGGATAAAACCAGCTCTCGGCAGATTTTCTCAGGGTTCTCCCGTTTCCCCCTGCCTCGCTTTCCATTCCAATTCATCTCATCGTTGTCACTATTGTCTACTCTTTAGTCCATCACCCATAGGCTTCAGTGACGGTAGTTTAAGGGTCCCTATACACTCACCTCCATCACCACCCAATTACACAAACACAGTGCGCCTGGAAAGTCTCTCTGTACGGAGCCAAATCAGGCCCTCCTATTAAAAATTGCTTTTATGTTGTTAGCAACCAGATCACTGTAAAACAAGTGAAGGGGACAACAATTCCAGCATCTATTATGATAGTGATGAGCACGAAATTTACGCTTTCTCCTGTTACAAGCTGCAGCTCGTGCTACCAACACAATTTCCGTAGCAAGCCCTCTCACCTGCAAGGTACCCCCGCAGAGGGACTTTCCTGGCGCCCTGTACACAAACAACTCTTTAGTCTTACATCTACTCTTTAGTCCATCACCCATAGGCTTCAGTGACGGTAGTTTAAGTGTCCCCTAAACACCCACCTCGATCACCACCCAATTACACAAACACAGTGCGGTAGTAAAGTCTCTCCGTACGGAGCCAAATCAGGCCCTCCTATTAAAAATTGCTTTTATGTTGGTACCGAACTGATCACTGGAAACAAGAGAACGGGACAGCACTATCAGCATCTATTATGACTGTGACTGTGTTTTCTTCTGTTATAAGCTGCACCTCGTGCTACCAACGCCATTTCCGTACCCCGGCAGAGGGACTTTCCAGGCGCCCTGTACACAAACAAAACGCAACACGGCACAACCGGAACAACGGGCACCACTCATCGCGCGGAGCCTGCACATGACGCATCCGTCCGCGTCTTCTTCCCTCGTCAACGCAGCGTTGCGGCGCACGTGCGGCGGAGCCTACCATGGCGCGAGGCGACGGGAGGCAGCAGGTGCGGGAGGCGGCGGCTGGCGGCTGGCGCTGTCACATGGCCCGCGCGCGCGGCGGGGACCGCACGGCTTCCGCGTGGCGACTGGCCGGCGGCCGCGCGCCGCGCCGCTTATCAAGCGACAGGGAGCCCCTGCGCCCGCGCGCGTGCGCCAGCGCAAACGGCGCGCTTTTCCGCGCCGGTGCACGTGGACGCCGCCGCCGCCGCCGTCGATCAAACCCCGCCACCTCCATCAGGGCCACCGCCGCTGGCACCTCCAACGGCACTGCCGCCGCTAGATAGTATCCGCGCTCGTCTTCTTGAGCCCTCGCTTCGCTCGTTGGGTGAGGAGGGCGGAGTTGGATTATTTTGACACGGAATTTTATATCAAATTTGTTGTTCGTTTTTTGATGCAACATAGTTTCTATTACGTGGGAGCGAACATTTCTCTTTATCAGATTTTGTCCACAATGCTCGTTGCTATCCTTTATTATTAATTCAACTAATGTTGGTAAAGAAGTGGGAGTAGGTATTCCGGGGCTCAAGAAAACTTGCGCGTAAAATACCACTGCCGCCTCCGCCAACGGCGTCATCATCATTATACTTGTTGGTTTTTTTTTAATGTGGCATCTGTGGGTAGTATCTCCAAGATGGAATTCGGCACGACGTTTTGCGTCTTTCTCAGTCCTGCCACAAGATGTCACATGATCGCGACCGTATCAAGCAGTGTTGCAAATCAAGCGATTCTAGCGGTAGGACTGAGAACGACGCAAAAAGTCCTGCCAAATTCCGTCTTGGAGGTATTACCCACAGATGCCACATTAGAAAAAACAAAGTATAGTGTCGTCACGCCGCACCGCCTATATTACCGCAATCTGTCCCACCATGGTCTCAGAGCCAGCACTGCCGCTGCATTGCGACGGACTGACAGAACCTAGCTTTTATTGATTCATTGATTAGTGATTCCGTGCGCGTCAATCGCTAATGTCATTAGTCCCGTAAATATAGTGCATGCTTTTATCGCAGGGGTTGACGGTGTCCTTTTCCCGCTGGATGGTGACATCCGGCGCCGATCTACCCGTCGGCATGCGAGGTTTTCCCCAACAAAGTATCTCCGACCAGTGGGGCACCGTCCCAGTCAGCCAACCTCATACCATGGAGGTCTGAGGAATCGAGTGCCGATGATGGACTACAGATATGGGTCGGATTTAGGAGAAATCTAGCGGCCGGTTGCTCTCATTGGTAGATTTTCTTGATTTCTCAGTTCGATACCAGGCGAATGCCGGAGTATTACCGTAACAACTGAGATACGAGCCACGAATTACGCGTAGTCCTTCCTTCCAGCTGTCGCATCCTCGCTTCTTAAATAGACCTGCTTGAGCTTACATGCATTACTTTACCTCACATGCTGGATGCTTAGAACTTGTTCCGGTTGGACCAGAGCCCCGATGGGAGAAGATACCCGGAGGAGGAAATCCTCCACAAACTGGCGTGTACGTCGGCTCCTGATCTCACCATCTCGTGAAGGGGCCAGCTCCCGGGATAAAAAATATTCAATACACTAACAGGAATAATGACCAAAGCAGCGGACGTGCCCAGAAACCTGAATTAACAAATAAACCGCCACCACCACTAGCAACATCACCACCTCCTCCGCCGACGCCACTATCACAGCTTCTCCCACCTCTTCCCCTCGTCCCGCTCTCAAAACACAAACTGTCGCTTTGGTTCGTGAGCGCGATCTCAGGTACGCTTGAAAGTGTAATGGGTTTTTGGCCCGTCGAAGTACTCACTCCGGTACACTAGCAGCGTTGCGGCAACACGTGTGTGGAGTGCGTACTATCAGACGCGAAGATAAGATTGATTCGCACTTGGTTACCTTCACTTGTCGACGCTCGCGAGATACCCTCCACCAGCCCTGCCGCCACTGTCTCCGCTTCCCTCGTCATCGCCACCACCAACACAGGAAACCTTTTTGTTGTTGGTGTTGTTATTGTTATTATTTAAGGATGCATCAACATCTAGGTCATTAGCGACCTCTGTTGGAGGTAACGTTATGGTAACTGTGAAGATGAAACAATATGGTGATGATAAGGGGTGAAAGGATGAACACAATTACAACCATGCCCGAGGCGGGACTCGAACCCGCGACCCTTCGGTCCGAGACCGCTACAACACTACTGCCTTAGCGATCTCGGATATCGGATCGGCACAAGAAGTCCGGCAGCTGTTCATGTACATGAAATAGTGCAAGCTCCTGTAACGCGTTTTCGTCCGGACACTACAAACACCGCCTCCGTCATCGCTTCGAAAAGAAAGACTGTTCAACACACAGCTCAACTTCGAAAAATGACGCGAGGCTTCGGTTACTTCACCGTACATTGCGATCGTGCCTTCTTTCTGCGGCCCAGACGGAGCAGTAGTTTTCCCAAGCAACACGCCGGCGACAGCTCATTCGCTATCTCACTGCGAAGAGTAATTGACAGCTGCGTGAACAGAGTCGTATGAAACCATTGCACTGAACTCGCAATTCCGTAGTCTTCGACTCTGTTGAGTATAGCATAGGGACTGGCCAATTCTACCCCTCCTTTCCGTCGACAATAGTGGCGTCTCCGCAGGCTGGAAAGATGGACCACGACACGAAAAACTTTCCCCTCCACTATTTTTCGCGCATGCGTGGTCTAGTTGTGGTCTAGCAACGATAATGCCCTACCTTCGGGACTCGAACCCTAGAACCCTCGGACAAAGACATTGCACCAACAACAGTTGTTGCACTGAGCCAACACGGTGTTCATGAAGATGGGAATGACTCAATAGCCCAGATAGATATTTGGGGACTGACAGCGTGAGTTTGCTGTTTTCATGGTAAATACAACTGTACGTCATATTCACGGAAAAATTACAAATTTTTCAAACAGTTCATTCATCATCTCATAAATGTACGGGGAAGATTAATAGCAGTTCTCCTTATTCGATTGCCAACATACCGGTATCGTTTAGGTACTAAAAGAAGGAATGATCTGTAGAATAGAAGTTATTTAAAGAAAAGGAACTATTGTTCAGAAAACTGAAGTCACGACATCGTGATGGGGCCGAATAATGCCGTCTTTCGCTGTTGGCGTCACGGCATTCACATACTACCGTAGTCATTTCACTCAAGTACGGGGAAGCACTTTTAAGACCTTTTCCGTTTGCCGAATGTACGAGTCAAACGTTCTTGTTCCGTATGACGGCATAACAAATTACCTGGAATAAGCATTGTATGTGTAACTAAAAACTTACGTAGTAAATTTTGGTTTTCCCAAACGATAACTACCTTATGCATTCTTCAGTAACTTACAGTTTCCTCTTTATTATCTCGTATTTAAAACTATTATTCATTCATGATACGTTTTATCGTCCAAATTTTTTCAAATTTGTAACTTCCTAGATAGAATATCATAATAACCAAATACATTTTTGGTATAAATGCAATGAAAAATTCTTCTTCCCCACGAGAAACAGAAAAATAAGTAATTCATAAATATAAACATGTTTTGTAATTGAAACAGTAACTTCAATCTGCAACGTTTAATACCACATGATTAAATTACTAGAGATCTATTAAAAAACAAAGAGGAGAAAAATAAATTTATCAATACTGTCATATCGGCCAACAACACTTTTTCTGACTGGTCAGCAAAATGGCGCAGAAAAATATTTTCGCTCTGAAAAGAATAACCCACCCTCCAACGATCCCAATAGCAATTTCACCAGTCCATTGGCTCTCCTTCAACACACCTGAAAAATACCTAGGAGCAATGTTAGGCACTCGTCTTACGTGGAAACCCCACATTATCCATCGGCTGAATAAAACCCACGTTGCACTCTTCAATCTATATGCTCTAATAAACCGTAAATCGCCGCTTCAAATTGACATTATCCTGCATAATTTAAAAAAAATGCATTAAGATCATCACTAACATATGCTTGTTCTGTTTGGGGAGGTGCTGCACATACAAACCTACATGGCATTCAAATATTTCAAAATAAAATTCTTCGGAAATCGGTTAACGCTCCGCGGTACATCACCAATAAACAGCGCCTCAGAGAATTGAACATCGATAATATCACTCAACACATTTCAATACTAATACAAAAATTCTACACCAACATAAAACTGGTTTCCGATGCTACACTCTACACCTAGGAAAATCTAGTAGTGGTCCCACTAGAATCAAATCACACCTCCTTAAAGATAATTCAGACCACCATATCTATCATAAATACTTAATCCTCAGCCCTCCTCCCCCCCTCCTCACCTCACGCCTTTTGCTGAGCCTAAAATGCATATAAATTAGGTTCCCAGTGGGAATTTCTTTTCACATAAAAATGACTTAAAATGAGTTAGTTTATTTGCAAATACCTCAGTGCTTTTGAGTTATATAGTGTAAAAATTGTTTTTAGCTGCTTTATAGTTGTATTATTTGAAACCCTTTCCATTTCAAACCTGTGAAGTGGTTTATCCACTGTTCAGGTAAAATAAATTTCAATTATTTAAAAAACAATTTCGTCATGGACAGTTAGTTTCGCTGAGCTGGGTGTACTTAAAAACGACTGCAATTTAGAAAGTGCGTGATACAACTAATAAATCTGTGAAGAATGCAGTCCCTAATAGCTTACACACGTTGACCACGACACACATTTCTCCATCACTATCATTTCCTGAAACGTGTACACGAGAATTTGAGCCACATACTGATGAGTTGTTGAATTAACTGGAACAGGGACGAGTATCAAGGTTCACAATACACGCTCAGTAAGTATCTCAGAACTAGAGGTCTGCGCAGTTGACGTAAAGGTACGAATACCCAGAATATGAAGTTTCAACGAGCATTGTTTGCATTTCCATTATCATACTTTGTACCATCTTCTCTTAAGATAGGTATTTGAATTTTAAATGATCAAAAATAGTTCCCTAAAATGGAGAGATAAAATACTCTTCTTAGCTCATTGAATTTATATAAACACAATAAGTGATGTGGACAGAATTCGGTCAAGGTCTCTTAGTGATTCGCTAAGATAGCAGATAAGATGAAAGTGATCTCAAGGTTTCTCTACTTTATTAATTTACTTCGTAATCGAACTTTAATGTAATTACTTTTTTCGTTTACTAAGTAATCGAACTTCAATCGTTGTTTCAGTAAATCGCATACCTTTTGTGACTTTGTTCGAAGAAACAAACCTAAAAACTAGTGGTACTATAACATCACATACTTTTTCGTACTTAGTAACGGTTACGTAATATAATACCACAATTTTTGCTCTTATCAACACATCTCCGTCATCACGTGCAAAACTCATCGCAAATTGTGGAACAGAAAGTACAAAAACTAATTCTTTTGAAACGAATATATCAACACTTTCATACTGCGTTTCATACAGCTGTAACACCTCCCAATAACGCAAAGAAATTCTCAGAATTTCAAACCGCTTTGCCGCGCTGCGCGGCTTGCCTTTATCGTATTCCAATTTAACTCCTGAAAGACTATCAATATCGATCGCGGGAAGGTCGAATTTGCAAATTCCATAATTTGTAAAATGATATTATTGCGAATCATATTTTTTTTAAATTGTACATTTCCTTTTTTGAACTGATTTTTTGGAACAGATTTCCTTATAAAAAAGACTATCATCCACATTGTACTTTTACAGTTTTAATTTTCTGTCGTTTGCAGTTTTCAATAATACAGAAAGATCGCCAAAAATGGGATCAGCAGAGTTTCTCACTTACTGCTTACGCAATATAGAGAAAGTATTGTAATGCTGCGGGAAAAGGCGATTTTTTGAGAGAAAAACTCTTATTGCTAGGCCCTGGAAACTAAAAAGTGGATAAATCTTGTTCTCGCGTGTAGTTAAAGTATACATTTTTTCTGAGATGGTCGAGCGACCTGTACTAGACCACTTCAAATGGAATTTCCCCCAAGAATAATTTGGGGCAAATAACGTTGATTACGTCAATATTCACTTTTAAAAATTTACAATATGTTCGTACAACTCTAAAGTTATTTTTTAATCACACTCCCTTCCATGTGTCGCTACTTCCCGCTCTCATCGACGATTACCTCCTTTTCGTTAGGAATGTCCAAAAACGTAAGAGTTCTGAAGTATAAACATTAGCGATGAGTGCTTATGTGAAAAGGAATTGTCTTAAATATAATCGACTGAAAAAACACACTTATTATTTTCTGTATTGCTTTCCTCTTTAATATAAAATATAATGTTTTATTTAAAATAAAATATTTTATATTCCAGTTGCCCCTAACTGGCATTTTAGAGATATCAATAAACAATTGCTCATTGGAACTCAGATTCCGTGTTATTCGAAGAGTACCTTTAATGAATAAGTCATTAAATAGATTGGCACTTTAAGAATAAAGGAGGCAAAAAGTTTACAAGGAAATTCTAAAAATATATTTCCGTAAAACGTACGCATTCGAATTTCGGCATTTCTCTGACTGTTTAGACAACCTGCACGCTGGAACCTAGAACCAAATCTTTAAAATACAACGTTGATTTTCCACACTTTCTGAATAATTCAGCATTTTCCACACTTTCTGAATAATGTTCTAATTATCAGATCATTTGATTGGAGTGCCATGCACAATAAAATATGAAATTAAATACATATAATTTACGAGAAATGCATATGGCGTTAAAATAATATTAGTCGCCATGATATTTTAGGTAGAAATCCTCAACAAATCAAACAGGTTTCACTTAAAGTTCTGAGTAAATCAGTGCCTCTCGCTTCTACATTTCAACCCAAAATCTGTGGGCAAAACAAACCATACTTTCATGTCTTGCTATAAAATTGAGTAGATTTCCGATTCAATGCTACCGCTGCATTCCGTCTACTCGTGACACAGCGTTTATTGTTCTTTCCCGAAGGACAGATAAATACGCCCGCTCCTCACCCCTGGGGAACCCCGGAGGCATGCGGCAGGTCGCACGACACGCGCTCGGCTCATTGTTCACTGCTGCAAAACACTGAAAGATGACGCGCGCAAAACAGAATCCACTAAGGAAGAAGACAATTAATAATGTTTCTTAGGCCATCCTTTAAGTCAGCACCATAATCACAACTTGAATACATGATACTGGACATCCGCTCTGGCTCAAATAACATATTTCTACCTTTACAGCGCGTAATATAACCTCTTCATTTGTATTTCCGAATTATTTTCATTTTTGTATTCATATTCATATTACAATGCTTCCTACCGGATATTTCCAGTGACATTCATTTATAGTTTTATATGGAGAGAAGTTAAGAATTACAGGTCTTCAATGAATCTAATTATTAAACATACACTAGACAGGATCATAAAATAGCGAAAATAAATTTTCAAAATAGGAAAATGAACAAATGCAGTCAGTTCCCTGCAATCCAATGGCATCATCTGCCTCATTCTCGTTGGTGGGTCTATCGCCGTCGCTCACACTTCTAGATGTTGTCTTTTGTTTCTCAAAGAGTGTATACTTCCCGGATTCTCACTCCTGGGGCACTCCGAAAAACGACACAAGTCTTCCAGACATCTCTTTGTTTTTATACAGAAACATTATTGATTTAATATTACGTGTTACAAATAAAGACGAATTATTTTCTACTTTACATTATGTAGAGAGCCATGCAATATTTCTATGGATATTCAATTTTGCTACGTGTAGTGCAGGTACTTAAAATTATGATTTCAATGAATTGCAATATTCAAAATTATATTCTTTTAGCTGATTATAATAAAATGTCAAACAATTCTTCAAAGGGGAAGTCGAAATAGAACGAATGTAACAGGGTCGCTTTTATCTAGTAAAGATGAATCTCTCATTCTGGAAGGCAGTGCTGTCCAAACAAATATTCTAAAAGTAAACCCGGCAGAATTTCTGAGAAAATGTGGTTAAATTGAACCTCAAAAGAGTGAGAGAAAAGGTGAAATCGAAAACAATTGATTATTTGAACAAGGCGACCTTCCCCCTCTCGTTCGATAAAACAGCTCAACCTCCCCCAAGTTGCACTGCTTTTCCAGGACGTGCGTGCAGGTCGCGAGCATGGCCGCACACTGCTCTGCGGCGATGGAGGAGGACTAGCGCCAGACCAAGCGTCGCGACGCGACGTGACAAAACGTGACGCGACAAGACGTAACGTGACGCGACGTGACGAGACGTACCGTGACGCGACGTGACGAGACAATAAGTGACGCGACGTGATGAGACGTAACGTGACGAGACGTAACGTGATGAGACGTAACGTGACGAGCCGTAACGTGACGAGCCGTAACGTGACGAGACGTAACGTGACGCGACGTGACGAGACGTAACGTGACGCGACGTGACGAGACGTAACGTGACGTGTCGTGACGTGACGCGAAGCGATGAAACTCTAGGTTCAGCAAGCGCAGCCCACCCACCGTACGCCAATATGAAAATACACTCCCGGAGATGGAACTTTGGTATTGACAGCTACCGAGCACATGGCACGCTGTTGCCAAATGTACAAGCACGCGACGTTTACTGTGTTCGCTACAGCTATTCGCGGCACTTTAACAACGACGCGACACTGCGACCTTATTCGTTGTAAATATGTGAGCTCTTCTCTAATTAACACATTGCAGTTCAACATCCAGGAGGAAAAGGTCCGCGAAATAAAAAAAAATGTAACGTCATGGTAGAAAATGTTGGTACATACTGTTGATGTTTTCAAAGAAAACTCTTCGTGTTTTTCTTAGGTGATGACGTACAAACAATTCAATTATTCATTGGAATGATCCCACTTGTCACTTTCGCAATCACTGTTTTCAACAGAACGGTCTTCCTCGTCAGTATCAATATCACTGGAAGCCTGTAATAAAATTTTAAAATCATCTCAAACAGTGGTGCAATAGCACATACTTTCTCGTAGAAGTGGTAACCGTTAAACGGCGAAAGAACGCAGCGAGCGGCGAAACATCTGCGAAGAGCTTTCCTTGTATAGCCATCTGCTACGCCAACGCCGTACTCACAATTGGCTACCTGATACCGGACGTCCGCACAGGCTCGAATTACCCCTCCCCTCCCCTCCCTTCCCCTCCCAACACCTCGGGCTTTTCCAGGAGAGTCGGCTGGAACTTGTCAACGTCATTGAAGTGCGAATCGTTGGACATGTCCATCCATCATTACTAGTGGAGCGGCACACGTCCTGGTTAAAATGCGTTTCCCTGCTTTTTGTTCCTAAGGTAATCCAGAAGAACGTATTCAAACGCGCCCATTTTGTAATAGCAAAAAAGTATAAATTAATGGCAATAATCTATTATAGTTTTACTTCAATAGCTATTATATTTTATGTATTTTCTAATTAGTTGCCGGAACTTACATAATTATTCATCTGAAGGTTTGAAATATTAGTCCTATAACAAGCTACTTGATTAATTGATTGGTGATTCCGGATGCGTCAATTGCTAAGGTCGTTGGTCCTGTATCTGTAGTGCGGTTTTTAGCGCGAGAGGTAGCGGTGATTCCCCCCCGCTGGATGTCGAGATCCGGTGCCGACATACACGTCAGCTAGCTATGGTTTGCTCAACTAGGTATCTCCCATCAGCGGAGCACCGCCTCAGTCGGTACAAGCTCTAAGTTCCCGACATATGTGGTATAGTAGTGCAAGTGTAAATGTGTGTAAGAAAGGGGTGAGGATAAGGAAGGGGAAGGAGAGATCGCGCGCGGTCCGTTTATTAGAGTACTGCTCTGGTATTCGCCTGGTGTTGATCGGAGGAACCACGGAAATCTACCGATCAGAGCAGTTGGCCGCTAGAGTTTTCCTCCAGACAGCGGTTGAATTCGACCTAGCTATCTAACTAGTGTCAAAAATCCTGCCACAGTCGGGACTCGAATCCTAGTACCTGCCGGTCACAGGCACTGCAGGGACAACAGTTGACACCCTGAGCCACCTAAGTCAATTTGAGAAACCAATATAAAAATAGAGTAGACTGACTTTCTGATGTAACACGCTATAACACAATATGTAATAAGCTGATAGCATCTGGAAATAAAAGAAAACATTTAAACAATACAAGTTAAAAACGACCTTTGTACTATTTTTACACAGCGAAGTCATTTCAATCATTCACCACTACTGCCTCTTGCAGGTTCACGGACTAACACAAATTCGTTTTGTTTAGTCACATATTTACTGTCGTTCTTGAAGTTCATACATTGCATCCAGTCCACGGCCTTGGAGCATCCCGGAAGCATGTAGTCAGTTGCGCGAATCCCAGACGTTCATTATCGTTTTACAGCATAATTTAAAGTATAATAACTGGTCACAAGTGTGTATGAATTATTTTCTTAATTGCTCCCTTCTGTATATAACCTTTTCTTATAAATTCTTGTCAGATACATTCTTTCCTATCTGTATGCATAATTAACTTAAGATAGTGTAAGAACTAGGGTAGGGATTCTAGAGCTCCCGAAAACGTGCACTTCTACCGTATGAGACATTTCACACCGCTATAAACAGTTTTTGACGATGAATAAATAAACAAATAAACAAAAATTGCACAGCAAACCTTTCAAATGATCATAAAAGTTTTCTGTGTCAAGAATGACAAAATCTATCCTAAACAAAAAATGGCTGGGGAAATTCGAAAAGAAACGAAAGTACGTATTCCGGGAATTTTGCAAAATATGTCAAAAGTTGTGCTCCTACGATGTCACTTTATAGTATGGTATTTTAAGCTTCTCCAACGTCTTACGAAATGTGAATGTCAGTTCCTTCCGGAAGGCCTTAAATTCGTCGGATGCACGGCTCCCACAAAGCTAAACTGATTTTATCAGCCATGAGGATTTACAAATAATTAAAGGGCTTAGTGCAAGGTGTTAACTCAGAACATGGTCAGGGGATATTCAATATTTAGTAAACTTGCATGGAACTTTTTTTATATTACTGGAAATTATTTCTTTTTTATATCAGATATATTGTGATTTTCATCAAAAGTAGCAATGCAACTAATAGGAAACTCACAGAAAAGTCGTTTTGACGACAAAGTGAGTTAACACCTTCATGCATTAAGCCCTTCAATTGTATTTGTTCGTGTAAGGTGTATTACAATAACCGTATTAGTGGACGTCGGGACTTAAAAAATATGACTTGACTGTTCCGTCAGATCTGAAAGGTTGGCGACCGCGGCTGCACACCTTGACGCCGCCTGCCCAGCGACACTTACCGCTCGCCTCCGCAGGCCGTAAATTGCCCGGTTGGTGGCCCCTGGGGCGCCCCGAGGCACGTGGCCGGGCGGGGCGCCGCGCCGCGTCGCGTCGCGAGGCGAGGCGGGCGCGTGGGCGGCCTCCGGGTGATCGATCTGCGACGCCGGCGGCGCTCGAGCGACTAGGCCAATATTTGCCTCCTTGCCGCCCTCCGCCCTTCGCCCTCCGCACCGCGCCGCCAAGGACCGCGGCGATGCGTCGCGACGCCCCCCCCCCCGCTCGCGCCGCCGGAGGACGGCGGCGGGGCGCACGGTGCGTTGGAAAATGCGGAAGGGGACGAAATACGGTTTTCACTTGGTTGATTGATATTTTTTTTTTGTTTCCGGGAGTGACAACTGCTATGGTATTATGTCCCGTAAGTGTTGGATTAGTTTTATCCTGCGACGTGGCGGTGTTTTCCTCCCGCTGAAACACGAGATCCGGCGATGACCAACAGGTTGCTCTGCATGATTTCCCCCTTCAAGTAACTTCGCCAGCCATGAGGGAGGCTATGTGTGGTAGTGAACTGCGTATGTGTGTGTGTGTGTGTGTGTGTGTGTGTGGGTGTGCGCGCACGTAAGGGGAGGAGAGGGGACAATGTTAAGGCAGGAAATATCGCGCGCGGTCAGATGCCTGTTTGTTGAGCTACTACTCCGGCAATCGCCTGATATTGATATGGGAAACTACGGAAAACTACCGATCACAGCCGTCGGCAGCTAGAATTCTCCTCCAGAGGATCCGGGCGTGGCTCCTGACCCTCCCAGGGCCGTACATCCGCTAATGTTCTTTTCACATTACGTTATTTACAATTACGAATTTATAACTATGCATTAAGTACAATTTACAATAACACAGGAATACTTATAGTGTACGTATTTACATTCGGCACATCTGCGTTTCTAGCTGCAGCAGTTATAATGTAGGTGTGTAAGAACATGCTGGCCCAATAAAACTTTTATACTCGAGGAGATGTTACTGGATAGAAGCGTCTCCCGAGGCAAGGACCCAGCAGGGATTTACCATTTGCAACCGCTCCCAAGATAAAACCGTTACGTGGAAACGATAAGTTCTCTTCCGCGAGTGAGCTCGGAGGGACCACAGTTCCCTTATGCCTTGAGAGACAAGCCGCGCCTTAAAACTAGTCTGCTAAGCGTGCCCGTCTTATATGCCAAGACGTCTTAAATGCAAGAATTGTGTCCGGACTGCTCTTCGTGAACCACTGCAACGTCCCGCGCGCCATTTGTTTTTTATTAGATTGAGCCAATCGCACCCGAGCGCCTTGCCTTCCCCCTGACGGGGTGATTCAACAAACAGCGCGCCATACCGGTGACCCGAAGATAAGCGCTGATCCAGGGCACGCCAGGTGGGGCCCACTTGGGCAGCCGCTTTCTACGCGCATTTAGGAAACAGAATCTAACGAAACGTGTAGTACACAAAGGGATGCCAAAAAAATCGATGTTTTTAAAACATATATTTTCGAGCAGAAACATCGATATTGTAACATCGAAGTTTTGCTGTCGATGTTTCCTTCAGATCGATATATTTGTGCAAAACATTGATATTATTCACCAAAATTTTGATGGTATAAATAGAATTTCCAGCATCTATTTTATTTGTGAATTGCTCGCAATCAATAGCCATTGACAACTGTCTCTATTGGCCACTCTCAGAAGGTACGAAACCGTTTGCTATTCGCAATCTTTCTCCAGTTTTGTTACCTTTTTGATTTTGTACGAGGTAATATCGTTAAAATGTAATTTTATCCTTGACTACATAGGACATTGATTGGAGAATTAAGATGAATGTGTGTATGTATTGGTTGATTGGGTCAGTAGTTCGACTTCGCTGGCCAGCTACCGGTGTTCTCTATGCCTGGGCCTAGTTAAATTTCCATGCTTGGGGTTAACAGCGACATCAGGCGAACATGACGTATTCTCTTCATCGTAATTGGCAAAATCCGCCTGCTTTAGCTTTTCTTCGTCACACAGCTACAGAAACTGGGACTATTTTAAAGGAGAGCTACAACTCTATTTTTGCCTCGACCGGGAATTCAACCCGGGGCCACAGCACGGGAAGCTAGTACGCTGCCCATAAGCCATCCCAGAGGCATAAAATTAAGATGACAGTAAAAATTGAGGCATACTAAGCTTTAAACTAATATGACGTGTTACGTATCACATCATATTCAGGACATCTTGCAGCGAAATGTGTGATCATATTTAAAATATTGATAATTTAAACATCGATGTTTTTGTCGATGTTTCCATGGAAACCTTTTGCTGATATATCTGATCTTCTGCTAATCTTTGTCATCACTAAGCACTACCTGCGCGACTTACTTTGGTAAACTTGAGTAGATGAAGGAAATCATTGCGCAAGTGCTGCTGGCACACAAAGCGGCATTGTTGCGCCACGCATGTCCCAATCGGAGCTAGAACGAGCCCCGCAGCATTCATAGAGGCGTAGTTCGACAATGTGATTGGGAAGCCATCGCGTCCGTTCAAGTTTGGTTTGGTTGGTTAGTGATTTCGGGCGCGCCAACAGCTTAGCTCATTAGTCCCGTAAGTGTAGTGCATGTTTCCTCGGGGTATGGCGGTGATCTTCTCCCGCGTTATGGCGAGATCCGACGTCGACATACTGTCGGCTAGCAGATTTCCCCCTAATCAGGACTCTCCCACAAGCAGGGCACCGCCCCAGCCAGGACAAGCTCTAAGCTCCCGACCGGTCTCCCGGAATATGCGATAGTGTAGTGCTTGTTAGTGTAAGTGAGTGTGTAAGGGGTGAGGATAGGACAAGGAAGAGGAAGGAAAGATCGCGCGCGGACCATGGCTCGTTTGCTAGGGCACTGCTCCGGCATTCGCCTTATGTTGATCGGAGACACCACGGAAAACTACCGATCAGAGCAGCCGGCCACTAGAATTCTCCCCCAGTCAGCGACTGAATTCGATCTAGCTCACCCGTTCAAAAAAGCTCAGATCATAAATTCATCGATTTTTAATCATTGTTAATAATCAAAAATGTCATTATTCTCCATTAAATCCCCCTTATCTTCTAACTATAGTTCTTACAAAAAACATATTTACTACCTTAATATTTGTAGTAAATACTTTTGTAAGTCGAGCCTACTAGAAGCGACAAACGACTAATGCTTGACTTATCCTATCGTATGTACATCTAGAGACATGTACTCGAAAAACAGAAAACAGGCTTGCTCAGGACGTTCATGAAAAGTTCATTTCGAACTCCCGACAACTTTCTAACTTCAATTTTTTAATGTAGATTTCGGATTTCAGATAATGAAAAAAGGATTGCGCGCGGTACATAAGGTAAGTACTGAACTCCCATCCAAATGGCATTGACCAGAGCAAACCGCGAAAAAAACGATCAGAGCAACTAGCCACGTTTGCGAATTCACGTTCAAGTAGGGGTTGGCATCGATCCAGAAAGTAAGTTGGTGTCGACAATTCCCAACTCGAGCCTAGAACTTCCCAGTCTGCAAAGCTACAGTTGCAAATTTCATTTTGTGGAAGACAAACATTTTTGTCCCCTTTTTTCAGGAATCCGGACCACAGTGTGAGGGCGTCCGCTTGGCGACAGGGAGGTGTGCGCTTTTTTTATGTCATCGTTGTGACATCGTTGGGGGTTCGGAAGATCCTCGAAAGAAATGGGTGAAAACTTTCGCTTGTTCTATCTCACTATGTTTTAATTCGTTCTTTGAAAAACATGATCCTCCCCGATTTTGTTTGGAGGTGAATTCTGACCAGCTGGTCTGATCGTTCGTTTTTCGTAGTTCCTCTGGTTATTACCAAGCGAATGCCAGAGAAGTATCCTAACAAACGGGACATGCATCACGTGCGATCTTTCCTTCCTCATCCTGTCTCCTCTTCTTTTCCTCCTGCACACACACACACATACACACACACACACACACACTGACATCTACACCCTCATATCCTACCACTTATGTTGGGAGAGCTGATGGGAGCTTATTCTTGGGTTTTCGTAACGTGGCGATCGTCAAGATGGAATATAGGACGGTTTTTCGCGTTTTTCTCGGTCGTGCAGCTAGAGTCGCTTGATCTGCAGCACTGTTTGATACGGTCGCGATCATGCGACATCGTGCGGTAGGACCGAGAAAGACGCAAAAACTCGTGTCGTATTCCATCTTAGAGATAAAACCCTCAGGCGCCACGTTACGAAAACCCAAGTATAGAACTTGTCCCGGTTGGGGCGACACCCCGCTGGTGCATATACCAGGATTTGGGGGAACTCCACAAACAGAAAATAATCAATCGATCAATCATTTTTCATTAAGTTCCCTCTGACCCACTGAGTAACTGCTGAGATGGCCCCTCGGTTTGCTTTTAAACAGAAAATGTTGTTTCATTTTCTGTGCACGTGTTTTAGTGTTCTATTTTTGCTAGAAGTGGAGAACTTGGTTACGTCGTGAGCAGTACTATCAAATAAAACCTGTAGCTCCTTACCGATGCAAATATTTCTTGTTATCAACGATCTTTAACCCTTTATTCACAATTCAAACAACAGTAAATGTATAGTAAAAGAGACGATGAAGAAATTTCTGATCTCACAAAAACGTGCACATTTTATTAAATATCACACAGTCTATTTACTGTTTTTTGGAGAGACACGGTAGATGAAAACTTTACCAAATATCAATCGTAAACGAACAACTTCGTCGCTTAAGATATTTACTTTTCCAGCCTGAAATATGTATTTTTAGGTGACGTTTTCTATTAACTCACTTGTATTCATCAATGAAAAGTTGTACGAAAGCAAGAGAAATCTCGCTCGTATTATTGCCAGAAAATTAATCAAACCTCTAGTTAACTTCGCTTAATGAATGTTACAAAATCCCCACGCGCAAAGTGCAGAAGATAAGATACGTTGAATCAACATACCTTGCTTCTTGACTCTCCTCACTTACTGGACAACACAGCGACAAAGTAAAATAATTCGTAAATTTTAACAATTCCTGGTTGTATGCGAATAAAACACCATCAAATGAGGATGATAATCGTCAGAGCTTATCTCTCATTCACTTTTTGAGCGCGAGAACGAAGCAGTACGTACTCTTGGCTTGAAGACACGGAGTCGCGATGGCAATCACGAATTATCACAACCACTAAAATGATTCGATATAGATTGTCGACGCTGATACCCCCTCCCGGCTGCCTCGACTATCAAACGCTCGTGCTAACGAGTTTGAGGCGCTGCGGAAGACGCACAAACTTACAGATCAGGTAAATGCGTACGAGCAGCATGTAATGTGTGTGTAAATGGCAAAGAAAATGATACATAGTCACCCTGCCTCTTTTTTGGATACGCAGGGTGATAATCAGTAATGTTTTACAACTACAGTACTGATTGTGATATATTTGGACCTCATAATTAGAATATCATCAAATTACTGTACTACAACCTGGAGATCAAACCCTTTAAGGCAACGGAATAATATTTGAAATCAGGATATATTTTTGGAAATTATGGTTGAACACACACAAGAAAAATACCCGAATTGTGTAACCTCATTTTGAAGTCGGTTAGAAATATTTATTTATTAATGATATTATAAGTGAGAAATTTTGCGA
This sequence comes from Teleogryllus occipitalis, assembly GCA_011170035.1. NCBI lineage: Eukaryota > Metazoa > Arthropoda > Insecta > Orthoptera > Gryllidae > Teleogryllus > Teleogryllus occipitalis. Next base: position 235,391 of record BLKR01001025.1, on the reverse strand, counting down.
CTCATTTGCAACCACTCGCATCGCATTTTCATTTGACAAATTTTTCATTTCAAAAAAATTATTCATTTGATGTACATTAAACTGTCATATCATGTATTGCTATCTAGAGCAATCCAATCCAATCCAATCCAATCCAATGCTAATTCCAAGGGAAAATTCACGGCGGTCATGATCTCCCCGAAATAGCTTTGAAGAAAGTCGATAGTGGTTTCCAAAATGAAAAACACACGTAATGAGAATTGAAGTTTCATTCGCGAGGTATTGCTGCCCTTATGATGGGTACTGGCATTAACTCATTAGCAAACTTCTCTCAAAAATTAACAAAAAACATAATTGTGCTTTTTCAAAAAACTGTAACAACTTGTTTGTGCTCTGACATCATTAAAAGAATAACAATATTACAATGAACCACGACAATATCCCGATCCTTCCGATTGAAAATCTATTGAATATCCTTCCGATTCAAAATCTATATTGTACCCTTATTATACGAAAATTCATCCTACCCAATTTTTAATCCTCTTCCTCCTTGCACTGCGTTGAGAATTATGTCCTAGAATTTCGTTATTGTATTTGTATTTCAATGTATTATAGACAACTTGACATAAGGAAGCGCAGTTTCTGTGCCTTCGGCAATGAACGATCTTTGAATGACATCAAGCGACTGAAGGGCAATTCAAAGTTGGCCTGGGCAGAGTTCACCCTCAGAGAAGACAAAGCGTCTTTTGCAAAGCACGCAATGGGTTGCATCATGCGGACATATTGACTTTTCCGTTCACCCCTTAATTTAAGTGCCTATAAAAGCCACGTCCTCACCGATCGCCAAGCTTTGTCACGCGATGGTTCTGTTGTAGGAGATCTAGCAGTCAGTGTAGATTCTTTCCATCAGATCTCCCCAGAGATCTTATAAATGGATATCGATTATTTGATGAGTTTGTTTGGAGTTTGACAGTTTTTATTATTTTAAGTCGACGTGACAAAATAACTTATGTGGGAATGGTGATCACAAGTCCACAGGGAATTACCCACTATCAACAACTGATATTTAATGTGAATATTTCGCCAATAAATGCATTGATAAATTTAAGTATAATAGTTATAAAACAAATCTGACCAAAAAATGAGATATTCCGCGATTCACATTTCAGTGAAGGTTCAAACGACTTAATATCACTGCCTAATGAAATGATTTCTTGTAAGGCAATGCACTTGCACATTAACCGAACTCTTGAATGTTTCCTTTATAAAGTTAATTATTAATAATAAAACAGCCTTCATTTAAGCAACAAATATTCAAAGAATTTTAAACTAATTAAACATTCGGAGTACAACGGCTTCTTCCAACACCTCCATCTGTAGGTAAAGTATTCCTTCAAGGCATCTTGTAGGCCTAAGTAGAGCAATTCACCTACATAGCAATGTAATTTTACACAAATACTAGAAGAAACAGCTCTTAATAATATAGACACTCACAGACTACATTGAATGGGGAGGTTACCGCGAGGGCAATCTGGGTTTCGGCTGGATCGGGACGACAGTCCGTCGGCGTATTGTGCGTCGGTGGGGGGTGAGGATAAAAGCCAAGAGGCTTAGGTGCCCACTCCGGGGACTTGTCCCCCTGACGATGCAAGGAATTGTGGTGTTGTAGATCACAAGGGGTTTCATACATATACAGCTACCACTTTCAGCGCCATCTGTAGACGAAAATTGCCTACTCTGAAGAAGATTCTAATCAGTTGACCATTGACTAATTTTTGTAAAAGAACATTTTAAAAAATATTTCACAATTAAAAGTTTTTTTATTAAAATTCGATTGCAGATACATTACTTGCATTTGCTCGTGCTGTATTAGTGTATAAATCTCTCGCCTAATCTACTTTAGGCTTCAACTTCAGCTTCTACTTCAGGCTCCCGTTCAGAGAGCGTCATTCTTCAGAACACTACGCAATATTCCTGTATGTACTTTCTTCTAAAGCAAATAGGTAGTAAATGTAAGCACAATACGAAATCAATGAAATATTTACTTTCTCTGATGTAAGCGCCTTTACAACTCACAACACAAGCTAACATGTACATAAACATATGCAAATACAAATAACATATTTCTATATCTTAATTTGTTGTGGCAGGCATCAGCAGAACTATTATTTAAATTGTAGGAAATTGTAACTGTTTAACCTTTAAAATTGGATATTTTCGTTAGATTTAACACTTCTCTTACTATTGCCGAAAGTTTTATTTCTTGGTAAGGCGGTAACTTTGTTGTGGAATATCCAATTATTTTAAGAAGCTCATGTTCTTAGAAACAAAATTGTAGCATGTAAAACAAGTGTGATGCGGAAATATAGATCACAATCTTCACTAAGTAAACGTAATTGAATATTGAAAGAAAAACGTGTTCACTTGCCGTGAATTACACTGGCAAGAAAATAAGATTATTTTTTGCTTGTTAACTGCTGGGTGTAGCAGAAATTTGAATGATTTCTTTCTATAACTCTTTTTATGAGTGTTTATTAACTACACTCATTTTATGAGTGAAACAGTCATTATAAATTGTATTTATATGGCATCTGGATATTAGTAAGATTTTCTAATATCTTTATCACACGCTTTCTCAGACAATAATTCATCTCGTCACTCTCTTTAACAATTTCTAAATTCGCAAAATTGTTTTTTCATAGTATATTACAATAAAATTCCGTAAAAATAATTGGAACAAATTAATTTTACCAATATCTAACTGATGATGAACATTAAATATAAATCCCAGAAACTAATCTTCAATTGAAAAATGCCATAGAATTGATAATAAATTAAATATATCGAAAACAAATCAATAACTAATAATTCCGCACTTTGAAATGAAACATTAATTGTAATACATCCTAGCAAGTTTGTTCTTAAAGGATGCTTCCTTAAAAAATAACCTTAGCTTCCTTCGATAAATGCTTGTGTTGACTCCAAAGAATACTGGAGAATCATTGTAGCGCTCACAAATATCCCTGAAATGCTATAAATATGGAGCAGTGTATTTTCCCGTGGAGTTCATTTCCATTTCAATGAAGTGTTTTGCTGTTCGGGAATCCGACGTCAAGTTTAGTCTTGCTCTCACTTCGTTCCTGCAGCTCTTTAAAGCATCGTCTTTCGTAAACCCGTGAGGAAATGTTATGTGAGCATTTACATTCGTATAGCTTTCAGTTTGTTACTATTAATAATATTTTGCATACAAATTACGTACCATAGCTTACCAGCCGTATAGCCTCTTAACTTGGAATCTACCTTTCTGGCATTAGCTTCTCTTAGAGTCTACGACTGGTACTGGCTGGAACACCCATCTTTGGGAAAACTCCTTGTAAGTTGACATACCATTGAAGCATTCACATTGAATTACTGCATACATTTTGGAACGGAAATGGTTGAAAATCAATAAATCACAATAGAAATAGGAAAGAAACTACAATAAAACACATGCAAGATTATTTCTTGAATACTGAAGTCAACGTGATGCTCTATTTCAATGTATGTTCCTGTGTTCCTGTACTGATTGAATTAGTAATGTTATTTGTTGTCGGACAGATCAATTTTTTGATGCCAGCTGTAGTTCAGGGCTCATTATAATAAGCTCTTACATTCTTCTAGCACTAACGATGACTACACACTCACGTATTTCCTTCTCAGATTCTTCGCACTTAACCCCAAATAAATTTTTTCAAGGTTATTTTTCTTCTGGAAAATCAGTGGTACTAATATTTAATTGATAGGTTATGTGAGATAGATAAATGTTAAAAATACGATAATTTATAGAAAATTAAACTTTGATTATAATTTTCATAAGAAAAAAGTATTTTTCCTTCATAACCGTAAATAAGATATTAAACTGCTCTAAAAGTATATTATTCTCAATTGATTGATTACTGGTTGCGAGCACGTCAACTACTGAGATCAGTCCCGTAAGTGTAGTGCAAGTTTTCATCGGCAGTTGTCGGTGATCTTCCCCCACTGGATGACGAGATCCGGCGCCGACCTACGGTCGACTAGCGGGGTTTTCCCTAACAAGGAATCTCCTACCAGCGGGGCATCACTCCGGGACAAGTACTAAGTCCCCGACGGGTCTCCTGGTATGTGTGATAGTGTAGTGGATATTAGTGCAAGGGTGATGATAGGACACGGAAGAGGAAGGAAAGATTGCGTGGCTCCGGCATTTGCTCCGGGTATTGCTCCGGCATTTGCCTGGTGTTGATCGGAGAAACCACGGAAAACTACCGATCAGAGCAGCTGGTCGCTAGAATTCTCCTCCAGACAGCGACTGAATTCGACCTAGCTGAAGAGCTAGTGTCGAAAATCCTGCCGCCGTCAGGACTCGAACCTAGGACCTCCCGGTCAGTGGTGCTGCAGTGACATCTGTTAATGCACTGAGCCACCACTCCCGGTTCTTATTCTCGAGAGTCAAATACAGAATTAAATATTATTTCATCAGGATTGAAAAGATGATTCACTCCAGCGTATTATCCACTCCAACTTAATATCGTTCTTCTCTCACCACTCCAACTGCAATTTTCAGAAGTTCGGTAGGCTATGCCACGTGCTCTTTGAGCGCCCCAAAGTGTGAACGTCGTCCCAGACGCTACGCAGCACTTTGGCCTTCCACTTCTTGTTTACGCCGAAGGAATTCGTTGAACGGGACCCTGGCAACGCAGCGAACCACGTGCTGGACCCGAAACAGCTGGGGTGATAGTGGACCAACTTGAGAGCGAAGAATTATCGACCGAAAGTGAAACCCGAAAGTATTTACAGGATAAATATAACAATATAATCTTTTAATTAAGAAACAAAACTCGAACCATTTACATCTATCCTAGACTGTGCACCAATCATTGATTACATCGCACTCATGGAAATACTTCAGTTTCATTGTAGTAAATGTGTTTCAACAATTTTTCTTAGAAGAAAGATGTTGAAATACCACAGTAACTTCTTAATTACATACAAACTACTATACATACAATGACTGATGATTCTAAATAATTTAAACACAATACAACGTTGATGAATAAAGAATTATACAACGCAGATCACTCCCACAAGTCTAAAAATGTTGAAGCCTTGCTAGAGAAAGAAAACTTCGTACAATCTATATTCTGAGCTATGCTGAAAATAGACGTATGTTTTTCTAGTCCCAACATTTTTAATTGGTTTAAAAGTTGTGCATACGGGAAGGAACTTTAAAATCTGGGTAAGAACATCACTCTTCTTCGTTCGCGCAATATCCGCAGCAATAGTTATCTAATAAATGAACACTTCCCACAATTGACCCAAGAATACAGTGTCTATATAAAAATTATTTATTAATCTAAACGTACAGAGAATCAGCAATCAATTTACTGCAACAGAACTATGAAATATTAATTTTGTTTTTGAAATAAAAGCAGAATTCTCAACCAAACTTGACCACTTACGGTAATGAATTATAAAAATACCATTTCATGAATTTAGTAATCTAGAAAACAGAACGCAGGCGGTTTTGCATTGACACTAAAAATGAGAGTTGTACAGGAATAACATTTAGAGAAAACGAGACTATAAACGAAAAAGAAAAAAAAATGAAAAAAGGAAGAAAAGAAAGAAAAGTAAAATATTCGCGTCAACTTCTGGTAGCTTTCCTTCAAAGTTGGAACTTGAAAACATAGGAGCAAAAATAAAAAAAAATAAAAAATACTTTCGCCAGGAGCTATTGAGATGATAAAAGACAATCACATGAACACATTCGCAAAACCGGAAAGCAGAGGAGAAAAAAACCCAACAACATATATACACGAAATATATATATATATGAAAAATGAGAAAAAAAGAAGAAGAACAAAAATTGGCGACATTTTCTACAAACGGCCAACATGTCAACCTGTCCTTCACAATGCAAACTCGAAGCTCGAGGAGCAGAAGCGAAAGAGCACCCGCGCGTCTCGCGGCGCCGGGAGCTGTTGACGTGTGACGTAACGGCGGCGGCGCGGCGTCGGGAGACCCCCAGCTGGGCGGCGAGCGGCCAGGCGAAGCGAGGGCCCCCGTCTGGAGCGCGCCAAGGTGACTGCGGGCCCCGGCCACCCGCCCGCCCGGTCCAGTGCGCCGGCCAGCCGGCGGACGAGCGGCCGGCGCGGCGCCCCGGCCAGTGGCGGGCGGCTGGCGGCTGCCCGCCCGTCGCGCTGTTACTACGCGGCCACGCCTTCCGCACCACGCCGGCGCCACGCCGCGCCGCGCCGCGCCGCGCCGCGCCGCGCCGCGCGCGCCCCAATGAACGTCACGAATAAGTAAAGGAGATCATTGTTTTTTTTAACATCGATAGTTCCATGTACGAGGTGGTCGTAGATTGTAAGCCCAGATGATAGATAAGGTTAATAACTAGGGGGCGGATTTTAATGAAATGTCGTTTTTTCCCCTTTAGACCCTTGTAACATCGATATGTACTAGGTGGTCGTAGATTGTAAGCCCAGACGATAGATAAGGTTAATAACTAGGAGGCGGATTTTAATGAAATGTCTTTTTTTTTCTTTTCCCTTTAGAACAATGCCTTTTACTATAGAAATTCATTTTATATTATGACAAAAGGAAATGACCCATTTTTATAGGTCATTATTTTGCATTTTTTGTGGATTTCGACTAATAAGTCATTTTTTCAGTCATTTTTAATGAATTTTTTGCTGATTTAATCGATTTTAACGTCATTTTTAATGGTACTTGCTTCATATAATATTTACGATATGAAACAAACGTTCTTCACAGAATTACTCAGTAGCCTATTCGATTTGATCGCTCAGAAATTGTTTTGACAGCCGTTGTGAGTACGTAATTCTTATGACATATATCAGCGCCATTGCCGGTTCGGTCGATTTCGGGATAGTTAAAGACAGGTTTCTTGGTAAAGAACAGTCCAAACCAAAAGTTCGCATGCTGAGTTCACTCGAACGAATGGAAGAAACCACGATTACATCAGTAACGTCTCTAGCAGCTCGAGTTGTTCATCCGCACTGGTTCTGATAAGATTTTTTACGTCATTTTTCTTCGGTTTTAGGGCATTTTTAAGAGCATTTTATAGATCATTTTTGGCAATGTTTTAGGTCATCAAAATCCGCCCCCTATTAATAACCAAACTACGGATGTGATAACGGTCGTGTGTCATTCGCTTGTCGTAGTACCACTCTCGCCATATTTCTCTACAATTCACTTCTAGCGATTGCTCCTAACACCGGCGGACGACTGTTAAATTTCTTAACACATGCCGACCGTTAATAGTAGTTTTTGGAGAGTGAGTATTTAGTTTCCGGGAGTGTCACCTGCTATGGTCATTAGCCCCGTAAGTCTAGTGCATTTATAACCCAAAATTACGTGGTGTTCCAAGCCCGCTGGATCGAGAATTCCGGCGCCGACATACATGTCAGCTTGCTAGGTTTCCCCCTCCGTGTACCCCCCGCCACCCGAAGGGGCACTTCTCCAGTCGAGGCAAGCTATAAGCTCTCAATTGGGCATCGGCAATGATCAACGAAACCTCAAGAGATGATTATGTGGTTAAATGTTTTGGGACTCTTCTAGGTCTACAAAAACCGCCGTAAAGGATGATGCAGGGAATCGAACTAAATGGTAGGTGAACTAGCAGTTCATTCCTAATGGTCATTGACTTCAGTGTGAGGGAAAATGCGAAGTTTGAAAACTACAACTTTGTCTCCAGTTTCAGAGGTTCTGTTGAACACAACATTGCTTTATTTATCGCTGCAAATAACTTGTTTGTCCCTCCCGCGCTGCTTTCTGTGTAACAGACTTTTTTTTATCTCTTGACCAATCCACGCGCTTTCCTTCTCTTCAGCTGCGGTTGCTATGCGAGGAGGTCTTCTAGTTACTGCCTAGAAACTGCTGTATCCTTTTTCGTTGTGTTTGTCTACGATAGTTTACATAGCTGTTTACAAATTAATACTTATAGGTAAATGTCACTATACTGTTATCTGTCACACACTGTTAGGTAAATGTCATTATAAATGTCTTCCTTTGCAAACGCAGGGGAGTGACTTTCACAGTCCTTACATTTTTTGAATAATCCGGTCGTTTGCAGTTGTGTGTGAGTAACACTAGTGAATTATAAGAGAGGGACATTTCCTCTAAATTATCACACCTATTCAGTGAACACCTTTCTTTACCAACTGATTTTTTGGAATCTTATTTAATGACAATAAGATGACAGACGAATAACTCTTCTTTCGGCGACTTACAGGACCTGTATGTTAAATCCGATCAACTACAGCAGTTCTCAGCTCCTCTTAACTGAACCACCCTTCACATAGATTCCCAACTGCAATTCTGATAACTGAAATCCTTTCATTGAGCGATTGCGGATAAGTTGCAATTTTTATAAACGTACTATTCCAGCAAACTATGAAACTATTTTAAAAATAAATAGTCCTACAATATTACATTCTTTCTCACATTCTTTCCAAATTTTCAATTTTTTGAAAATTCAGAGTTCAACGAAAATTAGACCTGCGCCATTCTTTTAAGCGCCCCTACTTTTATCTGTGAAAAAAATCAAGAAAACATTTGGTGTGGTTTTTAAGAAAATGATTTCTATAAATTGCATTAATTTCTAGCCCAAATAACGCAACAGTGCTCGTTTAAAAAATCTGTAAATGACCCTTTTTAAAGAGCTGATTTTTTGGAACAGACATTGTCTAAGTCAAAATTTTTTATCTTCTATTCTGTAGTTTTGAAGCGTTAACATTTTGCGATTTTTTAATAATACTGAAAGTTCGCCGAAAAAGGGGACTAGCACCGTTTTCTTACCGTTCCTTGAAACATATGAGGAAAAATATACATAAAAAAATTGTAGTGGTTTTTGAGAAAAAATCCTTTAAAAAAATTAAAATTGCTTATATTTCGCGCAAACTTACACGGAAACTACTCATATTTTCGAAAGATTGAACGTGACTTTATTTTAAGATGTCTTTTAAGAATACATTTTATTAAGAAAAAATCTCCATCTTCAATATTGTAACAGTAGGAAAATGCCCATAAAAATTGCACTTTTGCAATTTTAGCAAAATCGAGGATTTTAAGGAACATGAGACCTGCACCATTCTCTTAAGCATCCTTTATGCAATTTGAGAGCAAAGTTTAATCAAAAAATGAGGAGTCGTTTTCAAGAAAATCTTCAAAATGTTTTTGAAGCTTCAATAAAATATCAAACATCAAAATATCCGGTTGAAACTTCTATAGACTCGTTCAGATCGTTCAGATCGTTCGGGGTTTATCAGTTTTGGAGAAAATCGGCTAACTAGTTTAGGCGCCAGCGTTGACCACAGACAGACGTTTGCCTGTCAAACAATTTGTCGAACTACAAAACATGGATTACGGCACGAATACGTTTTTGATATTCATGGAAAATAAAGAACTATTGTACTGTAGATATACCGTTCTATGGTATTGCAATATTTGCGAAGACTGTTTTGTGAAAATATTTAATTTTTGTAAAGTTATTCGAGACTACTTTATTTGTTGTTCTTGATCTGTATGCGTGCTACTGTTTGGAAAACAATTTTGTGTAATCATGTTCACAGGGCAACGTTTTTTGCAACGATTGTTCACAAAAAATATTCGCTCCGTTGTAATAAAATCTATTTTCAAGGGTATATCAGCTGTAAATTTGGACTCTTGTCCCTCATTCGTGAAGGAATAATACTTCCTGACACAACAACACAGAGAATGATAATTTAAATAACTATATTTCCCACTGAATTCTAGAAGACGTGCACATAAAATGAAGTTATATTTATGTCCAGAAGCAAAAAAAGAGGCCATCTCACCATTTGCACAATGGATCAGGGAAACTGAACGAAAAACCTGATCGAGATGGAGGTCATTAAACCAGAAGCTGAGGTAGAATACTTGTAATATATAAGTTGTAATAAATAAGTTGTTTAGAACTCTACAGACCAAATGGTAAATAATATATCAAATATTACTATTAAAATTAATGTTACTTTTCTTTTAATGGTCAGTATAGTATCTAATTTATAGAAACAGTTGCACAGCAGAATCGATTTTAGTTGTGATTTAAACTTTTCTATCGAATTTAATCGTTTAATGTCATCTGGCAAAGAGTTGTAAAATAAAGTACTGACGTCAAAAGCTTTTGAAAGATCTAAAAATAATACAATAGGTGCTTCGTGTTGACCCAATGATGAGATGACATCTTTAAGAAAAGAAAATATGGCTGTTTCTGTAGATTTTGATTTTCGAAATTCATGTTGACAATCTGAAAACGCGTCGTGTTTACTGAGAAAGGTTTCCATTTGTACGTTGATTTGTCAACTAACGTACAACTCTGCTTTTTTACTACTCTCACTTCGTGACTCATCCTATCTCATAACGATAGGTAATAAAAGAGGATCATATTTCTAGGAAGTATTTTGAACTTGACGGGCTTTTGAAAGTTTAACTCCATTTAGATAATATATCTCTCTAATCTATAACTATCTAAATAAAGTTTAACTCTATCTATCTAAACAACTAATCCATTGTCTATAGAGACAGAATATACAGAAAAACCTTCTGAATGGAGTGACTAAATGCTATTCTTCCTACGTAATAATACTGTTTCTTATTCCAACAAATGTAGCTTCATTAATATTATTTAAAAATCAAGAATATTCATTCTAGTTGGACTTCTTTATTAAGACATTTTTTAATTTACAACATTATGAAGAAATAGTCTTATTCTCACGTATTTAATGCAGGTGTTAGATTTAGATAAAATAGTCCCGGAGCACCATATCTTGTGAACGCTTTTACAAACTTTATCGATATCAAAGTAAAAGGAAAGATTAGGGAGTCAAATAGCAACGGAGAAATATTTGTTTCCACAATGTCCAATAAAACTCGTTTCTAGGCAACGGGATAATGAGGAAGATTATAGGCGGAACTGACCTCCGCAAACACTATTTGCGTCACAGACGGCTGAGTTTATTGAAGTCTGCCAGTGGGAGAGGTGATTCAATAACTCAGAATGAGACAAACATCTAGAAGTCTACGATTAATCGTGCACGCATTGCCAACCAAGTACATCATTCTGTTTTCGTTTCCAAACGGAAGGGCAGATTACTGATGACTCTATGATTCTCTTACTCCCTGAAGTTATTCAACCTCGGATTAGATAATTTCAATTGATTGATTGATTTTTTCGTGTTTCCGGGCGCGTTAACTGCTTTGGCCATTAGTCCCGTTAGTGTAGTGCATGTTATTTTCGCGGGAAATGGCGGTGATCTTCCCCCGCCGGATAGCGAGATCCGGCGCCGACCTACCGTCGGCTAATGGGGTTTCCCCCTAACCAGGACTCTCCCACCAGCGGGACACCGCCTCAGCCGGGACAAGCTCTTAGCTCCCGACCGATCTCCCGGAACATGTGGTAGTGTAGTGCATGCTAGTGTAAGTGTGAGTGTAAGGGGAGAGGATAGGACAAGGAAGAGGAAGGACAGATCGCACGCGGTCCGTGGCCCGTTTAGTAGGGTACTGCTCCGGCATTCGCCTGGTGTTGATCGGAGAAACCACGGAAAACTACCGATCAGAGCAGCCGGTCGCTAGAATTCTCCTCCACTGAATTCAACCTAGCTGAAAAGCTAGTGTCGAAAATCCTGCCGACGTCAGGACTCGAACCTAGGACCTCCCGGTCAGAGGCACTGCAGTGACATCAGTTGATGCACTGAGCCACCGCTCCCGGTGATAATTTCAATGAATTCAGAACAAGTGTGATATATTCACCAGCAATCTCATCGTCTTTTAGAGATCCAGTATCATGTCTTTTAGAGATCTTCTAGGATTCCAGTTTAGGAAAATGCCTTTTCGAGTACTGTACATACGCTGGAAACGTCTTGAAAAGTTTTCTATCTGGATGGTGTTTTACTTTTTTTTATTTATTTATTTAACGTCAAAAAACAGTTAAAAACTGCGTATGACGTGCTATGGGGAAAAGTGAATTGTGTGCACATTTTCAAAATTCTGTGATCCCTACACTAAGTTATATACTACTTCAATTTTAAATTTTCAAAGGGAGAAAAAAAACTCTCATGTAATAAAATCTATTTTCAAGGATAAATAAGTTTGATGCTCGTTTGTAGTAATTGTCGAGAGTGTAAGTAAATATTTTGACACTTCGACGATCTTCTGCGGTGAAAATGAATTAAAACTGATATTTTGAATATTTTTTCCGAAACTACAATTGAGATAAGAAAGAATTGAATATACGAAAGAATTAACCTCTAATAACATCAAAGTGTAACAGAAGCAAAATATATTAGATTGCTATTTTTTCACAAGAGTTCAATTCGATATGTATTAAAAATGGTTTTAAATTACGGAATTCGCGCTCTATTATTAACCTGAATTAAACAAATATTTGTATGTAAAAACGTCTATAATACAATGCTGTATGAGTTGTTTGGGCAGCGTTTACAGGAATGTCTGTGTTATGTCTGTCTGTTGGCCTGTTTCATGGTCTGTAAAGATTTGTTAATTTGTCATTATGAATTATACCTAAGATGTAATGCTCTACTACCTCTGTTGTAGAGTAGAGGTCCCCAAAAGATTTAAATATCCAAAAATGCACCATAATAGAAGTTCCAAAAGGGGCTCTTTTTCGAATACTGCCTAAAATAACTCGAGTCTCACCTGTCCCTCACGTGCCCCCTACCTGTCTCCCCATCCGTCCCCAAAACGCATTTTTTCACTAAACTCACCTCTCATCACAATACTTCTGTCTCACTAGGAATACGAAAACCTGGTTATAATGGTCTAGGGCTCATTGTTTCCAAGATATGAGCGATTATAATGTGTGTTGTACTACCTAATCTGCTTTTATGTTGTAATCTGGAAAGTTCTATTTTTGCGTTAAATCTGTTTGATGATCTGTATAAAGATCTATTCTCTATCCAGCAGTAGCACACTTAAAGGGGTTTTGGTGGATGATTTGATACAAACTGACAAAACGTTCAACTATTCTTAGCATACTACAATATAATATATAAGATAATATATAATGTGCTAAATTCTATACTATAGAAAGGATATGTATAGTGCAAAAACCTTGTCTTTGTCAATTGTCACTTGTCAATTCACACATTTAGATAAGAATCAATCAACGAATTTTGTTCGTGGTCATTGCATCATTCAACAGCTCCATTCAGGATTCTGATCCCGGGGAAAGGAGACCCTGGTTTGAGCTAACGGTAGAGAGGAGCGAAAAGAAACCGAAATGTGGCCTTCGGGAGCAGGACACGCGGTGCCGCTCGGTCTGCATGACACCGGCAGAATTGCACGACTCTCGGTGAAAGGTTCAGACGCCTGCTGCACCCACCATCACGGGGTTTTCCCGCTTTTTCATTTCAATTGATTCACAGCTGCTCTCAAATGCCTGTTCTTCGATCCGAGACAAGTGCAAAGAATTAACATACTTTTCTGATTGCTTTAAGCGACTAGTTTTCTCTTCAACGAATCAATGTTCTACAATATTATTAAGCATATATGGAAATATCTTTGTCGGAACCAAATAATATGAACCTTTTGAAGATCCGGAAAAAAATCTAAATTTGAATTGATTTGAAGTATGGTCTCTCAGTCCAATTCTTTACTTGCAGATATTTTTTAACAAATAGTGCAAAAAATCTGATAAAATAAATTTACCTTTGATTATGATAAATAATATAAAGGAGAAAAGCAACATGTTACAGCCTAGTTTCAAATTTTTCAAATTAAACATTTATGTTTGATAAATACAATAAAGAATTGTGAACGAACAGTATATACAAAGAATAAGAAAATGTAACGCAAGAGCTAAATATTCATATATACGAGTACATTATACGAATACATTATTGGTGTCATTCAGCACAATCGAACAAATCGTTTTATTAATGCTGACACGACACAATTAAGATCACCGTATGAGAACAAATATAAATGTAAAGTTCCATCTCCTTTTGTTGATGAGTTAATTTAAATATTACTTATCAACCACATGTATTTCATGAGTCATTCCCTCAGTTCTAATTTTTAATAAATTAAAAAGTCTTTCTAGCATATGCTCGTACTTCATGGCTCCGAACATAAGATGTAGTTAGCTAGTACAATTGACCCGTGTTGCAACTGCCCCGTCTCATTTGCACAACTGAAATCGCATGGCGCAAACGAATTGTCCTTACTATGTCAGTGGTAATAACAATGCATACCGGGCTAACCTTCCTGCACATTTTCCTTGAGTTCAGGTACAATCAATGTCATATTATAATCAATGTGAATGATAACACCTAAGTGTGTGACGTTCTGGTCCTTTCACAACAAATTGTCTTTTTTTTAAAATACTGAATGTTCAAAATAATTTGTACGGAAATGAATTCAGAGCATAACAATTTATTAATTCACTCTGAGATCCGCTTGTTGTCACAAGCAAATGTTTGCGCAAACATTTTTTACTTAGAAGTTAAAAATGTTCTTGATAAAAAGGAAAAGGAATACTGTTTGCATGAACATTATGAAGCAAAATTTTAAATTTAACTTGCCTATTTTGCGGATATTTCTGTTTATATGAATTAACTGAATTTGCAACTACTAGGTACTGAAAGATTTGCCAAATACAATAATCTTCAAAGAGGAACTGCTGAGATTTCGTTATATTTAACAATTTTAATTAGATATCTAATTTAGAAGATTGCAAGAAAATTATGATTCGACTTTTATTGTTCTTAAAACTTTTGTTCATTTGTGAATAGAATGAAGTATACACTGAAGATCTCTAAGTGTAATTTATATCTCACTTACAGAATCTAAAAGAATAATTTACTAGATTATTTTCGAGTTAGCGCCAGTTGACTCTTTTGACGACTTTAAGATATTAACTCGCAATCCATTCATTATCCATCCACGAATGCCAAAGATATTCCTCATGAAAATAAGGAGTTATTCAACTGTAAAACGATAGTATATTAAACATCTTGTCTTTATTTTCCTTCTTCTGTGCTTTTTCCTATTTTTTTTGTTTCTCTTCCCCGACCTCTTATTTTTCTCCCTGTGTCATGTTTAATATGAACGTGGAATCGCGAGGAGTGTTACAAGGAGTGCAACACGGAGCATGTAACTCGTGAATGTCTAGCGGGTTGCATCCAACAGGGTGACAGACATTCAAGTGTCCAGTTAAATTTATTTTACAGAAAATACACAAGCATTCAACAGTATCAATATAAATTGTGCAAAATTTAAAGTTTTAGATTTTTTAAATTTTTTGGTTTCTTTTCTTTTTACTTTTTTATTTATTTATTTTTGAAAAGCTCAATTTTTAGAACATTTTTGCCGATAAGTAGTGTTTTTTGAAAATGAATGAATGCTAAATTTGAAACGGAAAAGTTGTCTTCGACTTAAGTTCTTTTAGGACCCATGGCTTAATTCCGGCACCCAAACTCTCATGATTTGCTAAAATATTGTCATATCAGGGAGTCTTATGGGAATGTGGCATTAGTTCATCACCCGTCTCTAAGAATGATATTTTATAAAAATTACTTAATGTATTTTTATTATTATTTAGCATTTTTACTATCCAAGGTTCTGGAAAGTACATTGTCACATAAATGTCTTAAAACAATGTTTCTGAGGTTACCCAAGGAAATAACATGGTTTCAACAGGTTTGAAGATGTATGAATTTGTATGTTTTAACTTTTCTCATAAAGAAGTAAAAACTTATAGAATCATTATTTTGAGAATTCCTTAAGAGAAGAGTAAGAAGGGAGTAGCCCACCCAATTCTAATCCAACCTAACGCAGATACCAAATTTAACCGGATTAACTAGCCAGAAACCCCGTCTATTCCACAAGAATGAAAAATATGTACCCTTTCCACATATTCCTAAAACAAATTTCCGAAATAGATCCTGATGGAAGGTGACCATTAGGTTTCCTCAACCGCAATGCTAGCTGTAAGATTAATTTTAGTTTAGTTAGTAAGTCAAAAAACATATGCAAAGTGAATGTAACTGAACTGTGTAAACATCATCAAATAAAACAATAAATAAAAAAAGAAGGTAGAGATGAATGACGTGGGCAGATTCGTGTGGAAGGATAAGTTGAAGCTCCAATCAGAGAGGGGCGAGATTGGGGAAGGAAGAATCACGCGCTGTCCGTGATCCATTGTTCAAAGTATACAGCATTCGTCTGGAATTATTACGAACGGAAAAGAAGAGCCAGCCTCTTCGATTCTCATCCAAGCTGCAGTCAGTGTCTGCCCAGCTGTGAACCATGTGTGGAAAACCCGCCACCCCGAATGTGCGTACATGGGCCTGCGAATTGCCGTTGGCGGGGCTGCGCGCGCGTTAAGAAAGCTGTACCGTATTGCGCGAGGGAATCGAGTTGAATTGGCTCATTAGCGGCCGCATGACAGAGCCACGCAACAGTTACAGCCGCGTGAAACTGTTCGTCCCCGCCATAAATTCGCGTGCGAGCTACCTCACCTCTTGGGGCGAAGGCGCCGGGCGCTGGTTGGTCTCAGAGTCCATTGCGGTTGGTCTGCGAGTCCATTACGCGAGAAAGCGTTTAACGACAACGTAGAATTGCAGGAGAATGTGAAATTCGGTCCTGAATTTGAAAATTCTGAGACAAAAATGTGTCATTTTGTTCCTTAGCATTAATGTAAATCTTTATTCACTTGCGTACTTACGATAATAATTAATTACGGTGGTGGAGTAATGTGCCAAATGATTTCATTCAAACTCTTGAAATACCCAATTATACTGGTAATTGGTCACCCAATTACAAAATTTCTCAGAAAGTTCACTTCAAGGTTATACAATAATTACGAGACAATTTTAATTAACTCTCCATTAAAAGTGCAAACGTAGTCTTGCAGATCTCGCAGATGACATTGTCAAAAATTATATTAAAGGAAGTTCTGAAAGTATGGGAGAGGGAAGGATTGTCACAACTCTGCCAGAATTATACACTATCGAAAGATGACACACCGAAAAGTACAGAAAAATATGAGATTGCTGTTTATATGAAGATACATGCCACCAAATCTTGATGATGTCGGCAAAAGGAACGAATAAAATCATTACATTGTGTATATGCGTCACATACATTTTTATTTTTACGACTTAATGTTCATTTCGATGTAAGGCAGAAGCCCGGAGACTAGACATCAGTACAGCGGCGGTTTGCTTTAAGACACCGGCACACAACACGTTAACATATAAAGCTCGCGGTCCGAGTGAGGGCAGAGATTATGGCCATGTGGCATCGATCACGATAGCGAACTATTTATAGAGAGCGGACGTTGATCGTCCTGCTCGCGGAGAGCCCGAGGCTATGATCTGTTTTAGCACTGGAGCCAACAAAACAGGGTAAATAGAGGGTGTATGGAGCTGAGGGGAAATAGTCGAGGTGGAGATGTAAGTGCATCGTGTTCCTAATGAAATATCTTCATTAGATATTTCGAATGCATTTAGGACTTTTCAACCCTTAAAAATATTGCATGCATGTCTTATGTCTTATTTTTCCCTTACCACACAAAAAGTTCAAATTATCGGTCTAATTGGTAAAATAAGTTTCACAGAAACGAAATACTTATAAAAATATAGTTCATTATCAATATCTTTACAGTAAGTCGAACATTTTTTAATGAAAAATATGTTGAGAATGTAATAATAGATAAAAGTAAAAATATCTGTTTTGTTAAACATGTACTTCCACGAAGGAATGAATATTGAAATAATCAGGACAAAAGAACACGAAGACAGTATATGTATTTTAGAAAAAAACATACGATTACGAGAAATCAAAAACATATGAAACAATTTGACACATTGTCGAAATATAACTCAATATGCATGTGCGCGTATAAAATCTTTAATATGAATGCATTGAACACGATTTTTTTTTTTTTAATTTGTTGCGTCCCCACCTTGACGCAACGCGTCTCCAAGCCCCCTTAAGGGGCGTTGAGCGCTTTAGCACAGGGGAGTAATCCTCCATTAAAGTGCTACTTTTTAATATTTGTCAAGTCTCGTCACGTCGCAGTCAGTCATTGCCTTTTATCCCTTCAGCCAGGGGCTCGACGACGTTAGGTCCCGGGGTTCCTGGCCGGTCACCCAACCACGAACCCGCGAGTCTCGAATGCGCTTAACCTTCGTGACTTCACGGAGCGTAGTAAACGCACTCGGCTAGCGCCGCCGGCTTGATTGAGACTTAATATACATCTGTTCCTTAATTTTAACAACAAAAACACATAGACTTATTTGGGAAAGTTTGGAGCAATCGGTTTTCCTTCGAAAAGTTTCGTATTCGAGAAAACTCTACTTTCTGTGCATGCGATTTAAATACGCACAAATGCACGTACTGCAGCTGCGCTGGTTTGAGGGATCGAAGAGAGTTGAGGTCGATAGCGAGAATGCGAGGATCGCGGAGAATGTGAATTGCGCGCCCAGAAGGAACGGAGTTTTATCGAAAGAAGAAACAAAAGAAAAGAAAAAAGGAAAAAAACACGTTTCGTCGGGAAACTCCCGGAAAATTCCACAAATAACGATGAGCCTATGCAATTTTTTTGCCGAATAAAGAAGAGACGGCGTTTATAATGTAAAGATATGACATACATTGTAAATGAAAACAAGTATCTAAAATAGAAAGTGCATAATTTAGATAAACATACTACTCACATATACTCACAACACATGTTCACTGAACTTCTTTTTTCTTACTTTACGTACCTGAAACAAAATCATTCATGTTAGTGAGATTGATTTTTTTTCGTATCAAGGGCAAGACGCTATCAATACTATGGCATACAATTCTGGAAAATGGAGAACTTACAGACAATGAAACAAGATTTGCCTGTATCACTTGGTTCCCATTCTCGTGCATTTTGTGTTCTTATTCGAGTTTAGTAAAAAATATAATGTAACAGCATATATTGAATGCACCTGGAGTTGTTTTATTAATATCAGTCACAATAAACGAATAACTTTCTTTTTTTTTGCGAAAGCTGTCTCTAGAAACACCAGCCGAGATACCACAATATATGGACATTGTGACATGGTGCGGAATAATCAAAGGTAGATTGATAGACGTGCGATAGTTTAATTTGAACATTCACAGGCATGATTTTATTGATCACAATTTCCACGCAGAACTGAATAATGCAAGCGGCTACGTCGGTAAACCAAAGCTGAGGTTTTGAGATCAAATCCCGCGTTAGAAAATGGAACCTTTCAGCATGGTATTGTGTTATACAAAAATTTTGTACGCAAAATTTAATTTATTATATTAAGTAAAATTGTACATACGACATAACACAACTAAATTTCTTACTATTACCCTTTTCTTACAATCACATTAAAATTACTACCCTTTCCTTCGCTTGAAATTAAGAGTAACGTTTGAATGTTTCGCTACTGTTAACAATTTGGTCATTGATGTAAACGGCATTTGCAATTTTTTTTTGAATATTTATTTTGTTACAAACAAATTATTAACAATTATTAACAAATGTGATTAATAAAAAGCTTATTAACAATGATTAACAACTGTGATTAATAAATAGCTAATTTCAATTTGTCTGTTATGTACAGCCTTATGATCCAAAATATTCATATTTAGAGACAATAATGAAATAAAAATTAATTAATAAATGTTAATACAAATAAATTAAACTCGGGTTGACGGTGGAACTTCCCAGCCGCAGCAGGCGGGGGCGTTGACCGAGATGCCAGTCGCCCGTCTAGCGCCAGAGGGTTCGTTGGGTTGGCGCGCGTGGGTTGGCACCTCGGCGGGCGATGGGCGCCCACGGCGCCGCCGCTCGCGCGACCTATTAGCTAATTAGCCAATTACTGACCTCGCGTGTTCCCAGACAACGTGTCGCGCCCACGCGCCCGTCAGGTCAAGGAACGCCCAAGGCTGCGCGTCCCTCGCGGCGGAAGGGGAAATGAACAGGAGGAAGTGTCTCCGCGAGTGTTTCTCGGCCTTTTCGACGTCGCGCTACCCTTGACCTCGGTCTTCATTGTACTTGTTTCTTCTCACGCGCTCTAATCCTACGTGGAGTTTTCAACGGCAGGCGTGGCTCAGTGAGAGAATTCGTTGCTGCTGCAGCGTCTATTATTGGGAGGTCCTAGCGCCAAAGCTATTACTTAGTTAATGCCTTATTTTAGTGAGGTAGTTAGTGCCTTATTTTACGTGGCGAGACTCGGGCCATCAGGCCCGCTCTTCCATCTGATCACGCAAATTTCACTACGGTCTTTTCACAATTTAGCGGAGTAAGAAGGTTTTATGTTGGGCGACAAAACAGGCAATTTAAATTTAGTTCAGTGGCTTATTTTAAGCTTGAGGATCTTTTACATGCAGTAAATCTACTGCATGGGAGTTCCCCTCCGAAGAAAAGCGTACGAAGGATTTTTTCGCCCTTAAAAATCCACAGCTTCTAACCTACAACCTTAGGTACAACAGTACGGTACGCAAACCGTTATACCATCGAATCCGATGGGTGGATTTTCGACACACAACTTTCATAGCTGGATTGAATTCCACCACTAGTGTCTGGAGGAGAATGCTAGCGACGCGGCGAGCTGCTCTGATCGGTAGTTTTCTTGGTTTCTACAATTAATACCAGGCAAATCGCACCCAGCAAATGGGCCAACGATATCGCACGATCTTTCCTTCCTCAACCTTGTCCTCTCCTTTCCCCTTACACACCCACACACCTACGCACTACACTATCACACATGTCGGGACCCAAGTCGGAAGCTTAGAGCTTTTCCCAGCTGAAGCATCGCGCAGTTTGCCCTGAGGAAGATCGCAGAGTGGCGGCAGAAACGTTGCCCCCTATAGCTAGCACGCGGGGTCTTCCAGACGGCCAAGTAGTTACCAGACAGGGCAATGGCCTACTAGAGGGAAGTTCCCAGCAAGAGGGAAAATCAGCAAGCTGACATGTAGGTTGACGCCTAATTTCACTTTCCATCAGAGAAGGAACACCGCCACCTGCCGTCTATAACATGCACTACTCTAACGGGACTAATGAGCAAAGTAGTTGAGGCGCCCGGAACGGTAATTACTCAATCACACTATGGAGTTTTCGCCCGACATCGGCCTACTCCCGCAAGGGTCCTGCATCAAATACGGCGCAAAACCGTAATTTATTTTCTTGAACCCTTTGTTTGCTGAAATTAACTGAGATTATTTCTGACATTTCTGTCCATACACTGTTTTATTTTTTCAAGATGATAACCTAATTATATTTTTAGATTCAAGATACAAGGGTCATTGTCTCATTCCGGAGCTCTGATATCTTACTGGATGCTACCTCCTCCAGATCAAACCAATATGTTTTCAAGGAGCAGACGAAAACAAATAGAGACATTACAAACAACAGATCACCACATTGGATAATGTTTTACCTAATTTGCTGATTTAAAGGCAATGTGCAATGAAAATTGAAGATTTTAAAGGGGAGATTTAATGAGATGTTTTCAGTACCTCATCGGTATAACAATGATAACAATGTTTCCCAAAATTAATGCCTGAAGTGAGTTTATTAATTCAATGCTTTAAGTTCCAGGCAAACATTATGACGAAATCAAGAAATACAAGCACTACATTAGTTCACATTAATAAAAATTGCAGAATTGTGTTATTGAGGATATTTATGCAATATAGATTATTACAATGTGTCAGAAAAGGCGCAATGAAAACAGGTGAACACCACTTTAAATCGAAAACGCAATAATCGACACAAACTAAGCCATTGAAATTCACGAGAACAGCCGATGTTATCAGAGGCACTATTCGAAAGAGACTATTTAAGATACTATTGTACCGCGTTTTCTTTACCAGGGCCCGACAATAAGTTTTTTTCTGTCGAACAATCGTTTTCCCGAGCACGATTCCAATACTACTTCTTACGAAGTAAGACTAGAAGGTAAAAATCACATGTAGGTGTTAAACAGGTACAGTAGAGAGTAACAGCGTATTGTTAGCCTGTTTAGAAGCGTCTTTACAAAATTAAAAATTTGCAGCAATTTTTTTTTGAAAATTTGGAAAATATCCGAGGGGCTTCATGTAAAGCACCCCCAAAAGTAAAATCTCGGTTCCAATTTTCAGGAGCCGCGACATCAGCCAGAACGATTGAGGAATATCAATTTTGAAGAAAATCGTGAGAACGGTTTAGCCGCTAGCGTTGACCACAGACGGACAGATGGACGGACGTTTTGCCGTCAATCGATTTTCGGTATCAAGAAGCAACAAAACATAGATTTTGGTTACACCACAATTTATTTTCTAAATTTAGAAATACAATATACCCACTTTTTCGTTACCGGAGCCCAGCTATGAGTTTCTCTGGCGCAAATTCGGCGTTTTCCACCGCACGATTACATAACTTTCTCTTCTTACGACGAATGCGTAAGGCGAGAATGTAAAAATACTTAGAATGAAATTTTTCTGACCCAACTTGATCAATCTTGACCCCAAAATGCAAGAGCGAGCGGTGTCTTCCCGGCTGTTCGCTTTGCGCTTGCGGAGCGGCAATTTGTGGAATGCGCGGAATGCAGTTTAATGGAAGGGAGCTTCATGGGGCTGCACGAAAGGCTCAAACACGCGATCTCCGCAGCTGCGAGCAACACTGATCGATATTACAGCAGGGTATTATGTAGATTTGGTGGTATAACGATTAGCTTACCGGGCTGTTGTACCCAATTTTGCGGGTCCGACCGAAGTCGTGGATTTTTAAGGGCGAAAAAATACTTCGTACGCCTTCTTTCGAAGAGGAAGTAAAGCCGGCTGTCTCATGTAGAAGATTTATTGCGTGTAAAAGATTATCAAGCCTAGAAGTAGTCTCTGAGCTAAATTCAAATCGCCTGTTTCGTCGCCTAAGTTATACCTGCTTTCTCCCCTAGTTGGTAAAAAGAAGCGTAGAGAAATTTACGTGGTCAGGCGGAAGAGCGAGCCTGATGGCCCGAGTCTCACAACATAAAATAAGGCATTAACTTAACTTAACATTAACTTCATTCAGAGGTTCACTGCTGAAGTTAACTTAAATCAGGGCAGTAATCGGAATAATGGGGGGAGGAAAATTGGACCGCGGGTTAGGGGGTCCCCGAGTGAGGAGAAAAAACTATCGATTTTATAAATTAAAGATATAAATTTAAAATTTTGAATAATTAAACATTACTTACAAAAATCATATTTTCCTTTTTCAAATATCGTTTTCACTCCTTAGGATTATTCACTACTTAGGAATAAAAGTAACATATAATAGTATTTGAATGAATCCATATGAATGAAGTGTTTAAAGTTATTTTAATTGTTAAGATAATGATGAACCATAACCAGAAAAACCGGTTAAATTTCGAAGCAACACAAAAGATGGAGGTTCATTCTCTGCCTCACCCACGTTCAAGGAGGCAGTATTGCACTAATCGTCATCATCATCATCATCATCATCATCCCCATTTTGGATTAAAATTCGAACTACGAAGTGGAAAACGGTCTCATTTTTTTGCACTGCTTTTGGAGTTTTTTTTTTAAATTTCTCCTCCTCTCTTTCTCTCTCTTTCTCTCTCTCTCTTTCTCTCTCTCTCTCTCTCTCTCTCTTTCTCTCTCTTTCTCTCTCTGTCTCTCTCAAACACAGTTAATTATGTTATACTCAATATTATTTTCTTAAATATTGCATCATTTCCAGGTTTTTCTCATAATTCTACCAACGGATAATGTCTCATCATTTTTCCCTCTTCCATTTCCCTAACATTAATTTTCTTCTCTACCGTTTTCCCTGGCTCCTATTCGATTTTTTCTGTAATACTTATACCTTTACTACACCAACCCCTTTTCCACCTTTCCCTCTTATACCTATCCATAACTCATGTATCCTTATCACACATACCCGTACTACACGAACCAGTGCGATACGTACCCTTACTACACATACCCTTTCCCCTAGTACCCGTACTACACATTCCTTTATTACTTGTAACTTTTCTACTCGTACTTCTACTACTAGTACCGTAGTAGCACTACACGTACCCTTCCTACACTTATCCTTACTATACGTACTCTTTCTATATGTACCCTACAGTACGTACCCATCTGCACGTACCCTACTGCACGTATTCTACTGCTACATCCTACTACTGTATCATATACATCTACATCCTAGACCGCCAACCCTGGCCATTTAACTTCCACAATTCAATCACATCAGCCATTTAACCCACTACCACACTGAAGGAAGGGTTTCGTCAACACTGATCACTGAATGAGTTTCCGGTGAGTCGCGCCCGCGACGTATCCAACGCCGATGCAACACGTCGCGCGGCGTAGACAGCACCTCCCCTCCCACACACACACACACACACACGCGTCACGGCAGCAGACGCTGCACCTGCGCCCCTCTGCGTCACCCGCACACCCACGCACACGCGGGCAGGAGCCGCGAGCACACGGAGCGCCCGCCATTCACGGGAGCTGCGCCGCGCCGCCCCCGCCGCAAACAAGCCACGTGGGTGGTGATGGCAAATTTTACAAAAACATCGATGTTTCGATATATCGCTATGGGTTTTCGATGTCGATGAAAACATCGACGAAAAAACATCGGCGATTACAGTTTGCGGGTTCAACCAATTTTGCGCGTCCGACCAAAGCCATGGATTTTTAAGGGCGAAAAAAACCTTCGTATGCCTTATTTCGGAAGGGAAGTAAAGCCGGCTGTACCATGTAGACGATTTAATGCATGTAAAAGATTCTCAAGCATAGAGGAAGCTTATGATCTAAATTCAAATCGCCTGTTTCGTCGGCTAACTAATACCTTCTTTCTTCCCTAATTGGTAAAAGAAGCGTACAGAAACTTGCGTGGTCAGGCGGAAGAGCGAGCCTGATGGCTCGAGTCTCACCACATGAAATAAGTCATTAATTTAACTTAACATTAACTTCATTCAGAGGTTCACTTCTGAAGTTAACTAAAACCAGGGTAATAACTACCATCGCGACATCGCTACGATCGCGACAACCAATTTACCTAATTGGTAAAAGAAGACGAAAAAACATCGATGTTTTAATTATAGACTAATATAGCTATTTTGCTATCCTTTTTTACCGAGAGCGGTAGCTCACTGATTTACGAATGACACTGCAGCACCTCTGACCGAGAGGTCCTAGGTTCGAGTCCTGACGGCGGCAGGATTTTCGACACTAGCTTGTCAGCTCCGGGCGAATGCCGGAGAAGTACCCTAACAAACGGGTCGCGGACCGCGCGATCTTTCCTTCCTCTTCCTTGCCCTATCACCCCTTACACACACACACGCTAACACTAGGATGCACTACACTACCACATATTCAGGGAGACCGGTCGGGAGCTTAGAGCTTGTCCTGGCTGGGGCGGTGCCGCGCTGGTAGGAGAGTCCTGGTTAGGGGGAAAACGCTAGCCGACGGTAGGTCGGCGCCGCATCTCGCCATCCAGCGGGGGAAGATCACCGCCATCTCTCGAGGAGAAATATGCACCACACTTACGGGAATAATGACCTATGCTGTTGACGCAAGCAAAATATGGATGTTAATGTATCCATGTTTCTGGGTTTTGCGATTCCTACATGTGGGAGGGCAAAGTCTCTCTACAGGAGATCGCGGGCCTTCGTTTGAAATTGAGTTGCTTTAATTTTTTTAACCGTTCCAAATGTGCTTAAATGCTTTTTCTATCCCTGTTAAGTAACAGCGCATCTACGAGATTTTTTTCTCAATAATATCTTTTAAATCATACAAAACCGTCATCTTTCGTTATCGAATTGTGTTTGGCTGGGATTGTAGTATAACTACGTAAAAAATATCTACAACTCTCTTTCCTACCCTCATCGAGTTGTTTTTACTACATAATTATTTTTATCTTACCGTTAAATGTATTTTTTCTATGTAAGTGATTAGAGAATACATTGCGATGCACTAACTTCAATTTAAATTTCACAAGGTTCAGAATGTTTGCGATCATATTTAAATCTCAAGTACTGTTATTAAAGGTGCTAATCCAGTCAGCCAAGTTAAAATATGAAAGCGATGATAACAACGCTAATAAAACGATTATACGGAAAATGGAACCAAAGGTTAAAATAGCAACAGTAACTTCTTTTTCGCACATATTATGTCGTATTAATGAAACTTTATCATTAGTATTTACGAATTGATAGTGCAAATAATGATTTTTTGAATTGCACGTAAACATTATCGAAAATAAATTTAGTTTTAGTACAATAAACTCAGTCAAAAGTAAAGCGATGAAAAAGTGGTATGTTTTGAAGGGTCAACAAGTAAATTAATTTGAGAATTCCTTTTTTTAAATAAAATAACAAGGACAGTCAAAGATCTGAAACATGAAAAGCACAAAACTTGAATTGGAAGTGCGAATACACGATTTCATAAAACGTATGGACCTAGTGAATTGTTAATGAAAGACATTTCAATGCAAATTGAGTATAAATAAATAATTTAATAATTATTTTTTAATTCAATTATTCCAGGTAGCACAACCTGTTAAATTTCAAAACTAACTCTTCAAAAGTGCACCCTCTCATCGACATCCGAGAAGCCTTCCATGCACCTGAGAAGAATATTTTATTGTACTTTAGTTAGTTTTGTAATTTAAGTTTATTCATTGCACTGGTATATGTCATATTTCTATGATAAAATGGGAAAAAATCCATCTAAAAGTGTATGTTTTTGTAGTCTATGGCCATAGACAGACTTAGGTTGGTGTATTTATTAATATGGTTTATATTTTAGACAAATAATTTGGGTCCAAATTAAAATTGAAAAATTAAGATGTGAAAATTTCACACTATAAAACAGGTTTTCATTTATTATAAATAATACAGATGTTTTAGCCTTACAGGCTAACAAAATATGCAATTTACATTAATTTTGTGATATTTTAGACACCTTGTTTGGCCTCATAACTTTAAAATCAATAAGTTATTAACAAAATAAAAATTTATT
The DNA here is from genome assembly GCA_011170035.1 of Teleogryllus occipitalis. Classification (NCBI taxonomy): domain Eukaryota; kingdom Metazoa; phylum Arthropoda; class Insecta; order Orthoptera; family Gryllidae; genus Teleogryllus; species Teleogryllus occipitalis. Next base: position 208,361 of record BLKR01001025.1, on the reverse strand, counting down.
TGCATGCAGGTATGTAGTTCACCTGCCGCCCGCTAGATAGGGCTACTACGTATCAATTTCTAAGAATACTTATTATGAGTGCCTAACAAGTTGCTCGCTTTACAGTGTATGTTTGTTCTTTGTACTACGATCGATTTGTGACTCGTCACATCTCGATGCTGGTTGTTCCCTCTCCCCTCTGGGAGAATCTATTTAAGCGCCTGCGAGCGCTTTCTCTACGGCTTTTAGACTTTACCTATTGACAGGTCTTGGTTCATACTACATCGGCGCGTCGACTCAGCCCGACCGCGCGTCGGTTTTATCGGCTTCGGCCGACAGGGAACATGGTAACGGGTGTCTTTAGATGTAATCCTATATTATGTTGTGGTAAGAAATTTTTGTAGCGGCATTTATGCCGTATGTAAGATGGAATTGGATTGGTATATAAGGTTTGGAATTATGTGTAATTAGTAAATTTCTGGTTTGTTGTTGCGCGTGTGCTGATCTTTTTCTTTTTGGATTGTCGTGACTGTTTCGCGTCGAGCCATTGTTTGTTTGTTGGCGGCGACTCAGTTCACTTTAATTGTTGAATGCGACTGTTTCGCGTCGAGCCATTGTTTGTTTGTTGGCGGCGACTCAGTTCGCTTAAATTGTTGTGTATCTGTACTTGCCATATTTGGGGCAGTCAGAATAATGTAAATGCATTCCGCGTCGTGCCTATTGTGAAAGGCGGCGGTATTGCGTAAGATTGCGTGTCGAGGCACAGTCCGGCGCAATCATTTGTTTGTTAAATAGTGTGTGCACATTATCTAATTGATTTGTGTTGATATGTTGCAGCATCACTTAGCTTCACGTCCTTAGTAAGACGCTGGACGCGTGGGACCTCTGGAGCACCTGTTTGTCAGCGGAGCTAGAGCCCGTACGGTTTATCCGTGGTTCATTTGTACGCTCCGCCCTTGGCCCCGTGAGCTCGCTTGTTGTATGCAGCTCGGGCAACAAGCTGCTGTCGGCATTTTGGTCGGCCATTGGTATAGCAGCTTTGTGTGGTAAAAGTCAGCACGCACACATATGTGTGAGGTAAAAGTGTCAGCGCAACAAAATCCAATCCAATTCCATCAAAGTGTAAAGTGTGACACCCAGAAAAGTTGCCATGTTTGGTTTGACCCTGTTTGTTATTTTATTGGTTTAATTGGGCATGTAATTGTTGTTTCTAGCTCAAGTGAGCATTCAAGGTTTAAATTCAGTAGTTCAGTTTAATGCCTTCCTGCTTGTTTTCTGAAGGCATATTTCCATGTTTACTACAGTGTATCATTCAATTTATGTAAGTTTTTGTAATTGAAAGGTTCTTATGAGAAGGCCTTTGTCAATTTTTGATAGTGTGCGTAAGACGTCGGCACTCCTAAAATGGATACTCCGTCCGACGCTGTTTGTAGTTCTGTATTAAAATTGTATTTCAGTGGGTTTTTCGTGAACTAATGTTGTTGTGTTCACTACCTTTTTTGATGATGTTTATTATTGTAGATTCTGTGTCATTCCTCGAGTGCAGATATGTGTTTCCCTGTTCGAGGAATAATATAACCTTGTTATTTATTGTAATAAAGTGTTGGTTAATGAACTTTGATTGTTTCCTCATAGTATTCATTAACCTTTTCCCTGGCAGTTTACGTGTTTGTTCAGTAGCACGAATCTGTATTGCGTACTCCCTATTGGAATATACGCACTTCATTTTGCGAAGTCATTGCCCTAGGAAATTTTCTGTGTTAATTCCGCTGTACCTTAGGCTTATTAAACATGGTCAGCCGGCATATCTAGTGTTAAATTGCTTTGAAAGCAAAGTAATTGTTTTGTTCCTGAGTAAATCAGGTGGCGACCGTGAATTTGTTTGTATTCGCAGATTTTGCGATTTGTTTGTTTCCACGACTTCTGTTGTGGTTGATATGTCGGACCTGATGAAGTGAGTGGAATGTGCTTACCTCATCAACAGATGTAACACAACCCATGGTAACATGCAAGTTTTATTACGGATATTTTTAAACGTCCATTCAACCCTAAATAGGACATTTTGTACCACAAATTGTTAGATTTGAGGATTTCACGGAATAAATCAGTACACTAGCTTGGGATGACATCGCAAACATTTTCAAGTTTAAAAATATTTTCATATTTATTAATTTGATTTTTTTTTCAATTAGATTAGAAGGGCACAAAAAGTGGTGTGTTCCTCACCAGGAAGCCGAGACGCGTCAAATGGCATCCCTCTGACCCCATGCAGTTGACCGGAAACGATGTACAGTGGGTGACGGACGAACACACGCATATTACCTGATTACTACATTAGGATACAATATGCGCGAATTTGTTCAAAATTTCAAAATTCTTTGTTCGGTTTTCCTTTAAATTTTTGGTTTTTCCTTTCAGTCATTCAATAAAAATATTGAGATTCGTTTTACGAGTAATGGCTTGATTTACTGGCGAGGGTTTTGATTGAAAGGCATAATTGAAAGGCACAATTGAATGGCATTTCCTTTGCATAGAAAATGATAAACTTACGCTGCTAATAGAAACTCAGTATTTAGAACGGAAAAAATACATTAACTATTTCTGGCCTAACGCAGAGATCTTCTGCTTGGAGTGACTAAGCATCTAGCGATCAAAAGAAAAAAACAAGTTTTCTAAAATATCACTTTTTCAGAATGAGTCATGAGAGATCGGGTTTTTAATGGAGTTGGTTATTTATATCCGTAATTGAACCTCGTAATTTTCATTGAATCTGACAAATACGTTTGACTGATATACAGGACAGGTCACATTAACGCCATTCTCTCAACATGTCCAGGAAATCATACGATATTATTTCTGAGCCATTAGGGGGAATTATGAAAACGTGTGGGAAGTACGCAAAAAATGTGATAACAAAACAGAGCAGTTGAACGAAAAGTGAAAGATATCACTCCTTACGATTGAGAAGGGTAATTTACTTCTACTTCTGTATCAGGTGGTAATCAATATTAACCATTATACTCGTTATGATCACAAGTAAAAAGTTCAGGAACGTAGAGATAAAAATAACAAATCTTCTTAACCGACGAATTAATTTGAAACACAATTATGAATAAATTACAAATAAGTTATCCAATTTAAAGAGAAACCACAGGGATGGACACAATGTTTTAAATTAATATGAAATACAAGAAATACAAAATCTTATACGAAGAAAATAATTTCATAAAATGCCATTTGATTTTTATCATTTTATTTGAAAATAATATCATTTCTATAAGAATGTACTTTCTACTCCGAAATCTTCATTTTATCCAACGCAACCAATTTGAAAAATTTATAATTTGATAGTATTTACCTGTATTTTTGACTTTTTATGACTATCACTTTCTGACTACCATTTGAATTACTTTCAGATTACTTTACCACACTATTTTTTAGACTATCATATCACTTTCATTCAAAGATGTGCTAGATTTATTGATTGAGTGATTAGTGATTCCAGACGCGTCAAAGATTAGACCCGTAAGTGTAGTGCATGTTTCAACGCGGGAGATGGCGGTAATTATTCCCCGCTGGATGGCAAGATCCGGGGCCGAACCAGTTTTTCCTCAACCAGGTATCTCCCACTAAAGAGACACCGCCCCAGCCGGGGCAAGCTCAAAGTTCCCGACTGGTGTCCCATCAAGAATAGTAGTGTTGTGAAAATAAATGTGTCAGTCAGTCAGGGGTGAGGTTAGGACCAAAATGTGGAAGGAAAAATCGCGCGAGATCCGTGGCCCGTTTGTTAGGGTACTGCTCCGGCATTTGCGTGGGGTTGATTGGAGAAACCACAGGAAACTACCAATCAGAGCAGCCGGCAGCTAGAATTCTCTTCCATACAACGGCTGAACTCGACCTAGCTATGTAGCTTACATCAAAAATTCTGATTGCGATTCGTGATTCGAACCTCAGAACCTTCCGCCAAAGGCACAGTGGAGGAATTCGACCTAGCGAGTGTCAAAAATCCTACCACCTAGGATTTCCCGGTCAGAGGCACTGCAGCTGACGTCCTGACCCACCTAAGCTGGTAACATCTGCTAGACTGGACACGCAGGCAAGCCAATGCCTGCGAGGCAACATTTACCTGACCGGCCCGGTGGCCGAGATCGCAAAGGCAGTAGTGCGTTAGCGATATATCGCTAAGGCAGTAGTGTCTTAGCGATCTTGGACCGGAGGTACGCGGGTTCGAGTCCCGCCTCGGGCATAGTTGTATATGTCTTCCTCCTTTCACCCCTTACCATCACCATTTCGTTTTATCTTCATAGTAACCATAACGTTAACTACAATAGTGACCTAGATGTTGATGCAACCTTAAATCCCCCCCCCCCAAAAAAAGAATCCGGTCACATAGGATCTCCCGGTCAGTTGATGCCCTAACCCACATAAGCCGCTACCATCTGCTAGACTGGACACGCAGGCAATCCAACGCAACTTACCCACAGCGGGAGATCATCCTCGCAAGACTCATCCGTGACGATAATCGTAATGGACGACATGTCGGCCGCTGTTCGGCGCGAGGCGAGAGCCACTGGCGGGCGCCGACGGCCGCGAGTGCACTGCGGGGCGCGGGCGCTGGCCGCGTCGTGGCGCCGCGACGCCTCCGCGCGTTTGCAGAGCGGCCGGCGCGCGACACCGAATTAGCGGGGCGGCGGCGCTGCGTGGCCGCACCGGCCCTCGGAAGGCCACAACACGCTCCAGGGACGGGGATAGACAGAAACCGGAACACGCGGTGTAAAGAAATCTAAAGCTGATCCGGTGGCTTTTGATTGATTTTTTCGTGTTTCCGGGCGCGTCAACTGCTTTGGTCATTAGTCCCGTTAGCGTAGTGCATGTTTTTTTCTCGGGAGATGGCGGTGATCTTCACCCGCTGGATGGCGAGATCCGGCGCCGACCTACCGCTGGCTCGTGGGGTTTCCCCCTAACCAGGACTCTCCCACCAGCGGGGCACCGCCCCAGCCGGAACCAGCTCTAAGCTCCCGACCGGTCTCCCGGAGTATGTGGTAGTGTAGTGCATGTTAGTGTAAGTGTGTGTGTAAGGGGAGAGGATAGGACAAGGAAGAGGAAGGACAGATCGCGCGCGGTCCTGCTCCGGCATTCACCTGGTGGAGATCGGAGATACCACTGAAAACTACTGATCAGAGCAGCCGGCCGCTAGACTTCTCCTGCAGACTGCGACTGAATACGATCTAGCTGAAAAGCTTGCGGCGAAAATCCTGCTGCTATCAGGACTCGAACCCAGGACCTCCCGGTCAGAGGCGCTGCAGTGACATCAGTTGATGCACTGAGCTACTCCTTCCGGTCCGATCCGGTGGCCGAGATCGCTAAGGCGCACGCCCCCCTCCAACACACACGCGCGCGCACGCACACACGCACGCACGCACACACGCACGCACGCACGCACGCACACACGCACGCACGCACGCACACATGCACGCACACACACACACACACACTCACACTCACGTTCAATGAATGAAAAAAATACCGATAGAGGTAGAACGTGAGTAGGATCTCGGTTTAACTTACAATGGGCCGATCCGGTGGCCGAGATCGCAGTACTGTCGTAGCGATATCGAACAGAAGGGTCGCGGGTTCGTGTCCCGCCTCGGGCATGGTTGTATTTGTGTTCGTCCTTTCACCCCTTATCATCACCATATCGTTTCATCTTCACAGTTATCATAACGTTAACTCCAATGTTAGATGTTAGCGCGACCTTACCTAGACGTTAATGCGACCTTAAATAACAAAAAAAAATAGATTTTGCCTACCTGAGAATGTTGAACAATAGTGAAATTTCGGGTTTTTCAATTTTTTTTATTGGGTCGCGTGCCCTGTGTTATTCCCTTTTAAACGCTTCAAAGCGTTTCTTGCTATGTTTCTTGGTTTTTGAGTTGTTTTTTTAAGCGAGTGTCAACTGTTAAGCCCTTACTGAGTGAACTTCAGATGCATTTTTCCGACGTGAGAATTTTCAGCACATTCACGCATGTCAAACATTAAAAATCGTAAACTATTTAAGAAAATAATACAATTCTTTCTGAAGTACGTAACCAAAGGGAAACAAAAGTAAGGGAACCAAAGGGAAACAAATGTAAGGGAAAACAAAATAGACCCAAAATTCTAGATTTTTTTATGTAACCAGCTACCTAAACTAGTGGTGTTACAGAACGGCACATACTTTCTCGTACTAGTTGGTTTTCTAATTTCTTTCGTCTGAGCTAGCTTTTTCAGTCTTGCCCCATACTCTCGTTATCTGCCATCAATCGCTGTCGGTAGTACATTTTTTAAAGATTTTCTCATATTTTTGGTTACTTAATAGTAGAACCCAGATATTAGTTTAAGAATATTAAAGAAGAGTAAAATCTCCTTCTATATGGAAAATTTCGTTGAAAAATTTGGAGCCATTTTTAAGAAAATGGCGTTTACACGTTACTGTAAATGCGAAATTTGAAGCGCTTTGCCACAGAAAACTTTTGAGTTTCCGAAAAACTTCATTGAAAGTCATTTGAAGCACTTCCATTTATAAATTTAATGATGTACTACATAAATTTCTGGAAATGTTCTTATTAAAGGTTCGGTTCTGAAATATTTTGTTGCGTTACATCCACTTTTGTAAATAGTCCCCGTTTCGGTAGACCGTTGTAGGTAATAGTCAAATGTAGACCGTTGAATCCAGATTTATAAAAGTAGTGTTTACAGATAAAGAGTGACATAATTACAAGATATATTTGTGATTCGTCAGTGATAAAAAAGAATACCACTTATATTTCAAGGAAGGATGATATCAAGATTGACATACAGTCGTAAAAGAAAACTTTGCTTTTTAATGAAGCTTTCATTTTAACGAATCTAAAGAACATTAGACACTGCTAAAAAGAATAAATTAAAATGTAAGGTACAAGTACGTTTGCTTGTATAAAATAGAAATGTAGCTGTAAGTTATATTCCTAGTTTCCGTTGAAAATAAACATTGAAAGGAGGAAACAAACACTCGATCTTCTTGGGTAAAATGAGATATATTAATTCCACGTTATATTATTACACTCTTCACACATTTTTGTGCATTTAAATATTCGCTTAGAAATCAAACAAAATACGCAGAGCACACTTTGCAGAACTTTTCACCCCCTGTGGGGTGGGGTAGTAGTATATCGTGTTTGTGCCGTCGGGAAACCGTCCGAGTCTGCCTCAAGGAAGATGGGTGCGGTGACAGATGTGTGAACCAGGTGAAGGACACGTTGATGAGTCGCAAATTCACCGGAAGGCTGCCAGGAAGGGCGTATACCAAATACATCCCGATATCATCTTTTCCTAAGCCGTTTACCTACCTCCCTATTAGCCTACCAACGTCCCATTCTTTTTTCCTCAGTAGGACGACTTATTTCTAAATTTCCCATGGTCTGCTTAAAATCACATTGATCGATTATAATTTATCCACTTCTATCTGTTTTGAAGACACATTTTCATGTCCTATTACAGCACTGCCAACCTTAAAATTACCACATAAAAGTTAAAAAACAAAACATAAAATCACTAATCACGAGCATCTTCTTACCTCGTTGACTTAACACACATTATTCCGAAGATTCTGCCATGTTCACCTATGTTCGAGGTTTTCTTTGGAATGATGTAAGAACATTTATACTGGCTACTTTGTACGGCAACGTAACTAAGATTTTAACTCCTTTCCAAACACCAGATGAACGGATTAAGATGGAGTCCGGCTATGCCTTCACAGGTAACGAAAAGTGGAAAGGGATTAGCTGGGGAGCCTAGCTGAGGGAAAATTATTGTTGGATGTTGTTGGCCGATTCCCACCAGGAAGGATTTCGGGCGACTGGGAACAGTGGCGAAGAAGAGAAGGAATTGGCAACTGTTACTTTCTCGCTACGGAGTAGAGAGAAAGTTATATAATGCTGCGCGAGAAAAACAGCAAATTTTCGGCATAAAAATTCTTATTACAGGGCCCTGGAAACAAAAAAGTGAATAAATTCTGGTACTAAATTTAGAAAAAAATCCTTTAACACGTGGTGTAGTGAAAATCCATGTTTTATCCTTGATATCCGATTCTTGATACCGAAAAATCGAATGACAGCAAAAGGTCTGTTTGTGAACAACGCTAGCGGCTAAACCATTGAGCGGATTTTCTACAAAATTGATATTACCCAATTGATCTGGCTGATGTTACAGCCAGTTGAACTTGAAAACGATATTTTAATTTTCGGGGGTACTTTAAATGAAGCCCCTGGCCCTGCGCATTTTCAAAAGAATGGCTGATTTTGAAAAAAGGTCATGTACTATTTTTCCAAAGTTTGAGTACTTTTCGCGTAATTTTACGTGAAAGTATGGGCGAGAAAGTATGTGTTGTTTTAGCATCGCTAGTTTCTGTGTTGTGACTGAGGCAACTAAACTACCCAGTGTATGATTTAGATCGCTCCCATCTCAAAGTAACTTAGGGAGAAAGGAACCGTATCGGAATTCGTCACATTTCAATGGAGGTGCTTTTACAACCAAACAATATTACGCACTAAAATTTTCTTGTAGTTTATTCCCGTTTTGTCTAGTAATCACGACTGGAATGAAAGAAACTCCGGTAGATTCAATTTCTATTTTTCCAATGAAAACGTTACAATAATTAAATGTCAAAAAGACTTTTTTAATCATTTTGATCACCTACGTTTCTTCCTCTCTTTCTTTCTCTCTCTCTCTCTCTCTCTCTCTCTCTCTCTCTCTCTCTCTCTCTCTCTCTCTATCCATCTATCTCATCAATCTCTCTCTCAATCTCTCTCTCTCTCTTTGTGGCTCTGTTCACCACTCCCAATACCAGCCAGCAACTTTCATTTCTTCATCTAGCTATTAACATGCCGGGTGGGAGAACGATAAAGATGTCGAGGTGGAAGCCTCTTTACACCGGCTCTTAAACCGATAAAGGCGTATCTTCATTGCTTCTATTGAAAATTATATGATGTATTAAAAAGATCATTCAGTTTCTTTTTGCCCCTTCTTCGACTAGCCCGCAAGTTCTTAATCACTCTTGCTGTAAAGGTTCCTACTTTCACCGCAGTAGTCATAAGTTGTTAATTACGCAAAGGTTTCGTCCATCCACAAAAGAACCCGAATACAATTTGTTCAAAGTAATACATAAAACGAATAATGTTTAAAAGGGTTTTCAGAATATTTTTTAAAAAATTTAACATTGATATTATGGAAAGCATACAGTTTGAAAACAAAGAGTCAATTTTTTTCATTATATGACCTATCAAATAATTGCTTTAAATATACTTTGAGAATTAGCCCTCCTACATGTAATATTACGATGAGAGATTGCCTTGAATCATTTTGTTTGTACATCGTTTGTTCCATTTGTTTTCCGTTACGTCCTCCATATCCGTAGTCATAAAACACATGTCTTAAACTGTAGTCCCCACTAATTATTACATTGTATCTAATTTTATTGCATTCGTGAAGAGCTCTCACATGTGAAAAGATAACGAAGTAACCTTTGATTTTATCGCACTTCTGGAAGTGTGACGGTTAAGATAGTAGATCATCGTATTCTTGCATTTATAGCAAGAAACCTTCTTCAAATTCAACAAAAATCTCGTCTTTATCGCAAAGAAGGTAGAAGTGGTCCTTCACATTTTCTACTAGATATCAACTGAAAACAATAGTTGATTTATTTTTAGTACGTACAGATAATTGAACAACATGGTGATGTACAGATCTTTAACTCTGAAATAGAGGTCGTAGAGGGATTTTTAAAAACGGAAATGTATGAATACGGAAACTCCTTTGAGGATCACAAATTAGAAAATATATTGAGTTGTCGTATTGTAGCAATTTTTGCACATCTCTTGCACTTGCTGGCAACCGTGCCAGCCCGCAAGCACGAGTGATCCACGCGGGCTGTGGAACTGCAAGAGGAGAGGGAGTTGAGGCGGGGAGGCCAGGCGGAAGCGCGGTGGAATGGAGGCGGGGAGGCGTGGCAGATTCGGGGAGGGATGGAGGTAGATGGGGCCGAGGCGGAACGTCCAGGATGGAGGCGGGACGGGCAAGATAGAGGCGGAGGCGGGGCGAAGGTGGGCAGAGGCAGGGCAGAGGCGGGACGGAGGCGTGGCGGAGGCGGGGCGACGGCGCAGGGAAGAGGCGGGGCGATGAGGCACGGCAGAGGCGGGGCGGAGGCGGGGGAGGCGGGACGGGCGGAGGCGGTAGAGGCGGGCGGAGGCGGGGCGGAACCGGGGGTGGAGCGGAGGAGGGCAGAGGCGGGCAGGCGGGCGGAGGCGGGCGACGGCGCAGGGAAGAGGCGGGGGCGAGAGGCGGGGCGGGGCAGAGGCGGGGCGGAGGTGGGGGTGGAGGCGAGGGCGGAGGCGGGGAAAAGGCGGGGCGGAGGCGGGGCGGAGGCGGGACTGAGGCGGGTCGGAGGTGGGGTCGAGGCGGGGTGGAGGCGGGGCGGAGGCGTGGCGGTGGCGGGGCGGAGGCGGGGCGCAGGCGGGGCGCAGGCGGGGTACAGGCGGGGCGGAGCAGAAATGAGGTGTGGCAGAGACAGGAAAGGCGGAACGGACAGTGGATGGGACAGAGGTGTGGGGGCGGGGCAGAGTTGGAGCGGTGTGGCTGGGACGGGGTGGAGGCCAGTCAGGGCGAGGCGGGAGTGCTCCGGGGCAGATTCGTTCCGTGGCAGAAGCCGGGCAGGGGCGGGCAGGCTGCACCGACCTACACCGGCGGCCAAGCGCAGGAAGCCGCCACCGCGCCGGGCGGAGAGCGCCTGGCCGGGCTAGCAGCGAGCGTGAGGTGCCCGTGCACGTGCCGGCCGCTGATGGGCCTCATAGCCCTAATTCGCCGCATTCAGAGCCTCAGCTCCAAGTGCGCGCCACTAACTCTCTCCGTGCGGCCGCCGCCGGCGCCAAGGCACTCGGACTTCAGTCCTGGATTTACAACGCGACGATGGGGCAAGGAGTTCTCACTTCCATTAGAGATAAAGGACTGCCGTAAGTAGAACGCCGGTTTGCACGGGGCAATTTTTTGACATTATTTTGTTTGCAATCTTAATTGAGCGTACAAATATTCATCAACATTTGGAAGTTTATTGTTATCTCCCGCATGTCAATGTATAAGTTTTTCTTTTTCTTTTTTTTTTCATTTTACAAATAGACACTCAACTATTTTACAAAATTAATTATTTTCTTTAAAAGCTCTAAATCAATATACTTCTCCCCATAGTCCGCGACACAGATTTTAAGTGTTCTTAGACGTTTAATAAATAAAACTCAGTAACAACTTTTTTTATTTCACCAGTGTATGAGGCATACTTTTATTAAAACCAGAATAAAATAAAAAAAAGGTGTTTCGAATTTTATCAGTTAACTAGACAATGTTTTCAACACATACATTAAAATTATTTACATAAGTGAGAAGTTCACTTACTCTGTCAAGCTTGAAAGCAGTGACTCGACGTCTCACCGCTTCATGAGCCCTGCATGCTATGGGGTCGCCAAGCGGAGCTGAGTCGTCCCGTAGAAGGGCCGAGGGAAGAGAAGGGTGCGGTCCGGCCGCATCGCCCTGGGGCGAAGGATGAATGAATGAATGAATGAATGAATGAGTAAATGAATGACGATGATGGTATGATTTATGGAGCAAAGATTAAAGAACGGGTTAGAATAGAAGGAGAAATTCGAGGGAAAATATCATGAAGGAGTTTCCCACTTTACCCAAATGCATTCATGGAAATTGGATTTAGATGAATGTTGTTGGATAAAGGCTCTGAAACGCTCCCCCCGGCTCTCTGCGTTTTGAAATGAAGAATATCTTGAATGAAATTGCTGCTGAATGCACTTACGCTGCTGAAAGAGGAAAGTAATTGTGCAGTGCTTGAAAGCTCAGATAATTCGTACTGTGATAAGAAAATAAAGGAATATTAATGTGTTATCCGACTGAGAAGTACAGGTTCACGTAAATTTAGTTTTCTATTTCAATAGTTTTTCTTGCAGACAGAAAACGCTATCGCTTCATTTGTTAATATTTTTTTAGGGAAAAGGTTGAAGCATTTTGTGATGACTACATGTTTGTTCTAGGGGATTTCTTCGGTATTGCTGTTATTTTCCTACATACGAACATTCCTAATCCGATTCATAATTTGATATTGAAATTAATTCGTATCCGTCTTCACGCAGTTTACATAAGTTAACATAAAACTTATTAATGAAAACACCCAATATTTGTGTTAAATAAGCAACTTCACATTCATAAAATTTTGAAAATTGACATGCGTTTTGCAATGTTTCGTAATCAAATAAATAAAATACATAGGAAGAAATACTCCGTTGTACTTCGTTTCACGGTAAATTAATAAACCGTAAATTTACACTCATATGAAATGAAAACTAATTAATAACTGCGCCTCACTGATTCTCGTATAATGGTCACGATTTCCGATATCAAGCGCTAGTTTACTTCATTACAAATGAAGTGAACGAATAAAAACTAATTTTGAGATGCATGTAAAGCCAGTCATGCATTCACACATTTTTCACGTATGATTCGTCCATCTAGAGCATCTTTAGGTCACAGTGATTCATAACGCACTCGTATTGATAAAGACGTTCGCCTCTTTCGGAGTAATGAATAGAGAGACGCGCCGTCTGCCACGAAGAAGTTGTTCTTCCTAAGATGTCACGACTCGGCCTGCATCATGAAGTAACATTTTCACGGAGTAATTTGAGACATTTCACGAAGTAAATATTTATTTCTAGAGTTTACTCGAGTAACAATATTTAAGATAACCTTGAAGGATTAATGTTTTCTTGAGTTGTTTATTTTTTAGAAGATATTACTCGTATTTTTTTACAAGAAATGTGACAGACAAAGGAACATGAAGAAATTGCATCATTTACGAATTATTTCCGCATGTATCACTCAATTCTTCATCAGGGGATATGCAGTTAATGTATGATGTCTTAAAAGGGTTGTCACATACCTTTCGACAAAAAATTGTACTTGTAGGATAATTTAACGTTTTATGTTTTTGAAAGTTATACGGAAAACATTGATCACATATCAAAGAATACATTTGTTTACATACACAACCCTTAACAATAGCTTTAAAATCAGATATTATGTCAAATTATCACCGTTTGTGTTAATCATAATTACTGCTGATATTTTGCAACCCGAGCAGAATATCAGAATCTCCAAACAAAGCTATCTTCTATTTAGTAAGCATTAAATAAATAAATATCTAAATAAATATCAAAATTTCTTATCGCTGATAATCATACTTTTGTTTCTATTCGTTTTTCTGTCACGAACGATACATACCATTTTTTCCCATGGCTGTCAGCAGACATTTCAACAATGTTCAGCAATCTGCATGTCGAATGCATGTTTACTCGCGTCTCTACGCTGTTGAGTCATATTTTCTTCTATTGTAAGACAATAACTCGGTGGTGACGCTAAGTTGGTGACGTTAAAAACGCTTTAACCGAAGGTGACGACGTTTATGACGTTAGCAGTTGGCAGCAATGACGAATTCAAACTACTCAAAGCTTTACACGTAAACAAATTGGTGAAATGAAATCGACACCAACATTGTAGCCAGTGCCGTGAAAATAAAGGAACTAAAAAGAGGGTCAATAGAACCAGGTCCACGACCCCGCCAATAGCTTCGGTGTTGTGGACGCCTTCGACCAACCTTACCATTCATCAGCATTCCTCTATCGTTCCTCGGACCTGATAATTCACTTCATAACTTAACTTCTATTTTTGTATTTATTCGGCGTTATTGGGTCGGTAGTCCGACTTCGCCGGCCAGCTACCGGTGTTCCACCTGTGGTGCTTATTTAAATTACTATGCTTGGGGGTAAGAGCGACATGAGGCGAACATGACGTATTCTCTTCACCGTAACTAGTAAAATCCGTTTTAATTTATTTATTCCTCCACTTTTCCCTTGACCCTACCTTACTCCTGCTGGAGTACCTATTAAATTGTTTTCGAAAAACGACTTCACACAAATCAAACTCACGTTCTTGGCCCTCCCTTCCATCCCACGTTATCACTGTCTCTCGCAATTCTTCAGGTACAGCCACAACTAGAATTGTTATCAATGTTCTCATCTTTTGATATCATATTTAATATAGACTCTTCAAAATATGATGTGTTTTTAAGTGCAGGCGATGTTTAAATCATTCGCTCCTCGCTAAAGAAGATGTACGAGTATCTTGGCTTCGGCTAAAGACCTTACTTGGAAAATAAAATGTCAGACAAACACAAAGAAACAATCCCAAACATATAGATATCGCAATGAAAGAAATTGTGACTGGTAGAGCGTTCAAGTAGTATCAAATTTCAGAAGTACTTTCAAGCTTTTAATTTGTAATGACGAAAAAAATACTCAAGGAGTATATTGAGAAAATAATTGTAAAAATTAATCAATGATTAGATTTAAGAAATAGGATAAACCAATATTTGAATGTAGAGTAGAGAGAGTGTAGAAGTAGAGAGAATGTAGTAGTAGAGCTGTAGAGTTAAGATCAGTGATCTTACATTTTTAATGTGGCGAAAGATTCGGATGAAGTGAAGCTTCTTAACGATTCCATCAATTAAAATAATTAAAGAAAGTATTATCACATGATAAATATTTCAAAGGAATCAATGACTAAAAAATATAAACATACTAGTTGATTAAATATTAAATCATCGAATTTAACCTGTAATTAAAATTTCGCCAGATGATTGATAGAGCGACGTTGTGTGATTTTGAAATGCACTGATCCCGGTAGAGGTTTGGAAACTTATTTATTAAATGGAAAAGGGCTGAAAAACTACCAGGATGAAAAATGGAATATTTCAGAATAATATTTTTCTCCATATTAGTAATAAAGAATCTAAAGATTAATAAAATACGGAAATAAACGTAAGAATACGAAATTACGAACAAAAATAAAATTCTGAACAAATACAAATCTCTTGAGTTTGCCTTATCTACTCAAGCTGGCTGGTAGTTTTATAGTTCCATGTGAAGAAAATCGTAAACAACAGTAAGAAACTATAGTTACTTAGAGTACGTTTAAAAAACACATATCTTAGATAGTCAGTTCTTTATTATTTGTGTTATAATACTTATCTTTTAAACGTCCTGCACATATAAAACGATCATTAATAGTTTATGACATGCATTCATATGTTTTGATATGTGAATGTGCAATTTTATCAGATCCATTGTATTAATTTACTGTCAATCGTAATTGTTATTCAAAGAACTAAAGCTTTACAGCTTCGAGCAAATTCCTGATTTATCGAAATATTCATTCTATTAAAGTTGGATTTGTTTGCCATGTTTCATTGAGATGGTGACTCAATTACATTGTAAAGCGAAGTTTAGATCAGGCACTCTAAATGCAAACTATCCAATAATATTTTAAACTGGACTACTCTTGTACGACAGCCGCAATATTCAGATCAATGTTACAAATAAACTTCAACACTGTACATTATAGCATTTTGTCAAATGGCATCTGATCTTTTCTTTAAAAAAACATGCCGTATACGAGAAGTATTAGTGAATACGTAAACAATGTACCTAAGCACAAAACCTCTATTCCAGTCATAATTTAATTACTAGAGACAGAAAAACGTTCAAAACAAATTAATATCAATAATGTGTACATTTGAGAGAATTGTATTCGAAAGAAATTCATTGATGCGCAGGAATCCTTTCTTCATAGGTGGAAGAAATGAGACCCTACATTTCTCAGCCATGCTTTAGTTAGAATTACATCAGTTATTTTTGTCAGAATTTCTAGAAAAATATTCTATTTCTTTTTCGCTACAGTGAAAGTTCATCAAAGAATATGGAAGTTTAATGAGGGTGCGTCATTTCAAGTGGAAGAAAAGGACAGCCTCCTCATTGATGAACAAATGATTCTTACATATGCCATTTTGCTGAGAAATGGTTCGTTTCATCACAGCGCTTTCTTGACTATTTCTTTTCTTCTGCAACGACCAAAAGATGTGCTTTATTTGAGACACGCTGCAAATAGTTCTAAGAAACGCCGAAGAAAAATCTTCTTTTTTCGGATTCAAACGACTAAAACGCAACTTTGTGAGTTGATGGAATAGGAGTGCACATTACGACAGCTTTGTATCGCGCGCGGTCCTGCGACCTCACCAGCCGGGCGTCAGAATATCAGTGCACTCGCTGTTCTCACATGACCTCACGAGTCTACAATCGCGTTCCGACTCTGAAACGAGCACAAAGTTCCGGTGTCATGCATATATTCTGCGGCGAATTACATAACCATACAATGTACAGGAATCTGTGATTTAGAGTTGAAAATTGTAAAGAAATTTTTAATTGCTAACATTGTAAGGAACAAGATAATGTGTTTATTTCCTTAAGAAATGACTCATCCTGAGTACATAATACAGAAGTGAAAATTGATATACTGCATTCTTCAAGCTGGAAAATTGTACTTTAACATCTTTCTACCAGGTACATACCAAAGATAATATTCGAAAATAGGAAAGGATTTACAGAATGTGTAGATATTTGGTGCCATAGAAAGCTGCCATAAGTATCCTAAACATAATAATTTACATTGCCATGAATTCGAATGTCTGAATTGCTATAAGCCTTAGTAATTGCCTTGAAATATGAAACAATTCATTTGAAATAATACTTCCAGCGCATATTTATCTGAACATCCGCCAAGAACAAGCTGCAAAGCAACACCTTGACAGAAAACAACAAACGCAATAACATCAAAAGCACCAACCTTCAGCTTCTCCGATCGATCTTCCGCGTCCACCTGCGCATTGTCTTTTTTCTCGCTTTTCTCCTCCTCCCGCCCTTTCTCGCCTTCCATCTTGTCCGTGGCGTCTGGAGCCGTTCCAGCCGGGGCCGCCCGCTCCTCCTGCTCCAGCCGCACCGTCACTTTGCCGACGGTCGCCGCGTCCCCTCGCGACTGCGCCGCCTCTTCCGAGTCCGTGACCATCGCGCCCGGCGCGTCGCAACTGTCGGGCGAACACCGCCCCCGCCTCCTTCTTCTTCTTCCGCCTAGGTAAATTTCCACTCCCCCTCCGAATATTCAATCCGTCAGGCGCACCGCGCGCGTCACCGCCCGCTCACGTCCGCGATCCGTAACAAGTGGCGCCGAGCCCCGGCGCCGCACCTGCCAGCCCTCGGGCGCCACCTGCTCACACACAACACGCCCCCGACCGCCGCTCGCGCACTGCACGACGGCGTCTGGTCCCGCTCGCTTTCCCTTCGGACGGAGTGTATTGTCTGACAAGAGCTTATCTCGGGCGCGTCCGATCAACGAGCGGGCCGTGCGAGGCGGTCTGCGGCGCGGGCGCGACAGCTCCGGACGAGGCGCGGGCGGCTGCGAGCACGTGGTGCTGTACGCCCCGGCAACCGACCGGTTGGTGACTGGGCCTTCGGCGCGCCCGCCGCCGCCGCCGCCCGCAGCACGCACGCACGCGGCGTCCGAGTCCAGCCGACCCGCCGCCCGTGACGTCACGTGGACGAGCTGCTGATAGTTTGGCTCGTTGCCGACGAAACAACAAGTTTCGCTTTTCCACGGTTTACGATAAGTCTCGTTGCCGCAGCGGCCGGGCGGGCCGTCTCCGGCAAACAAAACAATTTAGGAGCGACCTCTGGGTAATTGTTCCGTAGCGCGCCCTTTGCGGCTGGCCTCGCAATTGCTGGCGCGCGGGCTCGCGCAGAGGAGTGTTTTCGCGGCCGTGATTTCCAAGGCGAGGTTGACCGAAGCGCAGTATTTCTCGGATGAACTGTGGTTCTAGGACTCGTGTGACCGGTTTCTACGCGGTATCTGGCAAAATTCCTGATTTGCTGCTGTATCAGTTTTTTATTAAGCAATTAACAGCCTATTTAATGCCATTTTAAGTATTTACCGTTCCATTTGTTTGGATGGCAAGCGAGATTCTATTGGTTGAAAAAGAAATCGAGACTAGGCAATAGAACGGGCTGATATGTCTTTTAAGTGAGAGGCTGGGATCTCATGAACAAATATGTAAATTTTCAAATTTAAAATTATGAAATAATTGTAATAGAACTACTGGTGACATGCTCCGCTTACTAATGTTTTTCCATTCTCCTAGACTTTCCAAATGTGCCTCCCTCCTGTATCAAACCAGGTAAAATTAGAGTTTGGATTGACGTTTGTAAAGGGAAAACTTTAAGTAGAGGCAACAGTGGTAATTGCAAATACGAATTAAGCGAACAAACTAGATAATATTTGAAAACAAAATTAAAAGAGCTAATTCTAATCAAATTTGTAGTAACTGCAACATGTGAAAGTGGAAATAGAAATAACAAATTTCCGGCCAGCATACATACAAATTCCTGCAGAGTACGAAAAGTCTGCCATATAGAAAACGAACGTATAAAGTTATGGCATCATAAATGAAACTTGTATTCCGTATGGAAAAGTAGGAGAGCTGATAAATAACACTATTTGAGAAGAGTCGGAAGTGACCTAGTTGATAAGAAATAGAGAAATCAATATACGAAAATAGTTTGGACATTGAACAGAATAAAGGAGAATAGAAAGTCCAAACTAACATTTGAAACACAATTGGAGGATATGAGAACACCAGAAAAGACAACCATGTTGGCGAAATGAAGAGACGTGATTATATGATGGCAGAATTGAAGAACACTGATCAAAACAAACGATACTCCTAGAAACCCCTAACACATGCAGACAAGAATAGCTTAAGAGATTCTGTAGTGTTATTAAGACTAATTTGTACACAAATCCACATTATCTTCATGAATATAAAGTTTCCGTTAGTGTGAAATAGACATGCGATATTAGTTTCTTTCGAAAGTTAAATTCAGAATGGAATGAGCAACGAACTTGTGTCTTTTCAGAAAATATGAACATAACAAAATTATCGTACTTGGTTGAGATGAAATCTTTCACCCTTTATCTGACTGATTTGAAGATGTCTGCACTAGAAATAGGAATGTTCGATATCACATGCCGTATATGTGCACACAAAGAAGACATCTGCTCTCTGACGTACACATACATCTGCGAAAGATGTAGATAATATCTTAATATCTTAATATCTTAATCCACTTACATGCACATTCATTGGACGTGACGACGTTCGATGGCACCGCTGTAAGTTTTATTACATACCTACGACAGTTCAGTAAATCATTAACTTTTGTGATATAACGAGTGAGATAATTAAATTCATCGCTGCCACATATGTGTCATTCATCCACACATTTCGTCTCTTATTCATTCGTTTCAAGAATAATATACTCCTTTTTGTACTCTTTTACGAAAGAAACAGTTAACGCTTTCACGGAAGTTAGTATGTACCATTTCATTGATTTTTTTATTTTATTCAATATTTCAATCATTCAATAACACATACATTCACATGTGCATTAAAAGAAATTAAATTCAAATATTCTGCCTTAAAGTCAACATACAAGATGCTGAGTCCTAAACATTTTAAATATATATAAAAAGATAAATAATTTTAAAGTTTCTTCGTAAGTCCTGGTAGTTGACAAGTTTGCTCGCTTGCATTACTAAATATAAATTAGTAAACATATTTTAAAGGTATAGTTGTTCAAGAGGTTAATCTTCCTGGTAACTAAGGAATTTGCAAAGAAAATACTGGGGCACTTCTGTTCTATAAACCTTAAGACAAAGAACAGAGTGCACATACCTCCTCCAAAAAGAGGTGTATTTCGATATTTGTATTTATCGCACTTAATACTCACACATTTTTTTCATTCATTTTCATTTCCTGTGGCAAGGTCTTTCTCTCTCTCAGTATGCAAAGCTAATTCTTTGGTGTAAGATTCTCGCAAAGTTATCGCAGCAAAGTGGTAGATGGATTGCTCACATTACGGTCATGGGTCAGTCGCGAAACGTTATAAGAAAAGTTACTCTTGCGATTATTACAGTTGTCATGGTTTCCAAACCAAGAGACTTAGTACAATGGTTACTTCCTCTCATTTCGAGGATTTCTCTAGATCATTGGTTCAATGTGCGTGAATATTCACTGCAGTTACACGTACAATGCAAATCTACCACAGGGGTGTTTTGAAAATGCATCTTTCGTCGATTGGTCTTCCAAAAGTACAGTACAAGTTTTTGAAAATAAAAGGAAAAATAAAAAACACGCCATAGGTACTGCAAATAGTGATGTGCCAAGAATCACATCAGCTAATTTCAGAAAACGTAAATCTCTAAAGTACAGAATAAGAACGCATGTGCATTCTTACGAAATGACACCTTGATTTGTACTCCTAGAAGCAGTCAATTTTAGAAATTACTAGAATTATTTGACTATCCATTTCGATTCTAAAATAGCATCATATACTAATTAATCGAATCCTTGATTATTGTTGCAACTCCCATTTTAACACTTGGGCAACTTCTAATCGCAAGGCTCTCTGGCCCGAGGGTTTGGAAGTCGTCTAAAGGGCAAAACCTAAACTTACCGCCCAAGATACAAAAATAACTATTATGTGTTTAAAACACATGTCAATTTGCGAGACTAGGAGTAAAACTTTAAACGATAGTTTCACATTACTGCTTTGTACTAGCGTTCTGATTTCATTATCTGTTCGCTGCCCTCATTGCAGCAGAAGAGATCAACATGAACTAGTTAGTATGTTCTATCCATTGCACCGCAGATGTGATAGTCAAGTGATGACATTTTTAATTAAGTCTCATGAAAAGTCAGTTACATTTTTTCACAGAAATTCCTTCAAAATAAAATACAAATTGGTCATTAAAGTCCGAAATTTTTTAAAAAAGGATTTAAATTATTCTAAGAAGATTACACACAGAGCATTAAGATTTCTCATTTTTTCCCTCCGAAAATTATTAAATGATGGATCCTTAGACATTGTCAAGGATGTCTCAGTTTAACAGGCAATTCAATTTAATGTTATTAATAAGATTTCAGAATCACAAATGGATCTAAATTAATATAAACCATTGCACATATTTCTTATAAATTTTGTAGTATTTGATATCCAAATCTACCATTTTCAACATAAAACTTTATTCTTCCAGAGACACCACCGGTATTTTGTAGTGAAACACTAAAAAGCAATGAACATTTTTCATTTGTATCTCTATGTCAATTATTTATATCTAAAAACATTATTTTGGAGCAAGAAAAGATTTCATTTTTATATCATAGAAATTCACTTTGAAACAGAAATTAGATTTGTAATATTCACCATACTCCCAGTTTCTCTTCTTATAATATTGTCTGTGAGAGTGCATTGCACCACGAAATTGGCATTTCTCCCAAACGATAAAACCAAGTAGTACCAATTTTGTGATACGGCTTTTTTCAGTTAATTAACTTTCGGAGACAGTATCAGCATAGTTTCCACAATCACTTCTGTGACTCCCGCAAAGTCTCGTAACTGAGACCAAATGGCCCTAATCTATTGCAAAATGTGTTGGTGAAATTGCTGATGTATGTGTATTGCATTAGAGCTGTGGGCGATAGAAGATTATAAGCCAATGGAAAATTTTTATTACGTGCTGAAAATACTAATTTATTATTCCCCAACCTAGTATGACACCTATCCAGCTTTGGAAGTGTGTCGACCTAAAATTTTAGATCACGGCCTGCTGTCAGCAAAAACTGATTAAAGACGTATGGAAGGGAAATTATCCGAACTTATAACTTTCCGAAATATTTACTTTTTGCATACTATTTTAACTTACTATTTTGATAATATATAAAAGTGCCATCTCGGGGAAGTGAGGTGCTCGAAACAACATAATACTGTTTCCTAATGATGACTGGAGGTGCGACGTCGGTTCAGCAAGAACGAGATCGTGTCTTCCTCACAAAAACCTTCCTAAAAGTACGTACGATTCTTTTCAGACTGACTCTAAACTTGGAAAAAGTTATTCAAACTGTTTATTCTAAGCCCACAAGCTCTCCATGTGCGAGGAATGTCGCGATTTTAAATAATGAAAGAATATTAATTGAAGGGATAACCCGACTTCATCATACAATTACAGTCCTTCGACCCGATTCACACGTTTCCAGTTGAACGACTCCGGAGTTTTAGGGAATTCGCGCATGCGCATGTGTTTTCTTGACCTACAAAAGCGACTGTGAGCATGCGCGTGTTTGCTAAAACTTATTATCTCATCAAATGAAATAATTGTGTAACTCGGATCTTTGTCTTTACGGAAGTAGCATGTTGGAAAGTACCAATTTAGTTTTCAAAAGCTTTTTAACTCTTAGAAAAAATGTTTCATTCCGAGAGTTTAGTTCTTATTAAACACCTATTTTTTAATATCAGCACTCGCAAATGAAGGCAAACATAAACCCACCCAAGAAATTTGCAGTAATTTGAAGTCTCTATGAGTTCAAATAACCTTCAATTTGTCATTGTATTCAATGAAAATATTTTAGGAATATTTATATTCATGTTATTAGTAATTGTAAGAATTTGTGCATCGTGGTCACTGTAACCTAGATTATTCGTTATTATTTCATATCTAGTTGTGGTTTTGTTAATTATAATTTGATCTATTGCTGTTTGTGATTTAAGAGTATTCCGTGTAGGTACGTTCACTGTAATATCTAAATTAAAAGAATGAATTAAATTGAGAAACTGCTCTTTTTCGTGGGATTCGCTCAGAAAATCAATATCATTCTAAGGAATCAAGTAGCTAAAGACAATCTGAACGATATGCACCAAAATCATTACAATTTCCTGAGCTACGTAAAAGAGAAGATTGGATGAATGCCAGTATGTCTTAATGAATATTTGAGGTGCACAAACAATTCTCTTAGTATGTTGGTAATTGAGAAGCAAAATTTACACAAAATGCAAACCTCTGAGGTTATCGTAAGTATTGTGTAAAAACAATGAATATTGAAAGATATTAATATTAGTTTATGCAATTAGTTTATAATGTTAAGCTTTATTGCATGAGTACATGTTTTGAAAACGAGCGACGTTAGGAGCGAGTTTTCAAATTTGTACGAATGCAATAAAGCAACATTATAAACGAGTTGCATACGCTATTTTTTTGTATAACAGCATTATAAATTTACAAGAGAATCAAACTTAATTTCGCGAAACAACTTTCTTCTGACGTCTCGGGTGCTTGACATCCAACGCCCTCTGGAAATCAAATTCAAGATGGCATTGTTGACATCCGTGCGCGAAAACGGTGGTCGGCTGTTCCGTCTTCTTCTACCTCCCCACGATTCTCTCGCTACTATTGGCTGAATGTGTGATGTCGTCATGTCGCGTTAATAATGGCGATGACGTCATGTAGCGTGCGATAAAATACTGGATTATGCACGATTCGGGGTATCGAAAAGGGTCGTTTATAATGATGGTATACAAAAAATCATATTATAAATTTACCTGTAATTATTATATTAATCAAGTGACTCACGAGTGATTTCATTTTAGGCGAAGATTTTGAAAAGACGTACTACATTCACAGCGAAAAGATGGACTCAGCATTAAAAATAAGCTGCTGTTGCCATTGTTTCAGAAGTGTTTGTGTAAACAGGATAGATTTCAGAGTGTGGAAAGTATGTACTATTTACAAAGCAATCTCAACATTCTTATCTCGACTTCCAAATTCTCAATTTGAAGTTTTAGACATCGCTATTGTTAACATGTTATGAATCAGTTTTCAAACAACAAAACACAGATAATTCAGTAAGGAGATTAAAGCTGAGAATATTTTACAATCGCGTAAAAGTAAATAAATATTTGTAAATAAGTAAAAAAATCAAAAGGCTTTTAACTAAGTATGGCGAAATGAAATGAGCAAGTCGCATAATGATAAATTCAGGGAAATGTAAGTAACATTGAGAAAATAGAGTGGATCTGTCATGCAGGGGATTGCCATGAGTGAAAGCTAGTTCTAAATACCGTATTATACTAATAAAATGGTGCTTGTATATACAAGTCTGTAACTTTCTATATCTGAATCTAAGTATATACGTATGTATTTATGCAATTATATGTTCATGTAGATATGTATTAAGTAAGTGGGTACATGGATATACGAGTATGCTTCAATGAATAAAACTAACAACATATGTACTAGTATATATAATTTGTCTTATTGACTCATTTGTCGCCCCTTGATCCTCTTCTTATGGAAATCTGAATACAATGCTCATAAGTTCCGCTCAGTAAATATTTCTATGATGTGACCTTGTTATTTTGTGACACTAAACGTACAACATTGTTCAATGCACGTGTCACTAATACTTAGAACCAACCCTGAGCCTCCTTGTTTAAGTTCATGTTGGTGACACATAGGTATCACCTAGGGCTTCATAAGACTATAGACATGGTAGATGCGTTGATTAACGCGTTAGTTAGTAGTCAAGCGTCTGTGCGTAACCCAGGAAACTAGGCTCTATTCCCTTCCTAGAAAACTACACCTTTGAAATGTTAACTTGTACATGCAGTTTCGATTATGACTGAAAAATTAAAAAAATTGAATTTCTTAATCCACAATTTCTTATATCTGATATAACGACTATATTCTCGTCACTGATTACGTCATAGCTGACGCCATGCGACGAGGAAGAAAGAAGCTTTAGTATTCACATACGCCGTTTACAGTATTCACATACGCCAATTTCTGCTGCTCCAAGACACCATTTTTCACTCACTCGAGAACAGAAATTTCCCTATTGCAGGTCACCAGAATCTCAGTAAACCTGCTTTGTGACCGACCGGTCTCCGCTCCCCAACCACTCCACCTTGCCCCATGCCCGAAAGTCGGGCCTTGTGGGGTGCCAGTGGCGAAACGGCGGAGGCAGCGATAAGAGGAGGCGCCCTTCCTCCGATCCGCATCCAGCGCTGGCGGGGGGTGGGGGGTGAGTGGGTGAGGTGGAGGAGAGGGGAGGATAGGAGATTCGGGTCGGTGGGCGCCTTGGTCCGCTGCGAGGGCGATCGAAAGGACAATCAACAAGTGGAGCGGTGCACCAACGCACTACGTTTCATCGCGGAGGCCTCGAGAAAATTAGGTTCTAGGCCAACACTTTATTTATTTATTTAACGTCAGTAAAAAAGTTAGTAGCACAGTTAAAACTGTGTGCGACGTATGAGTATAATTTGCGCATTTTCGTGATTACCGTACTCCCTTACCTCACCCTTTTACTAAGATGAATGACCAAAAGGAAACTACCAAAAGGGTATTTGGTAGAAAATTTGATAACAAGAAATATTTGGTTCCATTTAATATAAACTTGTTACTTCAGCCAATGAGCTGCCGAATATCCAGCTCTTCTGCCCTACGTTATGGATTCGACTTAATAAAGCTAAAGTTCATGGTGTACTAATATTTGATGGTACTGTAGGCGAAATAATTCCACACCAATACCCCCAAAGCTCAAGAAATCATACGCAGATAGTCAAGCCACATTTATGTCTTGAAGCAGAACGAGGGGCTATCTCTGCATTCGTTCAACGGAATAAGGGAAACTGGAGAAATGACCTGAACGAGAAGGGGGTCATTGACCCAAAAGCTGAAGTACAATTCTAAATTGTTACAGACACATTTAGTCTTTTACAATGATGCACTAATAATAGTAATTAATTCATTAATATCTTTTTGAAAATAAGTACTATTTTCTTTTTTATTGTCACTGTTGTATCTAATAGAATGTGCATTATAGGACAGTTAATATTATTATTTGTTATATTGTTTACAGTATGTTAAGAATCCCGTCCATACTGAATAAAGTTTATAAGAATTTAATGAGGGTATAAAGCAGAAAAACAAAAATATGCTCCAAAGCAGACTACAAAACGCGTAAACCCACAGGTTGAATCCTTAAATAGATTTGTAAAAATCACTGGTAAGAAGCTGCAGGGCGCCCAAAAGATTGAGGGGAAGCTGCAGACATTTGTCCCATGCCCCGAGTTAATTGGGACCCCGAAATGCTTTTTCATTCGAAATAATTAAAAAATGTACTGATTTCTAATTCAAATGAACCGTTATAAGTTATTTCTCTGGCAGGGAGAAATTAATTCTGTATATTTATTAGGGAAGAGGGGAGGTCCCTTGTTTGCTCTAATCCCTCTGGGAAGCAGATTACTTTTTATACGGCGTAAGGAAACTAACCAAGGAACAAATTGTTGTTGCATACAACAATAACGATATTCGATAAAACTCTTGGAAACTGTTTTGATAAGTGAATGCATTTTCTGCAATAGTGCTTCTAATTCCGATTCCACCATGTTAATTTTTTTTCTGCGCGATATCCTTGACTGAAATCCAATCGTGGTGAATATCATGATTTCCTAAATAACTGAATCAAAGAAACGCCGATCTGAGAATGAGACAATGTTCGGCCGGGTGGTTTGATTGATTGATTTCGTGATTTCTTCCAAGCAATGGAGGGCTGAGCACCGCGCGAATCAGGTCCACGGACCTCTCGCAGTCTGTCTTTTGACCCTTCTCTATCACTTCTCATAAACTATCACGTACACACGCATACGTCTCTGCATGTCATTGTGGCGTCGAGATTAGTGGATACACTCGTGATTCGAGTCTCGGGATTATTACTGTAGTATGCAACAAAAATTGTTCATTGGTTTCACTCGAACATCATCTCTCAGAATAAATGTTACAAAATTTCCGGACATGTAGGAGGATCAAAGATCAACTTCTGACAATGAACATAACGTGGAAAATATCAAATAACAAAGTAACACATGTAACGTTTGTTGTTATTTGATAGGCATTTCACCGAGCATTGGTGCTCGACGGGTCCTCGATATTCCTTTGCCTGAGTTTAACACTCACGGATAAAGCGTTGCCAACAAATCAGTGGCAAATGTCACAACTGTAACTTCGTTATTTGAAATTTCCCACCATATATTCATAGGCAAAAGGTTATTATTTTTGATCCCCCCCTACAGGCCCTATAAGTTTGTAACATTTATTCTGAGATACTCTCTATGGTCGATACACAAGAAAACGATTTCGACGTGATCGGCGTCCGGTGTCCCAGGCAGGGGGCGTGGTTTTTCGCGGGAATTAACATATTGGGTTGACTGATACTCACGTTTTGTTTCAGGGTTTTCTCAGCCAAGTATCTCACATCAGTGGGGCACCGCCCCAGCTCTGTCAAGCTCTAAGCTCCCGACCGGTCTCCCGTCGTGTGTGACAGTGTAGTGCATGTTCAGCGTGTATGTAAGTGCATGCAAGAAAAGGATGGTGATGTGTCCGCGTCCGGGGTCCCGGGTAGGAGCGTGGTTTTCCTCGGGAATTAACCTAGTGGTTTGATACTCCATAATGTAAATTTTACAGTGCGTCCTACATGGTCGCAGTATCGTAACACATGACAGAATCTATCATAAAAACTGTAGTCAAGTAAAACACATTTTTAACCCCTTTTTTTATTAAGAAGGAAATGCGGTCGAAGATGACAGTATCAGAAGTCTGAGAAGATAGAGGCGAGTTTGAATGTAGATGATATTGAATTAACATGGTCAGTGGAGAATAAACTATTGCTTTAATACTAGTATCTACGTAGACTTTCACTTCACTTTCACTAAGTCGGCTTTCAAGTCATGTTATTTCCCAACTTTCCTTTTATAATGAAGTATTTGCTTCAGTCATTTTATTGGTTTAATGTTTAATTTGAAAAATATAGAGCTTAATATGTCGAATGGCGCTAATTGAATAAAATGTCTTTTTAACAATGGGGCCATTATTTCCTGCATATGTTGATAATATAAAAAAAATCATCTTTCACCAACTTCTCTTTCAAGATAGGCATTGCCTATAAGGTACAATTCAACTTGCTTATCGGTCAATAAACTCCTTTAAGAAATTTGCTTTAGATATCTCAAACACAAAAAAAAGCCTTCATATTGGTACGTAAACACAAATTGAAGCACCACATTGTTGAACCACCCTAACCTTACACTGATCAGTATATGAGGCGGCCCAGTATGAATTTCAAACCACGAATATGCGCACCATCACAATTTGCTGCGACAGCATTTCTTCTCTAATCCGTTCAAGGAATAGACACGTATCACTCGTACAGGTCAAGAATTCTTTTAAGATTAGACTGAAAACATTGATTATTTCTCTTTCAGTGACTCCCCAACTAGTAAGTGTGAATATAGAATATCGTACGGCGGGAATATATTTTTAGAAAACGACGTTGTCTATTACTATAATACTCGACGTAGAAATCATATTCATCAGGTGATACTTTCAACAAACAGCTCATTACAAAAAATTCACATACAATACATGTACAATATTTTACAACTCTTTGCCAGATGATATTAAACGATTAAATTCGATAGAAAAGTTTAAATCCCAAGTGAAATCGTTTCTGCTGAATAACTGTTTCTATACAATTAGAGACTATATTGAGCATCACATGTAAAGTAACATTAATTTTAACAGTGATATTTAATGCACTATTTACCATTTGAACTGTATAAATGTAAACAACTTGTAACAAGTATTGTACAGCAGCCTCCGGGTCAATGACCCCCATCTCGATCAGGTTTTTCGTCCAGTTTCCCTGATCCAGTGAGCAAATGCTGAGATTGCCCCCTTGTTTTGCTTCTGGACATAAATGTAACTTCATTATCTGTGCACGTCTTCTAGAATTCAGTGGGAAATATAGTTATTCAAATTATTGTTTCCATGTTGTCGCGGCAGGAAGTATTATTCCTTGACGAAGGACATCATGGATAAGAGCCAAAAATGTATTGCTGATTTATCCTTGGAAATAGATTTCATTACATCGGAGTATTTTTTCTTCTTTTTTTCTGTATTCAACATTCAAGTAGTATATGGCTTATTGTAGGAATCACAGAATTCTGAAAACATGCACAGAATTCACTTCTCCCCATAGCACGTCATACAGTTTTTAACTGTCTTTGACTTAAATAAATAAATAAAATAAATAAATAAGTATGCGATGCAGAGTTGAAGCAATATCTGCAGCGCCATAATCAAAATCTCAATGCATTGTGTCCGCACATCTCTTCGGCCTGGTCTTCGCGATGAGATATGATAATGATACTTCATATCTTTTTGTGAATAATACCCATGCAGATGGCAAGGTTATTGCGCTCGGCAGTTATTGCGCTCGGTCATTCCTATCCGTGTTAAGCGCGATTGGAATGCCGCGTAACAATAGACGCGAGTTGACGATATGGAGGCAGCTCTGAGTAACGGGTCTTATTTTTTTCTTATGGCTTTTCTCCAGCCGACAGCCGGTTACCCTTTACGTCACGATGGGACACATATTCGACCATAAACTAGACACCAAGACACTTGCGGGCTTCTCTGATGTGGGTTCAGCAGAACGCGAGGACCTCCGCCACAATACATGGATGAAAGACAATGGATAAACAACCATGCCCAGGGGGGGAATCAAACCTTCGACCCTTCGGACCGAAGCGGTGAGTCGGTACACGCTCTTATGCATCTCGGTCATCCAGGTCTGATACATATATTTCTTTCTATGCCAAATCTCTCGAGTACCTGAGGGTCAAGTGCAACGAGGCTAGCTTTCTTAGCCATTTATGAAGTGATTATCAATCGTTACTTTTCTTTTACTTACCATATCGTTATTAAAAAAATAAATCATTCAGGCTTTTTGCGCATGGATTGCGCATAAATTTATATTACAATAAATTCTCGCCTTCCTTCACAATCATTTAATCTAGTACTACTTAATCTATTTACAAAATAAAATCTAGACGCTCCAAAGACATGTTACACACTCCATTAAGTATATCATTTTGATAAAGATTCTAAAAAGATTTGCCATCGCCAGTCGAGGGTGGGTGGGTGGGGGGAGCGGAGCGCAGAGTGGAGCACGCGCTCCCCACGTCTCGGCCGCCGCCGCCGCCGCCGCTGCGCACGCGGTCAGTGCGCCGATAACACGGGCGCTGCCGCCGCGCCGTCCGCGCCGATAACCCGGTTCGGGGGCAGTGCACGCAGGGCCCCGCCGCGGCGCGCCCGCCGGGTCGAGCCGGCCCTGGTGTCATAATTCGGGAAGCGCTGCCGTCGACAGCGACGGCGAGAGGTCATCGTTTGCGCGCGAGGGAGATCGCCCGGCGATGCCTCCCCAATCTAATCTGGCGGCGCGGGGCGGTGCCGCGGGAATCCCGATACGTGCAGTGCACAGAATAGCACTTGAGACGAGGGCTTCACGTGTGGCGGAGAGCTTCCGCAAAGGTTGAGAGTAGCTGTTTTGCAATCTTAGGTTCAATTTTTCAATTAATACCAACTGTTTGCACAGTGTAGCGTACAGCATACTGTGGCGTATGTACAAGTACAGCATACTGTGGTGTATGTACAAGTTTATTTACACGTATGTACAATAACCAACTTCTGCTCCGAAACTACACACTTGTATTTCCCTGTGGATACCCCACATAGCTAGGGAGGCCTCGCCTCCTCTGACGCTACTCCCGCGCCACTACCGTGACCCCGACACCCGAGCACTAGGCACGACACGCTCCAGCCTGGGCGTAAAGTTTTGCGCATCGCGCGAGGTTTCCAGAATTAAACCCACTGTCTGAGCTCGTCGGCTCCATTTTATACCAGAGTGCAGCCGTCACGTGACCGTCCTAGGTGTAGGAGGAAGGCTCGCGTCTACCACGTGACCTTCCCGGTCAAGCTGGCGTCCCCTTTGTCTAAATGTATCCCAAAGCCGGGGCGCCAAGCTATTCATGCCCGCAGGTATGCGATACTTCCGCTCCTCCCCTCCACCCACGGCCGCCAACGTGACGCTACAATACATAATGAGTGAAATCGAGAAAGGATGTTGCATGGTTAGGCCGAAAAAGAAGAAGTTCCGAACTGTGGCGACAAAGTGTGTACTAAATTCCCTCCCCCTCTTGATTTGCATTTCTTCTACTACTGCTAACTACCCATAAATCACTGATTTTATATAATTATATTATCTCATTAGATAACTATAACTAATACATCTATGAACAAAATTATAAATGAAGTTGTCGCATAGGAATATAGAAGTGAGTTTTTGCAAGGCATAACGCAGAGAAATGGACTGCAATCTCAATCTTCTGCGCATGCGCAGAAGTTTGCCGTGCAAAAGCTCCCTAGAATTAGCACCACACTGCCGTCGCAGCTAAGAATAAATTCGATATAGTATGACCTAATGTTCGATTAACATGCGATATAAGTCGCCTACTCAATCAGGCGAAATATCACTTTATGTTCGAGCTGGCGCATGCGCAAAGTTTCAAAAGTGGTATACTCCAAAGTGCTTCAAGCTGTGCAAACGCGTCCAATTATAATTATTTTCGATTGGCACTCCTGCATAGCTCGGGTTCCGATTTGTCAATAGTCCGATATACACTCGAACACACAAAATAGCACTTGACGTGATTGATTATTTTATGATTCCGGACCGGGAGCGGTAGCTCAGTGCATCAACTGATGTCATTGCACCGCCTCTCACCGGGAGGTTCGAGTCCTGACGGCGGCAGGATTTTCAACAATAGCTTTTCAGCTAGATCGAATTCAGTCGCTGTCTTGAGGATAATTCTAGCGACTGGCTGCTCTGATCGGTAGTTTTCCGTGGATTCTCCGATCAGCACCAGGCGAATGCAGGAGCAGTACCCTATCAAACGGGCCACGGACCGCGCGCGATTTGACCTTCCTCTTCCTTGTCCTATCCTTTCCCCTTACACACACACACACACACACACACACACACACACACACACACTAACATGCACTACAGCACCACTTATTCCGGGAGACCGGTCGGGAGCTTAGAGCTTGTCCCGGCTGGGGTGGTGCCCCGCTGGTGGGAGAGTCCTGGTTAGGGGGAAACCACTAGCCGACGGTAGGTCGGCGCCGAATCTCGCCATCCAGCGGGGGAAGATTACCGCCATTTCCAAGAAAAAAACATGCACTACACCAACGGGACTAATGACCACAGTAGTTGAGGCGCCCGGAAACACGAAAAAATCAATCAATTATGATTCTGGGCGCGACAACTGAGTCCCGTATGTGTAGTCCGTTTCTGTCAGGGGGGGCGGTGTTCTTCCCCGCTGGCTGTTGTGAGCCGGCGCCGACCTACACGTCAGTTTGCGGCACTTATCACGAGGAATATTAATTATTCACCTTGCTTCTGCACAATTCGTTCGTAAGTAGCTGTTTTGCAATGTTCAGTGCGATGAGTAGAGCCCGGAAATTTCGCATAATGCCTCTTTTTATTCTTACTATTTCATTATTTTTGCCACCATGTATCTCTTGATTGTGCTTCTGGAATTTTTTTAGATTTTCATTGGGTCTTTTTTTTTTTTTTTTGCTTTTTTTTAGATTCTGATGCCTTTTGTCTTATTTGTGCATATCGCGTCATTTATTTTGCTTTTTTTCTCCTTCCATCGATATCGATCGAGCTGGATATATACCCGCAGGCTTAAGCAACATGAAGGCAGGTCGTATTTTGTCTTTCTGTGGAAGCAGAGGCATTACTAAAAATCTTAATGAAAAAGGAAGAGGATACCAGTGAGGATTTTTTTTTCATACATACCGATTGATTTTGTTCACTTACAAAGTATCCCATGTAACTTTGATTTTGGCCTAGTATTCCTTCTGAGAACGCCTCTCTGTGTATGCCACACCGTTCTCTGTCCTGGGGATTACACAAGTGCGACGAACGAAAAACATAATTCTGTTTTCAGTATTGCCTTTTCAAGATTCAAAAGGGAGTTCACAAAATAATTTCAAAAAGAGAGAATAAAGCAGATGTGTAGCCATCACACCGCATAGTTATGTGGAATAGACATTACCAAAGTGCTAATGTAAATTTTAGAGTTCGAATAAATATGTGAATTATTTTAATTATTAATTTTTTACAATAATTCCTTTTAACTGTGATTTTAATTGTTTACGTGTCCTTTTTTACCTCTACTTTAGATATAATAAATGTCTTTTTGAATGCCTATTTTAATAAAAATAAATACCTTTTCGCCTACCTATTTTATGTAAAACTAGCGAAACCCGGCAGAGGTTGTTCATCTCTCTCTCCCATTCTCTCTCCGTCTCTCTCTCCGTCTCTCTCTCCGTCTCTCTCTCCGTCTCACTCTCCGTCTCACTCTCTCCGTCTCTCTCTCCGTCTCACTCTCCGTCTCACTCTCTCCGTCTCACTCTCTCCGTCTCACTCTCTCCGTCTCACTCTCTCCGTCTCACTCTCTCCGTCTCACTCTCTCCGTCTCTCTCTCCATCTCTCTCTCCATCTCTCTCTCCATCTCTCTCTCCGTCTCTCACTCCGTCTCTCACTCCGTCTCTCACTCCGTCTCCCTCTCTCTCTCTCTCTCTCTCTTTCTCTCTCTCTTTCTGTCCCTCTCATTCACATTTAGTTGCAGATTCTGCACGACTCTAAGCAGGTGGATAACATCAAGAAGCACCAGTCCAGCAAAAATGTAATAGAATATTTGTAATAATAGAAAGGATTTGTAATAAAGGAAAGGCCTCAAAATTTTAGTTTTTAAGACGCTATAACGCTTCGTTTAGGAGTTATTTAACGATATATATTCAAAATTTCAGCATAATGTTGCGGATTGCATTTGAGATCAATATTTAGTTTTGTTCTACAGCGCCATCTTGTGGAGTTACAACAAAATCAACAGCACATAATTCTTATGAGAGAAAAACACGTAGATGTGCCAATTTTCATGGATATCGGTTTCACGGTGTCGGAGTTAACCGCTCTTATATATTGGTTTAGTGGTGAGTTATATAGTTGTCATTTACATAATTGAAATGATTGAAGGCGTTGTCATTTGTCAACAGTACTATTTATTTCAATAATAGCAGCTTTCGATGGCTTAGCCATCGTCATCAGTTTTCTGCTGTTTGGAAGTCACAAAAACGACGACTACTAATAGTACTATCTGACCCGGTGATCGCAGTGGTAGATTGTCTTTGGCTTCAAATGGTTTGGAAGCAGGATAGATTGATCATCAGGTTCGAATAATGATGTGTTATGAATGATTATGGAAGGGATGATGGTTCAGATGGTGATAAGAAACCAGCCTCGCCATAGCCACCTGCCAACTCCCAAGTCCTGCGCGGGATTCGATCCCAAACTCAGCGCTGCTCCAACCCACCCACCACTCAGTCCGGCGCACATCGTAGTACATTTTTAAAACAGTTTAATGTTATTACGTTAATCATCAAGAAACAATTTACTGAATTTTTAATTTAAAAGAAACGTAATGTAAATTAGCAGTAAATTTAACGCAAATAAGTTTTAAATTATTTTCCATTGGCTCTAAGGCTCATAAGGTTCCTGACATTCCAGAACTCTCATATCTGCCGGAACCTTTCAAGACAATGGTTCAAACGTGGTATTACACACCCCTCCCTCTTTCTTTTTCCCAGCAGATTGTGATGACTGAAAATATATCATTGATTAGGACTTGCAACCCCAGCAGAAATAAAATTATCAATCGCGTGCAAGCGAAGGTTTCTGACAGAAATAAATTAATTATCAGGTTCAAGGTAAAAATTTGGGATCGAATTTTGAGGATGTCTGAATAGAGACAATTTGATAAACGACAAAATGCCCAACAGTATTAGCCAGTCATCCCCACGTTCCGATTCGTGGCTGGCAACTAGTAGTAAATATCGTCACTGGAGTTCCCACGATCTGATGGAGTCGTGACAGCTGAAAGGAGCAATTGAAAAACATCAAATCGTGAGGAGATCAAATCGAGCGCTTGTCGTGCACACGCCGATAGAACCCGGATGATAACAAATTGGCTCGTCTGCCTCTTGTAACTGTAGACCTTCGGTGCTTCCTTCTCCGTATCTTTCGTGATAACAGTTTGGTGACGCTTCTCTGCTTTGTAATGTATTATCCAAGAGACTCGAGAACTCTCATGTAGTACATGCGATTTAACAAGACTACCTTATTCCGGCATGCAGCCCCAGATACACTACAACTACGGCTGATATTTAATTCGATTCTACTTCGAAAACAAGAGGATCAAAGAGATTCCATCAGAATGAAACACAATTTTTAGCGTGAGTTTCGACGCAGTATCTATCGAAATTAGATAGAAAAATTCTTTAACATAGTATTGAAATCGTTCTTCGAGAATGATGATCATAATTATACGTTTTGGTTATAAATTATTTCAAAATGACAAGTGTATTCTGAATTGGTAATGCTAATTTATTTTTACAATTCCTTCCGTTGAATGTTCTTACTATGGGTACTACTTCTTTGCACTAAGAGAATTGTCGTATCCTGAAGATTTGGGATAGTCTTGAGATTTTTATCCTCACAAGAAAATCAAAAGAGAATTAAAAAGTCTAATTATTAAATTTTGGTTCATACCATTGCTATAGTTGCAGGAGTTATGTTAAGATTATGGCGATTGACAGAAGACCTATCGATATGGAAATGGGAAACCGTAAGGAATAATTTTGCAATCATTATTTACGAATTCCAATGATATTTACTTACCCTAATTATATTTAATTAATTTATTAACGCCAAATGACGGTGTAAGTTACATCGTGTAACAGCATACAAAAGTTACAATCTACGTTCCTAAAGAAAATACATTAGCAAGTACAAATGGAAAAGGAACGATGACAATTACGATTAATATGTAATATATTATGCCCACATATCTAATGTGTAGTTATCGTATTACTTCCTACACCCGCACAAATATCACGCTTACTTCTATGCAGTTTACGTTCATTTTGTTCCTTGAATTTATTTCATACTGGGTTTAAAAGTCTATAATGTATATAGTTCAGTGATATTGTTTTATACCTAACGAATATAACATCGCCATAACATTTTGTAAAGGAAATGAGACCGAACATTTTTTTCTTCTAATATTTTTTGCAGCAAATTTTATAGTAGATATTCGTCCTTTTCTATAAGTTGTTTCTTTCAAATGGTCACAGTTGATTTCCTTTAACTGTTAATTACCTACATTGCTGTAATATTCACACATTAATACCCACTTTCAAAATCCTTATGGCATTAAAATGCGGAAATTTGCGCAACTGATAACGTCTCTTCAACTCTGGAGAGGATCCCTGAACTTCAATTCTTAACGTGTCCTTGGCAAGGTCAATCAAAGCAGAACGCGGAACCCGTCAAAGTCAATTTAGATGTCTCGGAACTGCTACCGAGACAAGTTTCTAGTATTTCAATCCAGAGATATGATCGATTCTTATTAATTCCATAATAAATCCACTGAGTTTTACATTCATTATATCCAAACATAGCTGTTTTTCAAATATCTATCTACAGTTCAATGAAAATAAGTGATTGACACGTAAACCATGCTGTGGTATTTATTCATACGATACTACATCACCAATTACGTACACCAGATAGGCCTGAAAACAGCCATTTGCGCTGTTATTAGTTCTTGTCAATAAGCGTAAATCAACTTATTTGAAACGTAGCTTACACATAATGAATTAACCTTTTTTTCGATATATGCAACTTATTATTATATCTTCTTTAGGATTGATCGTGGAAGCAGAAAAGACGAAAATTCAAGAAATCAACTTCAAAATTCAAGAATTCAATTTTTCCCATTCAAACGGTGAAAATGGAATGATGCAGTTATACACAATTAGTCGTTATAATAATACATAACTAGGCTCTAGTACGAGAAATAACAGCCATTTTCTTGAAGACGAAATAAATATTTTCTACGAGAATCTTCGTATTTAACTATACAGTTTCCTAGAGAAAACATGGGATAAATAAATCAGTTGTGAGGAAGCCAAAGAAAATGTCAGTTCACTGCCATCAGTATTTCTGAAATTAAATATTTTAAAAAAATACTTATCATGTCTCTATCATTTTCAGGTTCAAGTTAATACATAGTTCGTATTTTTGTGCCACAATTTTTAAACACGTGAGAGGATATTTTCTCAGAAACTTGAAAATCTGCTTGAAAAGGAGATCGAATGTAGTACATGAACTAAGGATTATGTAGATACAATTGCCACAATTGGTTCTCTGAACCAAAGGTTTTTAAAAAGATTGTTCACTACGTTTCCGTTTGTCTATTCAACATTCTTCAGCGTACGCCTAGATATCCTAAAAACAAATATAAACCTCAATTGTCGACCGCAGAACATCATTTTTAAATATGGATTAATAGCTCGCCAGTAAATCCTGTAACGCAGCCCTCATTAGACGCATTACGCCGTTTCAGAATTTGATTGACGATATCCACGTGATTCACTGATATGTGCCGCCCGCGGAGCATCATAT
This sequence comes from Teleogryllus occipitalis, assembly GCA_011170035.1. Taxonomy (NCBI): domain Eukaryota; kingdom Metazoa; phylum Arthropoda; class Insecta; order Orthoptera; family Gryllidae; genus Teleogryllus; species Teleogryllus occipitalis. Next base: position 171,043 of record BLKR01001025.1, on the reverse strand, counting down.
GTAGACTTTTATTTCTAATAAAGTCTACATATACAACACAGTACATCGAAAAAACAACAAAAAAGCTGCGGTAAAAATTATATATATATATATATATATATATATATATATATATATATATATATATAATATATATATATAATTATATTATATATATATGTTTAATATTATACATATATATATGCGTGTGTGTGTGTGTGTGTGTGTGTGTGTGTGTGTGTGTGTGTGAGAATCGCCGAACACACACGCCTTGACAGTCATGACAAATTAGTCTGAAACCGACAGATCGGTATTTGAAATATAGCCCATATTTAGACGGGTTTCTCTATTATAATATTACGTAACCGTTACAAATAGTACGAGAAAATACGTTCTGTTGCAGCATCCCTTGTTTTCCAAAATGCATTATACTTCACACTATTCTGATATATGAGTAACTTCTAACTTCAAACCTTCATAATGTTCTTCTGAACCATTTTCACATGAGTTCGCTTCAATTTTCTCTTGAAATTATCACTTAATCCGGAGCATTTCCATAACACGAAAACTTCATCAAGCACAAAAAAATCTCTAAAGGAGGAATTTACTTCAGAGAGGATGATGATTTCAGATACACTGGTGGATCCAGGGGGGGGGGGCAAGGAGGCCATGCCTAGACGAAAATTCCTAGTTTTCGTTTACCTTCCCTTATTTGGCAAAATTGATTTAAATATGTATGTTTGAATTATGTAATTATTTAAACAATAATATTATAAAATATATCTACACTACATATTAACAATACAGTACACAATATAATAACAAATATGTTTATTATTTTACAAATATCTACGATGATCCCCTCAAATGATCGGCTGGATACACCCCTGTTCACATAAAACCACCATTGGAGGTCAATAAGTTAATTACGAAGACGAGATGATTCAGAACACGTTCCCTTAAGAGACATATTTGAAACATGGAAGTATTTTGTAGAAAAGCTACAAATAGCCTTGTAACATCTTCACTTCAAACTTGAATAGAATACAATAGTAAAATTTTGGAATTTGTTAGTCAAATTTTGAGGAATGTGCGATAGAAATTTTCCGTAAATGATTTCCCTGCTCATTTCATGTTTCACGTCTTCCGTTTTCTCTCATAGTTTTAATTTTCAGTTACAATAAGTAATTGCATCCATTACTGCCTTTACCAATTTCAAAACTACGCAAATATATATTACAAGCTCACTTTGCCCCCACTTAGATAAGAGCAGTCTGTAAACAAGGGATCAATATTAAACAAATGGATTAGTCACAGATTAAGACATTGACTTATATTTGATCATGGAATCCACCTGCTAATCGATCGAAAGCGACGAAATTAGAGGTGACAACGAAAGGATTATCTTTTTTTGCTGCTGCAATATATATTCATTGTGCAGGTAACAGGAATGACTGATAATTGTATTCACACAGTAGTGATAGACTTCATACACCGTTGGCAAGAGTTGGAAAATAAAAAGTATGGAAAGCAAAAACACTGCCGATAAGCAGAGAACAACGATGGTATCGAGGTGTAAGACATTCTTGACATGTTGGAGGGGACTGAAAGGCTCTGATAAAGACACAAGAACGAAGCAGAAGTGGGAAAAATGAAAACGGACAGAATTAGAGTAAAAACAATACTGCCACTTTGAATGCTTCAGGACGAGAATGTGCGACGAAATAGACGGGAGCAACGGTGATTTGAAGTGATAAAGGTTACGAAGTCACTTAGCAAGAGCATTTGAAGAGTCCGCGAAAGGATTTTAAAATATTGAATCTTTATATTTGAACGTGAAAAATGTTACGAAAATATACGTACGTCTTCCTTGGGGAGAGAAGAAAATGCGGTTGTTCCGTGTGGCAAACTTCTGTGTTGCAACATGGTTTCGCGACATAGCATTGCGGTAGTTTCATAAACTTAGTAATAAATTTCTGCTACATTGTGGTGGCAGACATGCGTTCTGATTCTGACAGTCATGCTCACCTGTAAGAAATAAAAGTAACCGAAGTCATTGCTGTCTTTAAAAAAAAAAGAAAAATTTTTCCGAGGATAAACGGACCCACATGTAGAATATAACTGAAACATAAAACAACAAAAGCAAGAATCGAATGATCTGACACAGACAAGTCGAAAATTTTGCGTGCCTTTTATTATAAAGTTTTACTGATTCTTGTATTTTAAACGTCAAAGGTCGAAAACCTGCAATATCAAGTCGGCATAAATTGGCAAAGGTCGATATCAAGTGCATCAATTAATGTAGATCGGAGCAATTGGTGTAGACTTATTTCAATGTAAATACGTCTGTCTACGCAGGTGCATTTGGTATTGTAATGTTTTCCCATCGAATCCAATAATGCAGAGTATAAAATAGGACAATGTAGTACTTTTAACGGTGATGGGAACGTCAGGGCGACTGGCCAGCCGTTGCTTCCTTTCCAAGAAAAAATCTCTGAAACAATACACTACATGTGTTTCTGTAAATGTAAAGCTCCACTTAAAAATCCGTGGTAAAGTCAGTACTACAAAAATGTGTTATTTAGAACCGTACAGTGAGAATTTATGATCAGATATCTGTCCTGTAAATTTACGTGTTTATTAAAATGCTATTATCATTATTTTAGTACTTCAAACAGAATAATTGTATTTTTTACAACATATGGATTACTTAGTAGGTAAAAGTTCATTTTATACATTTCTAAGGTTTCAGTAAAATTTATGAGGTCCTGAGAAGTCTTTCACGATTGATTGATTGACAGATAGATTGATGTTTCCGGGCGCGTCACTTGCTGAAGTCATTGTTCCGTAAGTGTAGTGCATATTTTATCGGAAGATGTGACAGTGATTTCCCCTGCTGGATGGCGAGATCCGACGACAAACTACACGTCGATTAGCGGGGTCTGCTATCAGGGGCACCACCCCAGCCGGAACACGCTCTAAGCTCCCGATTGGTCTCCCGTCATGTGTGGTAGTGTAGTGCATGTAAGTGTAAATGTGTGTAAGTAAGGGATGAGGACAGCTCAAGGAAAGGGAAAGAAAGATCGCAACGGTCACCCGATTTGTTAAGATTTCGCCTTCGCCTGGTCTAGATCGGAGAAACCACGGAAAGCTTAGCGATAAGAGCAACCGACCGCTAGAAGTCTCCTCCAGGTAGCGGCTGAATTCAAGCGACGTCACCTACCTACACTTGGGTTTTCGTATCGTGGACGATGATATTAAGTCACTTGTACACCTCCCGCCTTATAAAATGAATCTTTTTAATTTATTCGCGAACATCCTTCTCAATGGAGCTCATGACCTCAAACATGTGCTTATCACTGTTACAAAGATTCATTTTATAAGGCTGGAGGTGTAAAAATGACCTATTGTCATCGGTCACGTAAGATAAACCCAAGTATAGAGTCGAAAATTAGATCGTCAGCCATCGCCAGAACACGAACCCTAGAACCTTCCGGTCAGAGGCACCGCAGTGACATCAATTGATACCCTGAATCACCTCAGCCGGTCTTCCTCGGTGGCATACGGGAACCCCAGAGTATCACGTATGCACTATTCTTACACCCTAGCTTCGCGCAAGAGCAGGACACGAAATGAGGCTACGGCAGCAGCAATAACGACATGACCGAGCGGACGGGGGCGGGGCGAGGCAGCGGGAGCAGGATCGCGCTGGATGCGAGAGCTCCGGGAAACGGCGAAGGCCCGCGGGGGCGGTAGCGAGAGGGCCAACCGCCGAAAAGGGGGGAAAGAGGGGAGGGGCGGGAAGACGTGACAGGCGCCAGCGCGCACGCGCGCATTTGCCTAACGAGCGTCCAAGGCTCGGCCGCAGCCGTGTCGCGCAACCTAATTGCCGTGTTGACGCTGTGCACGCGTCGCGGCTCTCGCCATCGCCGCGCCAGCTGTGCCGGCAGCCATCCGACGCCGCTCAATTGTTTCGGGAAAACATCCCTCCCCCTCCCCTTCCTCTCTCCTGCTTCTCCGCCTCCCGCGCTTTCGCGCCGAGCGTCTCGGAGGTCAGTGTCGGCGCGCCGGATCAACTACGCGGATTTGGGTGGGAGGGGCGGGGTGTGGGCGGGGACCGGGACGGGGTGGGGCGGGGACGGGGCGGGGACAGGCGGTAGAGGCGCGGCTTGCACGTGCTGTGCCGCCACAAACGAAGCCTCGGAAATGCTCGCGTGCGGCTTTTTCACGATGCGTGAGTGTGTGTGTGTGTGTGTGTGTGTGTGTGTGTGTGTGTGTGTGTGTGTGCCGTGTGGTGAGGTAGGTCGCGCACGCTTTCTATGTCAGCCGCATTCAGAACGCATGCATCTCGTTTACATGCATGTTGTGTTGTATGTTGACAGGACACGTGGTTGTTATGTAAGAATACGTGAGCGAAAACGTTTTCACAGCTGGAGCGAATTCTGATCGTACGATACCATTTTGAGTTTCAAGTTTGGTGAGGCAGTATTCTTGATACTATATAAATGTGCTGCAATGGCATCATGAGCATAATACGATTAAAACCAATATGATTCGAAAGAAGATAACGAGAAAAAGTCTTTCAATGAGAAATGAAGTGGAAAAACACTCAGCAGCGGCAATTCACAAGTATCACCAATAGTGGATAATTGGCTATTTTGTAGGCGGAAAGAAGTGGCGATGAAAAAAAAAACGTGAAGGTTCACTCTGCATTTTCACAAGGTGGTCGGCTTAACAAGGTATTCGGTGACCAAATCATCGGGCATGTCCTCTCTCAAATACCAGCTGAAAAATTCTACGAATAAATAGAATCACACGAATAGACGTAATTTCAACTCACGCGAGACTGTGCTAAGAGTAATTCGTGAGATATCGCGACACTATAAAGGCCGATCCACACATTCGGCATTCGCCGAGCAGCGAGCTACTGCTTGCCCGATCCCGAAAAGCTGACGTGTTCGGCGAATGTTCGCGTCCTTTGATGTGTCGAAAAGACCGACACGCGGTGACTAGGGCGGGCACCGAATATTCGTAACTCGGCAAATAGCAATCAACTCATCCACACTACTCGGGATTCGGCGAATAACGAATGCGTAGAGCCGCCTTAATATGAACATTGACACGCAAGCTTTCCCTCGCCGTTGCGGTCAGGTCCGCAAATGCTCAGATGTGGCGCGAGGCGAATATTGGTAATTCCTCATCCTTTTTCCTCTTACACACTCGTACTTTGGGTATCCCACTTTTGCAATTACAAGTCCATATTCTTAAAAAATTATTTTTAATTTACTATCAACATATGTTATTACCGTAGTAACGAACATGTTTTACGACCATTTATATAAACAGATTTTATCAAAAAATCCTTAAATAATTAAAGTTTCTAAATATTTTTGAAGTAAATTATATAAACATTAGAAATCAAATGACGTTAAATCTGTACAGTTTTTACTTTCTCGCGCTTAAGAAGGAACTTGCTTAAGATGAAAAAAATTGCATGCAACTCATTTATAATATTCCTTTTCTGCACAAGCATTACTGAATTTCTTCCTATCGTCGTTCATTCGGTAGTATTTTCTTATTCGTGCAAAAAAATGTCAAAATTATAAACGAGTTGCATACACTAATATTACTTAACGATTTTCTCTTCACTTTACAAACGCTAGGACCTATACCGTTCTGCCTTTCTCCAAAATGTATATTCCCCGATCGATCTGAATGAACACAAGGCTTTGTGAGTTTCAAACGGATGTATTGATTTTTAGGGTACTTTATATGAACATCTTGAGATATTTTCAAAATTTTCTCGAAAATGGCTCTAAATTGTTTATATATTTTGTACTCGGATAGGAGAATGGGGCATGTCTCTTGTTGCTAGCCCCTTCATATCTCATTCAAGCATGCCAATACTTACGTCCCTGAACAGACCAACTTTTAGTTTTGAGGACTATTTAGAAAAAGTAATAAGAAACAACAGTTTTCACGAGCAACGCAGAACATGAAGAAATAAAAGAAGTCATCTCCGTCAACTTAATATATTTTTTGATTAGAGAGCCAGCTTTCGACGGCTTTGTCGTCATCATCGGTCTCGCTGCGTGTGGCAAAAATTGGGAGATATTAAGTTGACGGATATAACTTCTTTTATTTATTCATATAATTACGTCAACAATACCGTATTAAAATTCCCACAGAACATAGTATAGGAAAAATTACATATTTATCGAGTCTTTCTCATGTGAAAGGATAATCCTTCTCGAAAATGAAATATACTTTTATCACACAATGTCAGGAATACAATACATAATGTCACACACCTAATGACGTTTATGCTAATCATACCACGATATGAATTTGACCTTGCTTTTGTGAAACCGGTGAAAGACATGATGCAATAATTAGTGTACATTTCAGAAGATACATATCTAAAAATAACTGGAATCACTATCAATTCGCGAGTTCTAATTTACATACCTTAAAAGGTTAAAATAATATGAAGTTATTACACATACACTTCCTTCATGCTCGTGTTTGATTTAAACAGGATTAATACAATATAGATCAAAGGCTAATTTTATAAAGTATTCATATGTTCATCTTGTTCAGGTTATTTACTTTTGGTTGACGTGGACTTGGTAATCAAAAGCATTACTGGAGAGAACGAGAGAAACAAATCAAAGTTTATACACTCTACAGACTACGCGAGTATTGAGACTAAGACAATTTTTTCATACATCTATGGCATAGTCCCTGCCCGAGTTTATATCGAAAAGTGCGAGCAACTGACGCAAGACAGACACTTTGTTTTGTTTTTTGCATATTATTACTTAAGGTTTAAGGATATGCTGCCAAAAGGATTTTTGGATAGAATATCTCCAAAAGCAATAAAAAAAATCCAAATCGAACGGGTCACTACAAAATGTTGAGCTATTGTAACGATACCTGAAGGAACAATTCGGTAATTTCGCGGCGTGCACTTCGGTATCGCAAGGTGAGTAAACGTTTGAAGGGGCGGTAATCGCTCTTGCACGGTTGTGGAGGAACCCGGGCCCGAGCGCATGTCAAGCAATCGCAAGCTTCGGAAAACGAGGTCTGAGGAAGCAGAAGAATTAAAAATTGCTGCCCGCCGCGCGCTAAGTTAGTTCGACGTTGGCGATTAGGGAAAAGCTACCGGAGCTCAGTTGTAAATCCCCTGTTAGGTTCAACTAAATTCACTATCGCAGTAGGATATGGATCACGGGATCGGTCAATTAACATTAGTTTGCCAACGTTTCGGAATATTTAATTCCTTCATCAGGGCTACAATAAACACAATCACTTGGTATAAAGACAACTTGTCTGAACAACAACATTAGAAATCACACAATATATGCCATAAGTCAACATACGTGAAGAAAAATAAATAAATAAATTATATACTATATATATTGTAGTAACGAAAAAGAGGCTCCTGCCTAACTGAACTAAACTAAACATAAACATATACGTCAACATAAATAAACACCTACATAAACATACACATAAACCTAAAAAACCTCAACATCTGAACATACACGTTGGTCGCCACTGTCACACAATTTCCTACTTATTAATTCCCGGCTGATCTTTAGTGCCCGCGCCTCAGCTAGCATTTGCCCGCCTCACCTTGGCGTGAATCCCGTGATCGCTCCATACGGAGAACACTAAAAAAAAATATCGGCGTGATCGTGCTTGGGTCAGTTTCTAGCTAATAAATAACGTACACATAACACAATTCAAAATTCAAATGACCCGCCGTAGGCGCTCATCTATTTATTTTACTGTATTAGCAAATTTAACACAAATTCTGCCCGTTACGGTCTATGAACATCACCGCATTCGTTTGGTCGCGGCGATTTCTGCTCCTTTGCATAAACACATTGACACTAATATTCAAACACATACAATAACCCATAAAATTAATTATACACATTCACACATAACAACAACAAAAAAATATTTACACTCATTCACTCGAATGCGCATTCTGTTGTACCCTAAAATTTAATTTAATACTAATGAAACAATACTTGGTCTTCAACAGAATGTCTTTCCTTTTTGTGGATTTCCTTCATTCACGCAATAATAAAAAAAATAGGTTGTCGTCACTTCCCTTGTTCTGCCACTCTGCGCATCTCGCCTACACAGCACTGCCGTCTGCTTCCAACCCTGCTGGACACGTAGACACTCGCTGGCTACCAGTCTCCTTTGCCCAGGCTCCAATTCAATCGCCCGTCGTCCAAAATCCAAAAATTACTGTTCGCGGCGATTATTCACCGTCCTTAAATTTAATTCCGCCGGCTCAATTATTCCGGGATAAACACAAAAACAACTATTACAAAATTACTATAAACACGAACGAAAATGACGAATAATTAAAATAATTAAATTTCTACTAATATTCTAACGCGACCTAAATTCCATTAATCACCAATAAATGTTGCGATAGATTACTGTTCATTACTTAACACTGCAAAAATAAAATCAACGGTATCGTGTTCAAGTCCGAAAATAAAAGTTTCACTACTATCACATACATCTGACCTCTCCCAGATCTAAGCTGCTTCTCCCCCGTCTACTTCAACACAATATTGTTGTCCTTTTCTTAGCGTTGTTCATCTTTCAAAACAGCCGCCCATCACCGACTGAAATTCACCACTATATTTTATGTTCAAGTTCGACATTTTCGGTGTTTAGCGCTGTTTCGTAATCACTATCTTTCTTCTGGGCCTTGTAAACATTTAATCCGTTGTCATCGGGTCTTTTTATTGTTCCTTTTATTTACAATGTAATATTCGTACCTTCCGGGATGCCGTGTGGTGTTGCTGTATTTTACTCGCGCGTCGATTGTTTCTTAATCCCCTATGTAATGATACTTTAGATTAATTCTTTCCGGTCTTGCATTCGTTCCTCCGGGTCGAGACTAATTTTGCCGGATTCCTCGTAATTTCCTCTATTGCTTTCCAAAGTTTCGACGTAATCCGTCGACGCGTTCTCAAGAAATTAACCGAAATGTGGTTTTCCCTATGTCATTAGCATATCAACAATGACTTCATGTTGCTACTTCAAACATGTTAAAAATACAAATTCTTTCGTTTATGATTTCTCGTGAACCCGTGGTGCGATTTTCTTGATCTTGGTGTCATAGTTTTTCTAAAATTGTCCGCCAAATGGTGTTCACGTTGCCCTGCCCCAAATTTCCCGTTTTCACTGATTTCCAAAAAATTCCCCTTCCGCGGCACGATCGCTCATTGTTTTCCGGCGTTGCCTAAATTCTCTTGGAGTTCGACTGGAAATACTGTTCAATAAATTATTTAATAAATTATGTTATCGGACCGGTACAAATCATTACAATATATATACAATAAACACAATCACATGGAATAAAGACAACTTGTCTGAACAACATTAGAAAGGCTGTGGCTTATATATATATATATATATATATATATATATATATATATATATATATATATATACAGCACTTTTCCTACATGTTGTTGTTCAGACAAGTTGTCTTTATTCCATGTGATTGTGTTTATTGTAGCCCTGATTAAGGAATTAAATATTCCGAAACGTTGCCAAACTAATGTGTTTCATTAATTGACCGATCCCGTGATCCATATCCTACAACTTGTTAACGGTCGTGAATTCTACAATGGTAAATTCACTATCAATTAGAAAAAGAAACCAAAAATACTGATTTATTACAAAAAACAAATGTCATAGTTCAAAATTATTTTTTTTAAATATTAAAACAAATGAGGAAAAGATATAAAATATAATAAAAGTAAGAGAGAATGAAGAGTACAAACCGAAAGGGATATGACCGAGCTCCCTGCTCCCATGAAAGAGGAGGATTGGAAGATGTCCGTACGGATGTATAGCGCAGTCGCTGTCTGGAGGAGAATTCTAGCAGCCGGCTGCTCTGATCGGTAGTTTTCCATGGTTTCTCCGATCAACACCAGGAGAATATCGGAGCAGTACCCAAGCAAACGGGCCACAGACCGCGAGCGATCTTTCCTACCACTTCCTTATCCCATCTTCTCCCCTTACACACACTTATTCTAACATGCACTACACTACCACACGTGCTGGGAGACCGGCCGGGGGCTTAGAGCTTGTCCCGCCTGGGGAGTGCCTCGTTGGTGGGAGATACCTGGTTGAAGAAGACGACAAAAATACCTACAGCAGGACGGTTCAAACTTGTTGCTGATAAAAAATGAAAATTTTAAATGGAAAGAAACTAAGCCTGTGTTATCAACTGGGTGATCTAGAATCTCTTATTACGAAAATGAACTTTCAAAACTAATTTTCACAAACATTAGGCACGCCACAGCGTATATTTTTCATCATGTTGCTAATGACAAAGGAAATATAGTATCAATACATCCCATTTCTTTTTCAATTCAGTGCGTTGATGGTCATATTAGTTCTCTCTTCACTGATATTCACAATACCTTTCGTTCTCTTACTGAATCGAATTGATACTATTTGCAGGTAACGAACTATCTTGTTTCAAGATCACTTTTCTTATTTTCCGGGAGAGATTAGGTACATTTCCTCTGATGCACAATAACCAACCAAATTATTATCTTTGACCTCCCATGCTGAATAAATATTGGTAAGTTTTAATTCATTTTTACGGGAATATCAGGTTACTCGCCGAAAGAGTTACTAAAACCCATATTCTCATTCGTTGTAAGTTCTTAATTTTATTTAAGTGCCCGAATTCGATTTTCCTCATGCAATGGACATTCCTTCTGTGAAAGGTCTTACTCGTAGGACCAATAGGTGCATCAGCATTCTAGATGGGAGAAGATAGCGATGGCAAACTACCTCACACTCGATCCTCATCATACCTCAATGCTGATTTACAAGATGAAATTTGTAATAGACAGCTTTTCTTAGCGGCTCAGTGTATCAACTGATGTTAGTGCAGTGCCTCAGACGGGAGGTCCTAGAATTCCAGTTCTGACGGTGACAGGATTTTCGACACTAGTCAACTAGATCAAATTCAGTCAATGTTTGGAGGATAATTCTAGTGACCGACTGCTCTGAGCGGTAGTTTTCCGTGGTTTCTCCAATCAATACCAATGTCCAAGTAGTTCCCTAGCAAACAGGCCACGGACTGCGCGCGATCTATCCTTCCTCTTTCTTGTCCCATTATCACCCCTTATATTTGTACGCAGTACAGTATCACACATGTCGCGAGACCAATCGGGAGCTTAGAGCTTGTCCCGATTGGGGTGGTGCCACGCTGGTGGAGATACCTGGTTGAGGAAAATCTCCACAAGCTGACGTAGGAGCCGGATCGCCATTCCGTGGGGGAGGATCACCGCCCCCTCCCGCGATGAAAACACGCACTAGACTTACGGGACTAATGACCTTAGCACTTCGGTCGCCAAGAATCACTATTTTTTACCATCCTTGCCTTTTTCCGGTTCTACGGAATCGGCGCTAATGGGGGCGGGCTCCATGTTCATTTTGATTTGGCGATGTTTTTACGGACGGATACCCTTCCTGGCACTAATCACAGAGGACACACAAGCACAATACAATGAACAACATACACAATCACGAAACATACACACCTGTGCTTAGACGGGATTCGAACTCACGATCTTTCGGTCCGAGATCTTCACGGCACTACTGCCTTAGTGATCCCGGTTACTCGAATCGACCGCCAAGTTTCAATCAATCAATCAATCAATATTTTCCTACCACGTGACAGTTCCAAGATGCTTCTCCATGTCATACTCCTGAATCGAACCCACAACCACAAAAAAGAAAGAAAGAAAGGTGACCGCCGCCGCTGTGTCCCCTTTATAGGTCAACCTCCACCCATTACCAACTCCGAATTCTACCTCACATGACCGAAACCACCGATTCAACCGGGGCCCGCCATGGACGAGCGTGGCACTCCCACCGGATGAGCCTCGGAGCGCGTTGGAGAGGTCAAGCGCCTATTTTCCTTATTCTGGGGAAACGCACCGTTCACCGCGCTCGTCAATGAAAGAGGTCAACCTGACGGCCGGCGGCGGCGGCGGCAACGGTGACGGCGGCGGGGGCGGGGCCGGAAGTGAAGGGCGCACCGTACAGCGCTGCCAGAACCGGAAAATCGGGTGCACGCCACCCGACACTCAATTTACGATAAATCCTGGAGGCTTCGTTAATGAACCCGCCCTGCCTATAAGGCACCTATTCATTTTTCGGTGCACACACTCTGGAGGGTCTGTTCTCGACAACGAAATGGGTTTGATTACCGACCACGTACGGTCTCTGTAGATGTTATAACAAAGTACAACTGCTACATAAGCTGAAGAAAGTATTGATTTCGATCGCCTGACTGCAAATTATAGGATGTGATTGAGGTGTTACTTATGGATAAGAAGGATGGAATTAATTGTAATTCGAGACGAACAAGAATTGGAGTGCAGCAATGTCTCATTATTTACGTAGAAAGGGCTTTATCAGAAGGAAGCCGCAACTAATGATTGAGAATCCTTGGAGTGGACCCCTCTTCGGCTTGTGAGTTGGTGATGAGACCCTTTGGAGTTGCATGTCGACGACTTTATAGCCTACGGGTTGCATTGAAAATTACCTATAATTTGGAGCCTACATTTCTCAGGTCAGAAGTAATTGTTGTTTCGTTGCTTTTCAGAACGTAGTTATTATATATCATGAAGATACAACATGACGTTAAACGAAGCACATTGCAAGAACCGGTGCTGACCTACGTTGCGTAAACGCAAGAACAAGACTAGAAATGTATTTTGAAGGAATTAAAGAACTCTAGACACATGGGTAAACAAAACCGATCAAGGGTTGGGATGAAAGGAAAATTGAATGGTGATTCCGGACGCGTCAACTGCTAAGGTCATTAGCTCCGTAAGTGCAGTGCACGTCTTTAAACAGGGGTGAATTCCCCGCTGGCTGGCGAGATCCTGCGCCGTTTCCTTGCGATATTACCACAACCAGGTATCTCCTACCAGCGGGGCACCGCTCCATCCCGGACAAGCTCTAAGCTCCCGACTGAACTCCCGTAATGTGTGGTAGTGTAGTGCATGTAAGTGAGTGTTCGTAAGGGATGTGGATAGTACACGGTAGAAGGAAAGATCGTGCGCGGTCCGTGACCCGTTTGTCAGGGCACTACTCCGGCATTCGCCTGGTGTTGATCGGATAAACCACATAAAACTACCGACCAGTACAGCCGGCCGCTTCAATTCTCCTCCACACGAAGATTAAATTCGACCAAGCTATCTACCTAGTGCCGAACATCCTGCCACCGTCGGAACTCGAACTTTAGAACCTCGCGGTCACAGGCACTGCAGTGTCATCAGTTGATGACACACAGAGCCCCCTAAACCGGCGATGTCATCGAGACATCCATTAGACTTCTGGAAGTTTCGTCTGACCGTTCCGTCCCTCGTGGTGCCTTCCCCCTCCCCCACATCTGGTCGCGAGTGCTGCTAAATTGGATCTCGCCCAGACGTTCACCTTCGTGACGCGAGGGGCGGGGTGCGGGGGGCGGGGCCAGGCGGGGCCGCTGCACCTCGGCCGGCCGGGCGGCTCGCCACTTCCGACAAGCAGCAAATTGCAGCTCGTTTCCGCGGTCCTTCGCAATTCGCGCCGCGCCGCGCTCCCACAGCACTTAGCGGCCGCCTGCCGCGTCGCCGATGGGGGAAACTGCATCGGGCCCCGAATGCATCGCGGCCTGCCCCTCACCGCCTCGCCTACGGGCGGCGCACACGGCCAATTTCCAGCTTCCGGCTTCCGAATGTGTGATGGACGTGGGGAAGTGGCGTGGAGGTCACACAGCTTTCTGCGCAATACTTTTTTTGGCCGTGAAACCTCAAATGGATGGTTCTCTGTCCTCTATTTTTACACTGAATAAATTAAAAAGTGTTTGCGCAATTTGAAAGGCGGAGATGTTGATATTTCGAAGTTTGGGAATGTTAATACTTTGTATATTGATTGATTGATTGATTAGTGATTCCGGGCACGTCAACTGCTAAGATCATTAATCCCATCTATGTAGTGCATGTTTTTTTATCGGGAGAGGGCGGTGATTTTTCCCGCTGGATGGCGAGATCCGGCGCCGACCTACCGTCAGCTACCGGGGGTTTCTCCAACCAGGTATCGCCCATCAGCCATGCTCCCCCCCGCCTGGACAAGCTCTAAGCTCCCGAATAGTCGCCTGGAATGTGTAGTAGTGTAGTGCAAGTAAGTGGTGTGTGAGTAAGTAAGGGGTGAGGTTAGGACAAGGAAGGGGAAGGAAAGATCGCGCGCGGTCCGCAGTTCGTGGTCAACCTAGTTGTGTAGCTAGTGTCGAAATTCCTGACATCGGAATTCGAACCTAGGACCTCCCGGTCAGAGGCACTACAGTGACATCTGTTGATGCCCTGAACCACCTCTCCCGGTATATTTTGTATATTTCAATTATCAAATGTTACCCTCTTTGATTAAAAAAGAGCCACGATATTGGAACCACTAAGTAGTTGACAAAACGAGCTACAGTGAGCAGTGTTTATGGTATTTTTTGTGAAACATTCTTCAAGAGATTTCTAAGATCACAAATTAAATTAATCACTTAGGTAATTATCTTCTACAAGTATCGCCTCTTTGATAACCACACACCAAGACACATTGATGGCACTCAAACTCCACGATTTTTGGTCAGAAGAGCTGTGTCGACTTTCGTTTGAACTATCTTGGCCTCTCGGTTATTCGAACATTTTCAATTGTACGTACTATTTACCTCCCAAACTTAACTTTTTTTCATGAAGCATAAATACATTTTTTTAAGTTTCTAACCGTATATTTTCGCTAAGCTATTTAACGTGGCTAATTTCTCAATGACAGATTTATAACAGAAAAACCATTGCTTTGTTGGGAAAGGGCAATAAAATGGTAATGTTTGAAAGCTGAGGCCCAGGTATAGAAACAGTCGGTTGCATGAAAAGAACCGGCAATGCTTAAATTTCCTACCCAATGGGTCTCTTCAAGACTTTCATATACCCGCCATTTAGTAAACCTTCTTCATTGAGATGGATTCATGAAATACAGATGTATCATATCTGTTCTAACTATTCTGGACCTCAAATATCTATTTCATTTGAAGCTCGACGAACGCATAAGAGAATATTTTGAAGACATACTGGAACATAAAACTTCCTTTTTTAAATTAAATGAGAATGTACCATTCATTTGGGATCAAAATATTTGTATAAATTCTGGAAGTTAATCAATTTTCTTCTTGCAAGCGTCATGAGGTTTCTTCCCCATGAATTTTCTAATAGCACTTTGCCGGTAATGAAAATAAAGAATTACGAGAATTTCAATTTACATAACCATCAGGAATATTTGTATTCAACTAATTTTTAAAACCAATTTCAAACTAATATTTAAATTAGAACAATCAGTGTATTATCTCTCTTCCCATATTCCCCTCTCAGTAGAAAATTTAAGAAAGCATTATGTTTCCAAAATATTGGCAGTGCAATATGTTGAATTATTTAATTTTCGGGATTTTAAAGTTGACCATTGTAAAAGAGATTATACAGCCTGTTTTCGTCAGGGGCCATCTTCCCCCGGCAGGTAAATATCCCAAGAACAAAAGCGTTCCTCCTTATTTTCTTCAGGATGCGGATTGATAGTTGGCGCGTGAACAGTCATAGTGGACTAAGTTCCACTTTAGAAAATATTTAATTTACCGCGCCAAAGAGGAAAGAATATATACTTCCATTTTTTTGTGTTGATGGATAATGTTTCTCCAAAGCGTCCTCTAGCGTCCTCATCCTCTAGCGTCTAACAAGTTGGTGAAAGATTATCCATTATCACGCACAAATGGAAGTATATATTATTTTGCCTTTGGCGCGGTAAATTAAAAATTTCCTTAAGTGGTGCTTTGTTCATAATGGCTGTACACGCGCCAGTTGCCCTATATCAATGGCCTCCTCTCGGCTACAATATTGCTGAATGTCCATAGGAAAGGTAGCAACACACTCTCGCCCTATGATGTGCATTGCCTGAGCCGAAGGAGGGGGAGAAGTGCAGTCATATCGCAAAACGGAACTTCTGTGGGCGCTTTTCGTGATAGGGTAATCGCAAGACGCGCAAACGCGGACAGGTAAGGCTGCCATGTATCACGAGCATGTCTGGGCGTATGGGAGCCGACGGCTGAGACGACTTACGAGGCCGTCTAAAAAGGACGTACGGGACAGGTGGGACTATCTTGGTTCACTAGCGGTTATATCTCACTAGATAAAAAACATTTACAGAATGAACTACTCTACCGCTATCGGTATTTAAGAACACAATCCTATTTAAATTTTAGGATGCCGATCAAAGAATCTACACATAATATAATGTTAAGCTAGTTTTAAGCTAGATAAAAGTTAGATTATTTAAGTCAGTGTCTCCCTTATTTGAAACCAAAGAACTGTGGCGCGAAATATTTCCATCATCAGCTAAATGCCCGACTCTTAGGGATAATTGGAGGTGAGCGAGCGCAGGAAAAGACCCGCTTCGTAAATGAGGCAGCTATAGATACATGGATGAGGCCTCGTTTTGGGAGGTGGGACCAGGATGATGGTATCAAAAGCCAACTTTTATGCCATCGCTACTTTTAATACACGCTGTGTCAATATAGTAGAGAAAAAAATGTAGTCATGCAGGGTGCCGAACTTCATTCAGAAAAACAAATTAAGGTGTGAGCATTTCCATTATCATTTATGGGTCAGCCTGAAAGACGTTGCTTGTGAGGATCTCAGATCCCAAAAATTCATAAAATCATTCATAACCTTCATCTAATCTAAAGGTGAAAATACAAATTAAATTATTAGATGCTTTAACAAATCAAATTTCGTGTTATCGAGAGGATAACAAGACGTAGATGTAGAAGACCAAGATTTTGTCCGTGTGCTTCTACTAACAAATTTCATTGGGCACATTTCATTTAAAACAAAGCTTCAAAGTAGTGAATTTCATTTAAAGTGGACAAAAATAAACAACCGATATTAAAGATTCTAACAAATCTTTTGAAAACAAGCAAAAGAAACTTTAACAGCAATGCGCGGAGCAGCAAAACTGAATTATCAAACGTTTTATTCCTCTTTCGTGTGAGTACATTTTCAGAGCGCGCCGCTGTGATTCTTGCGTGGCCTTTGGCTGGTTTCGTGACAAATCCACGCGGATGCTTGGGAGGCGCCGGGCCGCAATCTAGTAAACACATGTGCCTCGCGGACAGGAAATGAAGTAATAGGAAATGCAAAGAAGTGAAGTAAGTACTGAGTGCATTACGTGGCGAAGCTTAACATAGCGTTGATAAGGCAGCATCCTCACCACCAAATGATACCCATCGACTTTCCTCCGACTCCAGAATTGCATTCTGTACTATAGTATGAAATAAGTGAAAAGTCTACAGAGTGTACAGCGAGTTACTATTACTTTCTCGCAACGGAGTAGAGAGTACTCAAAAGTTGGTTTGAAAAAATAGCTTCTATGCAAAACTTTGCATTTCAGACACGTATAAACACTCCAGAAAAATGTAAATTTTTATTATTTACAAAATAAATTAATATATTTCTTCACAAAGAAAAATGAACCCAGAAATAACAAAGCAGTCGAATTGTGTAAATTGGGAGCTTTTTTTATTTCTGTGAATTTTTTTTCTTTCTGAACAAATGTATTAATTTCTTTTGTTAATAAAAAACATATTACATGTTTCTGGAGTGTTTATACGTTTCTGAAATTGTTGCATAGAGTGTATTGTTTCAACCCAACTTTTGAGTACTTATTGCGGTTCGGTCTTTCGGAATATCCAAGGAGTTTATTAGACAAGATATGCTTAAAATTGACTTAAGAGCTTATTTTCCAATTTTCGACGTTTTTCTCCTGGACACCTGTATTTAGCTTAACGTAAGGCATCTCGTATTAGCTACAAGAGTTTTAAGATCATTACATAGTTAGAAAAGTTATTCCCTCTTCTGCAACAAAATCCTAGGAATGCTGTGGTGCGCGAGCACATATTGATGGACAACCCCAAACAGAGGAGTAAAAAATTTCTGCCAGGCCAGGGTTGCTGATGAAGGGAAATGGGAACAATGCGTGCAGGAAAGACAAAATTGCACTCCACAGATTGAAAGACACG
This sequence comes from Teleogryllus occipitalis, assembly GCA_011170035.1. NCBI lineage: Eukaryota > Metazoa > Arthropoda > Insecta > Orthoptera > Gryllidae > Teleogryllus > Teleogryllus occipitalis. The sequence continues at coordinate 152,898 of BLKR01001025.1, read as the reverse complement.
TTCAAAATTCAACTTCTAGGCACCCAACTTCCCGTTATTGGAAATAAAAATGTCGAGAATCAAAGAAGACTTGTAGATACTAATTCCCCAACATTAAATCAAATAAACTTTTTTTGTTTGCTTTTTTTGGCAGATCGCGTTTACGTGGCCCATGTTTAACCGAATAATGAAAGGATTCTCATTATTCAGAATTTGTTCCAGTTTGATATTTTCTATTTGCCCGGAAAATTCATATTTTATTACTTTGACAATTATAATGATATTTTTATTTAAACAAACCACTGAATATTATTTAAATGGTTGGTATTTGAATTTTATTTTGTGGTTCCTGAATCCAGTACCCGCCTACAGGTGCAGCGCCGTCACATTGAGTAAAAAGAAGAACTCAGGTTAAGGCCAGTGATAACACACCTTTCTGCATGTTATCACTCGATGGGCACGTTTCCTTGACGTAAATTACTACACACCTCACACGATAATTCTTCTTTTTGTATATTTTATCAATTTATCAGAAAAAACGTTAGTACATTAAAAAGAGTTTGACTTCGTTACTAGTAGTTGGACATTTCCTTTTGTGTTGGCCTGTGTCGTCGCCAATACGCCTAGAATTACCCGCTGCATTATGCAAACTGGCTGAACCCATGCAATTGTTCCGCACCCTTTAAACCGTTCTTTTAAAAGTAATTTTAAGAGTTTTAAAAGTTTAAATTTAAAAAAATAAATATTTAGAAAATTTAAGTTTCGTATTAGAGACGAACGTGGTAATTTTCTGACCATCAATCTATACAATTGGGGGTATCATCCATGGGAATACATCTAATAAGTTCTCAGTGTGTAGTTTATAACACAAAACATTTAACTGGCATTCCATCGGGGTCATGGAAACAGGGGTTTCGGGACCTAAAAGATATCGTTTCCCAGGTATGCCGAAAGGAAACGTGCCACAAAGTAACGTGGGTTAGGATTTGTATTTGCGGAAATTGCTTGTCCTTCACCTACAATCTGCGAAATTCTGTTTTTTCGTTTTAGTTCTAAGTGATGCATAATTCATAAAGATGTGTAATTCCCTGTCCAGGAGATATGAATTAACGGGGTTTTCTGACATTGTCGTCCTTTTATATCGTACAAAAGTGTCCGTTTCCTTAGCGTATTTTAAGATAATTGAATAATAAAACGATAATATTGTATCAATATTTTAAAAAACATATTTTTACATATCTTTAATAAACATTAAAATCGATTATATTTAATTGTTTAGAAATATAAAATATATATATTTATAAGTAGTAAACGTAATATTTCCAAAATAATGCAATACTTCAATATGTTTTTACTTTATATTTTATATAAATAAATAAACATAATTCTCTTCAATTTTTTTATGTGAACTACAATTAAAAAAACATTTTCGTGGTAAATAACCTTCAAAATTTGGAGTAAAGTTCAATTTTTTTTTCCTAAACAATTTTTTTCAACTTCAACAAATAGGAAACGCCATCAATTAAAACTGATATTCCAAATTACTCTTTTTATCTTTTGAACAACAGTCAGTAACATTCCTATCCCCACTTACATCAAAACTGAACGGAATTATCACCTACCGGGTTCAGTATTAAGTTTTCGTTAGTTATGGAAAAAAGTCCCCCCTCCCTCTAGCTACTTAAGCCAGTAGACTATGGCTCAATGTTGCACATCAAATTATAAAATAAATTCCTGCCCCCACAGGTTTACTGTTGAGTAAAAAATTCAACAACAAAAAAAGTTCAGTAAACATTTAAATACGATTCCATTTCCTAAAATAATTAGAAGAGTTTTATTTTTGAGAATTTTGTCACAGATATTTACCTGTGTGAGTGTATCTGAATAGGTACGTCTAGAACATACCATGAGCATGTATAGACTCCCTTACCGGGATAAGGTGTCAATATATCGATTATAAATGCATGTAGCACAGTAAAACATCACGTCGTCCATTGATCTGCCGAACGGACACACACTTTCGAGACTATTGCTACTTTGAACAGAGTATACATCGGAGGCGCACGAGGCCGAGAAAGCCCTTTAGAAAAATATCGCTTTTGACTAGTAAGCGGCGCCTGGCCCCATTATTTGGGAAGGAATGTTGAGCGACTGACAGGACGGAATAAATAACCCAGGGGCAGGTAGACCGCCCCTCCACACCCCTCTTCGCCGCCCGCGCCGCGCGAAACCGCTCCCCCTCGCCCGTCCACCCTCGCGAACTGTCCACCCTCCGCCCCCGCACAATGGCCCGCAAAACAAGCCCGCGGGGCGGCTCTCGCGCGGAGGCGGCGGCGAGGTGGGTGGGCGGGCCGGCGCGGCCAGGACGACGACCCACGAAAGGAGAGGGCAGATGGGAGCTGCAGATGCAAGAGGAAGAGAGAGCAGATGCGCAAGAGAGCAAGGTCAAGGAGAGAGGGGAGAGGGCGAGGAACATTGCAACGAGATTCGAGAGACTGGACAGATGAGAAAAGAGAGAGAAGGGAGAGAGGAGAGAGAGGGGAGAGAGAAGAGCGGGGAGAGAGAGAAGAGAGGGGAGAGGAGGGAGAGGGAGAGGGGAGAGAAAAGGAAAGGAGAGAGACGGGAGAAAGAGGGGAGAGAGAGAAGAGAGGTTAGAGGAGGGAGAGGGAGAGGAGGAGAGAAAGGGAGAGGAGAGAGACGGGGAGAGAGAGGAGAGAGAGCGGAAAGACAAGGAAAAGAGTGAGGGGAGAGAGATGGAGAGAGAGAGACAGAGATATGAGGGCAGAGAAACTGGCACCAAGTTACGAATAAAGAGGGCAGATATACAGGGGCTAGGGTGAAGTACCACGAGACTAGTTTTTTGCGTCGTGCGAGGTACATTGCACTAGAATTCGACACAGACACAGTATAAAACATCGAGGGACTAATGAAGTGTGAGAACAGTTAGCAAAAACACACTCGTAGAAATAGCCCTGTCATTTTTAAACATTAAACAGCAGCAACAAGGAACCATGTCGATGCCACTTGAATCGACATTATTATTTCGATACTTTGTTGTTTGATTTTTGTTTCGATAACCGTATCGAATTTATCACAATATCGTCATAAGAACCACAGTATGATATCGAAAAAAATTATTATAGCATACAGGAAATATTTAATTATTTATTTAACATCCGACAAGTTAAAAACTATCGCGTGGCGAAGAAGAGAGAATCTGTACTGAGAATTTTTTCGAGCCCCGGAATCCCTTCTCTCATTATTGTACTTTACTAATTCAATAATGAATAAAAGAGAATTTTGGAAAATTTTGATAACAAGTAATATTCGCTCTTGTGTAATGAAATCTATTGCAAATGTAGATTGCTACAGTTCCGTATAATCATAAGTTTACCCTTTCATGCCAAATAAGACCTGAAAATTGTCCCATGTTCTCTTTCATTACTTTATAGGCATAGTTACTATTAAAACAAAAAGTGTGTATTTAGGCCTATTTCGTATTACATTCTTTAGATAAAAATTGTGTATTTTCGTTCGTTTAATCAAATGATTTAGGAATACCGGAATAATCAATATAACGAGTAAAGAGCGTTAAAAAAGAGAGTTTGAACACGAAAAATAAGTAATTTCTCATACAATTACATTTTAAGTAATAATCGTAGTAAGTACAATACACCAATCGTGTATCAATCGATACTGCATACTTCATGAATTGTTTCAACAATGTTTCTGTTTATTATTATTATTATTATTATTATTATTATTATTATTATCATATATATGGTGTTGAATGATGTATTCTAACCTTTGATAATGATATTGTAATAGTATACGGATGGGTACCTTGAAAGTGAAGCATGAAATGAAGTATACTTATACATGAATAGCGTGACAAGGAGGAAGATTGATAACCCATATATTCATTCATTCCACGAAAACCGCTAAATGTGTTCTATCCCCTTAAAAAGACCGAGACACGTTTCATCAATTTACGCGTCTTTATAAGATGCCGTCACCTTGGACGATATTTAACTATATTCTCACGTACACAATTTTGACAAAAATGTGGATAATATATTTTATCCTTATAAATCCTACATGAATGAATGTTCCTGTCTGTAATACGTTATAAGAAAGAATGTGTATATATATATATATATATATATATATATATATATATATATATATATATATATTAATATCAGAGCTTCTTCAGCGTACTGTACATCAAGACTTTGATAATGCGAGTTGACTGTACTATCAAAGACGCTTTGTGATAGTTAATTACATAACAGAGAAGCATTGATTTACGCATTTTATAAATTGTTAAGACAACCTTTTCAACGCATTCCACTCTCTTCATGTACAGTGTAGACCATCGCGCTACCTATCAATCTCTGACTACTGGGAGTCAAAATGCAGTCGACCCATGTGACATTTGTGTTAGACAACCTGGATTCGCAGCAGGATTTTTCAGGGCTTCTCACTTCATTACGCTATCATCCTTCGTATAACAACAACAAACTTGCATACCAATCAAATCGTTGATAAATTCAAGGTATTCCGTAAGCGAAGGTAATGGTAACGATGCAAAAATGTGTTATGTGCAATGATCTCTACCCTTCTACAACGCTGAGAGTATGAGATTGAATGATTATAGAAATATTAATGATTAGTTTCATGGACCCAACATTGTTACTTAATACACAATTAACGCTACGTATAACAAATGACTTACTTACTGGAAGTTCTTGTGTACTTCCCGCGCTTACATACGCTTCGCAAACATGGGCACTCGCACATAAAGAAACAAATGCTATTAATGTCTGCCTCCGAAAAATAGAAAGAAAAACTTTAAACCTTACCCTGGCAAGTAGAATACGAAATGACATTAGGAAGGCAACACTAATTAATGACGTTGAAACCACTGTTATATATCGAAAATGGCGTTGTACAGGTCACATTATGCGACTCCCTCATACTCGCTGGACTCACCGAATTACCGCTTGGTATCCAAGACTTGGACAGAGAAACGTCGCCAAGCAGAAGAAGAGGAGGTTGGACGAACTGAAAAAGCTGCTTGGCAGCCAATAGTCTACCTCGGCAAACGTTCATCAGAAGTGGAAGACCATGTCTAAATCCAACACAATGAACGTACACTAGATTTATTCATTTTCTCACCAACTTGATAAGTGCCAATGTAGAAAGTAGTAAGATGAAGTGTTAGCTAATTAGATTTAAGTGGTGAAGTCAAAGTGAACAGTGTTAAATTCGACAGTGTCAAAGTGATCAGTGTTATTTATTCTGTATGTAAATAGCGTTTGCATAAGGGAGTTCCCGAATTGGGTGCTCGGAAATTCTACCACTGTTTACCCATCCCACAACCGAAGTCCCTCGCCCTCTACGGGATTGTAACGGGATATAATAATAATAATAATAATAATAATAATAATAATAATAATAACAAATGAAGTTCTTGGACCGGGAGGTCCTAGGTTCCAGTCCTGACGGCGGCAGGATTTTCAACACTAGCTTTACAGCTAGGTCGAATTCAGTCGCTGTCTGGAGGAGAACTCTAGAGGCCGACTGCTCCGATCGGTAGTTTCCCGTGGTTTCACCGATCAACACCAAGCGAATTCCGGAGCAGTACCCTAACAAACGGGCCACGGACCGCGCGCAATCTGTCCTTCCTCTTCCTTGTCCTATCCTATCCCCTTACACACCCACTTATACTAACATGCACTACACTACCACATATCCCGGCAGACCGGCCGGGAGCTTAGAGCTTGTCCGGACTGGGGCGGTGCCCCGCTGATGGGAGAGTCCTGGTTAGGGGGAAACCCCACTAACCGACGGAAGGTCGGTGCCGGATCTCGCCATCTAGCGAGGGAAGATCACCGCTATCTCTCGAGAGAGAAACATGCACTACACTTACGGGACTAATGACCGAAACAGTTGACGCGCCCGGAAACACGAAAAAATAATCAATCAAAAACAAATGAAGCTCTTCTGACAATCTTAAGCATCCTCCTCAGGGTTGAAGTTCTTTCATTTTACCGCCGCAAACCGCTTTTCGCGCCGCCTTTATAACGAGGAAAAATCAACGTTTAGCGCTCGCGAGTGCTGGACACATGGCTGACATTTCAGCGAATGGATGATAAACACCGGGAGATGCTCACAAACAGTTTATGTGCGAATGTCAATATTTCCCAGGACGCCGACACGTGGGTGTCGCAGATCGTTAGCAGCGGCTTCTTTGACCGTGATATTCTGTGTGCTCTGGTTATTTAAACTGACAGTGCAATATTAATTTCTAAAATCGGTGCATTAAAACTATTTCATTTCTAAATGAAAGCATATTAAAACCTACTCTTCAAAAGAAAGATTTTCAAACTGCTGTGTTTCAGAAATGTCGATTTAAAAAAATTGGATCTTCGGAATTTAATAAGAGTGTACGATCACAGCATACAGTTTCATGCAGTTTCCATTCTTCCCCTCTTCCTACCTCCCTCACACACTTACTTACTCACTCACTCACTCATTCCTTCCGCGTGAAAAGGATGAGGGAAACTTCAGAAGTCGTCGCGGCAATCAATCTCGAAACTCGATTCTGGCAGTGTCGCTGACATTCAACCTGTCAAGAAAATTTCCGGCGGAAATCGGCCCGCGATCTCCATGTCACTGACGAAATCTACCGTAAAATATTAGAGTAGGTTTACTGCATGTAAAAGATCCTCAAGTCTAAATGATGCCTCTGAGCTAAATTCAAATTGCCTGTTTCGTCGCCCACCTTCTTTCTCTTGTTGAAAGGAGTGTAACGAAATTTGGGTGGTCAGACGGAAGAGCAGGCCTCATGGCCTGAGTCTCGCCACGTAAAATAAGGCACATTCAATTCAATTCAATAATGGTTTTACTTTAAGGGCTCCATCCACTCTCAACCGAAGCTTGCAAGACAGGCTTTTGCTGGTTGTAAATCACTCCCCGCCGCGTGGTGATCCATTGGAACAACTTGCTAACAACTGGTACATACCAGGCTTGCAAGCATCAATTGAGTGTGCTGCTCCAGCGGCAACGCGCAGCCGGTCGTAAAGATCCGAAAGCCTGTTCTCTTATTTGCAAGAAAGCATTTCAACTAGTGCAATTATTGTTTACTTGCATCGGTTGCTGTTGTGAGTAAAAGGCCCCATCCAATCTCAAGCGAAGCTTGCAAGACGGTTCTAAATATGGCATCTCCGCATTTTTTCGAGGATGTTCCAATGCGATAACAATGCATTGGCGAGTGATGTACAACCAGCACAAGACAGGCTTGCTAGCCTGGTATGAGAGTGAATGGGATCCTTTGACCACAGCAGTAATGGATGCTGATAAACAATAAAAATGAATGTCAAAGCAGTACTCTAGCAAACGGGCCGCAGACCATGCACGATATTTTCTTCAGCTTCTTTCTCCCATTATCACCCTTTACTTACACCCCCTTACTTACATGCACTACACTACCAAACAGGTTGGGAGACCTGTCAGAAGCTTAGAACTTGTCCCGGCTGGAGTGGTACCCCGCTGGTGGGAGGTACCTGGTTGGGGAAAAACATTCAAGCCAACTGGTAGGTCGGAGCCAGATCTCGTCACCCAACGGGGGAAAATCACCGCTACCTCCGATTTAAAAAATCACTACACTTACGGGAATAATGACCTTAGCAGTTTACGCGCCCGGAAACACTTATCCACCAAAGAAAAATCTATAAAAATGAAATCGAAATGCTTGAAAATGACAGAAAGTTTTTTGTGTCATTTCGACCAATTACGCCTCAAAAATTCACTACACTTACGGGACTAATGACTTAGCAGTTGCCGCGCCCGGAATCACTAATCCATCTATCAAAACTCAATAAAAATGAAATCGAAATGCTTGAAAATGACAGAACATTTTGGGTGTCATTCGGACCTACAGCGCCGCGCTGCAGGAGCACACAGAAGCGACGGCGGCGGTGGGGGAAGGGCCGGAGGCGCCGCCGGCCGACAGGGCGTGGGGAGGGGAGGGAAGAGGGCGCGGTGGAGGGGGAAGGGGAGGACTTCCGGAGGCGCGGTGAGAGGCCACGTGCGCGCCGAGTAGTTGGAATGCCGCGGCCGCCCGCCTAACAGGACTACCGGAAAGAGCGGCTGGGCTGGGCCGAGCGAGGCGCCCGCACCCGTGCCCTAGCCCTTTCTCCGGCCACCGTCACCTGGAGATGCCACAGAGATGTCGATGCTTTTATGGTTTTCAACATCGATGAGATATAATGAATGTTTTAAACATCGATCTTTTACAGCAGATTTTTTTTCAGTATCGATATGTAGGGCTCGATGTGGTCTTTGTGAAAGGTTTGTGAATAGTGTGTTACTGAAAAAGTCCAATGATCATATTTTGTAAAAGTTAAAATATGAAATAACTGAAAATGCCTCTGTCAGTTCACATGTTCGAACGAAGCAAAAGCTGTTTGTAATGCCTTCATGGATCAGTCTAGCTCTCGCCCGAGAGAAGTCTTCCATGCCCTGGTATTTCCTACGCGCTTCCTTCGTATGTCGCACCCGGGCAGGCGATCAAAGCATGCGCCTTAGGCGTAGGGTCTCCTCCTGATTTCCCAACGTCTTCACGGTGAAATGAAGTACTGCGCCAAGTTCAGTTTATTATTATTATTATTATTATTATTATTATTATTATTATTATTATTATTATTATTATTATTATTATTATTATTATTATTATTATTATTATTATTATTTACCCAAAGCCACCGTGAGATTAAATACTCCCCAACGCAAACATTGCTGTTAGAGCCTCTATTGTAGCAGTTTAAAAGAGATGGATATTTTTGGGACGATGCATTAACATCAATGCGTTTACCATCGATGTAAAAAGGTTGAACGTTGTCATTTAAATTCCCAACGTTTTGTTGTGGTCGAGGCATCCTTACGCCTGCCCTGTTGGAGCCCGTCGCGTCGCGACCTCTGCGCGCCGCCCGACGCTCGCGACGCGCGGGCGGCCTCCCCGACAGGCGCCTCGCAGCACTACGCGCTTTCGCAATTCGCCTGCTGCTTCTGCTCTCACTCCTCCATTCATCCGCTTCATCCTCCTCTTTCTCCTCCTCGTTCTTGTTCTCTCCTCTTCTCTCTTCTCGCTCTTCTTCTCTCTTCTCGTTCTTCTCTCTTCTCGTTCTTCTTCTCTCAACTCGCTCTTCTTCTCTCTTCTCGCTCTTCTTCTCTCTTCTCTCTCTTCTTCTCTCTCCTCGTTCTTCTCTCTTCTCTCTTTTCTTCTCTCTCCTCGTTCTTCTCTCTTCTCGCTCTTCTCCTCCTCCCTCTTCTACTCCTCGTTCTTCTTCTCCTCGCACTTCTTCTCCTCGCTCTTCTTCTCTCTTCCCGCTCTTCTTCTCTCTTCTCGCTCTTCTTTTCTCTTCTCGCTCATTTTCTCTCTTCTCTTTCTTCTTCTCTCTTCTCTTTCTTCTCTCTTCTCGCTCTTCTCCTTCTCGCTCTTCTCCTCCTCGTTCTTCTTCTCCTCGCACTTCTTCTCCTCGCTCTTCTCTCTCTTCCCGCTCTTCTTCTCTCTTCTCGCTCTTCTTCTCTCTTCTCGCTCTTCTTCTCTCTTCTCTTTCTTCTTCTCTCTTCTCTTTCTTCTCTCTTCTCGCTCTTCTCCTTCTCGCTCTTCTCCTCCTCGTTCTTCTTCTCCTCGCACTTCTTCTCCTCGCTCTTCTCTCTCTTCCCGCTCTTCTTCTCTCTTCTCGCTCTTCTTCTCTCTTCTCGCTCTTCTTCTCTCTTCTCTTTCTTCTTCTCTCTTCTCTTTCTTCTCTCTTCTCGCTCTTCTCCTTCTCGCTCTTCTCCTCCTCGTTCTTCTTCTCCTCGCACTTCTTCTCCTCGCTCTTCTTCTCTCTTCCCGCTCTTCTTCTCTCTTCTCGCTCTTCTTCTATCTTCTCGCTCTTCTTCTCTCTCCTCGTTCTTCTTCTCTCTTCTCTTTCTTCTTCTCTCTCCTCGTTCTTCTCTCTTCTCGCTCTTCTCCTCCTCGTTCTTCTTCTCCTCACACTTTTTCTCCTCGCTCTTCTTCTCTCTTCTCGCTCTTCTTCTTTCTTCTCGCTCTTGTTATCTCTTCTCGCTCTTCTTCTCTCTCTTCCCGCACTTGTTCTCTCTTCTAGCTCTTATGCTCTCTTCTACCTCTTGTTCTCTCTTCTCGCACTTGTTCTCTCTTCTCGCACTTGTTCTCTCTTCTCGCGTTTGTGCTTTATTCTCGCTCTTTTTTCTCTTCTCCGTATTATTTTTATCTTTTTCTATCTTCATCTTCTTCTCCATCACCCGTTTCTATTTTCTTTTATCGCTTCTTCTTCTTCTGCCACTACTTCTTCCTACTCTTCCTCTTCTCCTTCAATCTTTTTTCCTTCTTTTCCTAGTCTCATATCCCTAATGTTGACGACGAAGCTCAGGGAACCGATAAATGTCGTACTTGACGCATTGGCTACGGACAACTACGCATTGAGCACCTGTCGAAGATGAGCCCTAATATAAATCAAACATTTTATTACTACCTACTAGTCATCTTAGGTTTGGTGTCTTCATTCCCTTGGGACTCAAGTTTTATATATTTACAGGTAAAATAGGTTGTATGTAAATGAAAGACGTTCATGGAAAAGGAGTCTCAGTAATGTAGAAACCATCCCTCTTGTATTAAGCTGCACATGCCTATGGTAATAATGATTCCATTTCATAAAATGATAAGTTTCAGTAATCTCAGCCAAATGAAACTCTATAGTTCGCTAATTCTCAGATTGTCAGTAAATATGTTTTTCGCAAGCAAACGCAAAGCAAGGTTGTAATTAAAGAGCAGATCTCAGATTTTTTTCACGCGTTGATTTGAATCAAAAACCTTTTCAGTCAATTCATTTAATGTAGAAAGAGAATATTCACTTTACATTTTGGTTGAGGTAAGCCAACTGAACATTCAAGAGTATTCAGTGAAGGTAGAGCATTATCCTCAGAAACATGTTGGATAGTGCGAACTTGAACCGTGTAACATACGAATCGACTCTGCAAAGCACTCTTCTGGGGTGAATGACAAGTTCTTTCAAGTCAATGCTCCCTCGATAAAGTCAACCTTCCCGATAATGCAGCTTACTGTGCACTTTTCAAATCAGATTGTTCAATCTTGTAGATCAAATTGTTTTCTATCTTACATGAAGTGTTTTGAATGAAAGTATAAAAATCTTTTTTAAGATTCCTCTTGAATACTAACGTCTTACAAGATTTTAATCTTTCTGGTTTCATATCTATTGCAAAGAAGCCTTCCGAAATTATGGAGAAGAATGCAGCGTATTGAATACATGATATACATAACGTTGCTTGACATTAAAATGTATTAGCCAATACGAATGCTGGTTTTTACCATTTTACCCCTAATTTTTACTTAGGCCAGAAGCATGGGTCTTAGGGACGAGAGAGGACATGACCCCTTCTTGAAAATGTTCTTGATTAAAGACATTTTTGAAATTATAACAATGCTTCAAAATGATTTTTTTTTGTAAATGCATTTGTGAATAATGATAACAGTTTATGTATATATGTATAATGTATTAATGTAAATATTGCTAAGAGTTCAAATTAAATCCACTTCTGGAAGAAAAAGTAGTAGGATTTATAAAAATATTGTTTAGATGTTTTGTTGTACTCAATATTTCTGTAAAGCATTCTTAAAAAGTGAATAAATTAATTAAAGTTTTCACCATAAATAAATTATATTTGTATTAAAAAATATTTCTATAACTCCCTCAATATTCAATTAAGTCGCACTTCAAAAGCACGTTTTCATCCATATGGATCCACTTCCTAGGCTTTCTTAAGCTTCTTTTTCCTCTTGCCTAAAGCTCTCCTTCCTTTTCTCTCTTGGAACAAGGAATACATTATGTTAAATTTTAACACGTTACATTACTTTAAACTTTAACGTCTATTTTCTACACCTAACCTTAATTTTAGAGTGTAATACTAATTGAAATAGAACAGAGGGAAGGAGGGGCAAGAGGATCAAATGTTAACATTCGTATAAGAGATAAAATCGGGTACCTTTGTATCTTTGTTTCTTCGTTTCTTCTCGATGGTTCTGAAAGGCACGGAAGACCTCAGACCATATCTACGTAATAATTTTATAATGATCAACTGAGTCGTAGGTGGCAGTTTATATTCGTTTGATTTGACATGACGTAAATTTGACTGAGTCGTAAATTTGACAAGTTAGAAAATACGTTTGTGAAATCTATCTTCGTTTCTATCTCTTTTCTTTTGCGCACAAGAGAAGGATCTATCCTCTTCAAGTATCGATATCTGTTTCGCGCCTAAAGATATTAAAGCCGAAGGGTGGAAAACGATGTTGCGCTTCTTCCATTCTCAGTTAATAGCACATACAACAAATAAATATAAAATATAATACATTTAAATGCTTTTGTAGTTTATTACAATAATCGACGATGTTACATTCAGAAAGTGTAACATAACTGAACATCTAAAATGAGCATGTGAAAATCACTTTACACCTCCAGGTCCAGTCATCGTGCATTACATCATCGTACGGTTCTTGCATTACATTCTGTTCTACCTTAAGACAAGTCTGGACGCTTTTCAATTATGTAACATCGTATTCTATTTCCCTTTTTCCAACATTACTCGGCCTTTTCTTCTCACTAGATTCATTTTTTGGGCCCTACTTTATTTCTACATTATTCTAGTTCTTAATTTCACAACTTATCTATATTCTTGAACGTATTTTCTTTTCTTTAAAGTGTTCACATACGTACAATTCATTCTTCATCCTCTCACTTTCTTTACTCATCACTTGCATTTAGTCCCACCATTATTTCCTCGGCTCCATATATCTTCATTACGCGTCCCAAATGCCAGCGAGCGAAATTCGAACGGGAACCAGTAGCAAGGTCGCCACGCATGAGATTTAGCAATGGCCTGGGAAACTGGCAAGCGCACGCGGAAGGAGAAGAACAAGGTGTTCCGAGAGGAATCCGGGCGGCCTATATCCATAAATACGCGCGAGTGTCGGCGGGGCACATTGCATTGGATGCGGCTTCACGGCACCGCCACCTTCACGGCCTCCTCATCCGCGAGAGGGACTGTGACAGGTCGCGGCGCGAGACGAAAGCGAAGGAAAGGCCGTTGATTTCATGTTCTGACTTAAACGCTTACGCCAACTCGGTGGGGATTCCTACGTTTTTACTTTCTCGCTACGGAGTAGAGAGAAAGTAATGTAATGCTGCGCGTAAAAACGGCGAATTTTCGGCAGGAATTTTTTTATTACAGGGTCCTGGAAAGGAAAAAGTGGATGGTTCAAGTTTCTAGATTTACAAAAAATCCTCTATCACGTAGTATAGCTAGAATCCACGTTTTGTGGGTCCTTGATACCGAAAAATCGAATGACCGCAAAAGGTCTGACCGTCAATGCACAACACTAGCGGATAAACCATTTAGACGATTTTCTCCAACATTGATATTCCCCAATCGATCTGGCTAGTGTCGCGGCCCCTTGAATTTGAAACTGAAGTTTTAATTTTGGAGGTACTTTACATGAAGCCCGTCGGTCACTTTTCAAATTTCCAAAAAATGGCGCCATCGATTTGGATTCAATTGTGCTGTTGGATAGTGTGACGGATGTTTAAGACAATGGAGCAGGTATCATATTCGTTGAAAATTCGTTGAGTTTTTGAAATTTGCAAAAGTTTAACATTTTTCGGCGTCTTCCTACAACTACAATTAAGAAGATAGAGATTTTTTCTTAATGAAATCTGTTCCTTAAAGATTGATTTTGGAATAGGGTCATGTACAATCTTTCGAAAATTTGAGTACTTTTCGCGTAATTTTGCGTCAAAATACGGGTGAGAAAGTACGTACTGTTGTAGCACCACTGGTTATAACAATGATTTGGTCATCTTCGGTGGAGCACGCAATTGAGGCAATGTCGAAGTACGAAGAGGTGACAAACATGCTCGGGTCTCGTGCAAACCATGCGTGTTTTCACAAAGTGATCGTGGCGAGGTAACCTTCAAATTTCACATGTATCCCATTTGAACATCATCCCATCCGTCTATAACCTCTCGACACCATTCTCTTTCATGGCGATGAGCTCCAGCATCATCGATGTGTAGAAGGCAATGGCAAGTGTAGAAAAGCACAAGGAAGCTGGGAAAAGAGAGTAAAGATAGTACAAGAGTCTGCCTTTGCCTACGCTCATAAAAGAGTATGGTGCGCATTCGTGATTTCAAGCAATACATTTTATTGAAGAATAGTTTTGATCACGCAAACCGCATTCAAATATAGATTAATCTCGATGGCACAAATAGGTCTATTTAGAATTCTTTGACAACGAGAATATTAATAGATGAAAGTATGATGACATCTTTTACAACGTGATTTTATTTTAAGAGTCGTCTGTCAAAGTATATTGGTTTAGTGGTGAGTTATAGTTGACTTTTACATAATTGAATGAAAGAAAGAAGGGGCGGAGAGTTATATCTTTTTGTAATATAGTAGTTTTTAAATCTAAGCAAGGAATGAATGAAATATACATATAAATATATATTTTTTCTCTCTAAAAATTGTATATGTATATTTCATTCATTTCTTGCTTAGATTTAAAAACTATTATATTACAAAAATATCTAACTCTCCGCCCCCTTCATTCTTTCTTTCTTTAATTCTTCCCCTTTCATTTCTTAAGATCTTTGTAAATTATGTAACTCTATTAGTTCTAATTTTGTTTATATTTTCCTTGAATCAGAAAACTGATGATGATGGCTAAGCAATCGAAAGCAGCTATTATTGAAATAAATAGTATTGTTGACAATGACAACGCCTTTAATCAATTTCAATTGCGTCTGTCAAAGGCTGAATCATCAGTGAAAAGATACACAGAAAAAGTTTAGAAATGTTTAATGAAAGCAAAACACGTTTTACATTATTTTCCTTATTGTATCATCTTAAAACTTTATTTTGTATATCTTTAGACATGATACTGCAAAGTCGTCGAAATAATCAAGTTATGGTGACAAAGGTGCCATCTATTATTTCACGTATGGCAACAATACCACATGAGCACTCCCACAATGTTAATTAAATTAGTTTTTTCGTAATTCTTTTCATTTTCAATCCCTATGCACACGACACTATGTAACTCCAATCTCTACCGTAGCACAGCTGCGTTGATACGACAGTGACAGCGCGAGCTTTCCACCACAGAATGTCGGAGTTCGTATTCTGTATATTTCAAATGCGATTTCTGAAAACAAAACGGAATTCTGGTCTAAAACTGCGTTATCATTAGCGGATAATCCTGTTCTCACGTATGTTTCAAGTAAAAAGGTACAGTCTCTGAGCCACATTGACAGAGACAAGTGCTACCTTTTTTGTGAATAAATATCTTAAACACGTAGGTCCATTGGTGCAACTGTCACCTCCTCCTTGTCATTGCCACCTTATCGACCCTCGTCTATGGCACCATTCCCCATTGTCATCATCCGCCTCTCAGGCACGAACTGCTGCTCAAGTTCTTTCCTGGCGACCTAGGCCACCAGCCGCGACATTTTTAAAGGGAGACCGACTCAGAAGAACGCTGCAGACTACAGCAGGCTTGCCCAAAACATAGGTCCTAGGAAAATTTACTTCTAATTACGGCCAAGGGAGATCCTAGGGTTCACATCCTGACGATGGCAGAAATTTTGTCACTAGCTTGTCAGCTAGGTCCAATTCAGTTGCTGTCTGGAGGAGAATTCTAGCGGCCGGCTGCTCGGATTGGTAGTTTTCCGTGGTTTCTCCGATCAACATCAGGCGAATGTCGGAGCAGTAACTTATCACACGGGCCACAGACCGCGAGTTATCCACGTGTTCCACCGCGCGATCTTTCCTTCCTCTTCTTTGTCCTATCCTTACTTACACTCACATGCCCTTCACTACCACACTTGTCAGGACTTTTGGCGCCGGATCTCGCCAGCCAAAGGGGGAAGATCACCGCCACCTCCCGCGATACAATACATGCACTACACTTACAGGACTAATGACCTTAGCAGTTGATGCGCCCGAAATCACTAATCAATCAAGCGGGCACACGGGTTGCCATTAGCAATACTGGACACGTTCGATACTCGTCAGTTATGAGAAGAACGGGAGCGCCACTGTTCGTTCAAAGTGACGCGATCTCTCAGTTAAAGGGAATAACTATTAGAAAAGCTTTCAGCCGTCCAGGCAAAAAGTACTTAACTTGCCTTCCTATTATCAGTTACCGGGTAATATATGTTGATTCAGATGATATATGATTTTAGACAACAAAGGCGTTCTTCTTTTTATGCTAATTTCATTAGCAGTATTTTCAGTATAATCTCTTTCAGCTGGTTCTTAGGAACGCTTAGCAAACGCTGCCAGCCACGCAGCAGGAATGGTAGCGTTGCGATTTCCGATTGATTCATAGATTGATAAGTACTTCTGGGCGCGTCAACAGCTAAGGCCCTTAGTCCCGTAAATGTAGTGGAAGTTTTTTCATCAGGAGGTGGCTGTGATGCTGGGATGGTGAGATCGGGCGCCAAACTATCCGTCGGTTAGTAGCGTTTCCCCAAACCAGGTACCTCCCATGAGGGGGGATCGCTTCAGCCGGGACATGCTCGAAGCTCCCGACCGGTCTCCCGGCATGTGTGGTAGTGTAGTACAAGTGTAAGTGTGTGTGTGTGTGTAAGGGGTGAGGATAGGACAAGGAGGACGAAAGAGAGATCGCGTGTGGTCGGCGGTCCGTTTGTTAGGATACTGCTCCGGCATTCGCCTGGTGTTGATCGGAGAAACCACGGAAAACTACCGATCAGAGCAGCCGCCCGCCAGAATTCTCCTCCAGACCGCTATCTAGCCAGTGTCGAAAATCCTGCCGCCGTCGGGACTGTGACGCTAGAACCTCCCGGTGAGAGGCACTGCAGTGTCATCAGTTGATGCCCTGCGCCACCTCTCCCTGTGCCACCGGCAGAGGGGAAATGAGCGAGGGGAGGGAAAGTTCCTGGTGATGCCCTGAATCCAAGCCTTGGGGCGCGCCCGGGCTGCAGGCGCTGGCCGCGAGAGTGTGAGCAAGCGCGGCGAGCGGCGCGGCGCCGCGCGCGCGGCGATAGGAAACCGCAGCCGCTGATTAGTAACGCGCTTGTTTGTTCCGATATGCGCTGCAATGAGTGTTGCGGCGGCAACGATAGCAGAGAGGCGCGCCGACTGTCCTTTGTCAAGTGAAACCGACTTCGTTCTGTCGACAATAAAAATTCTAAGTATCGGTCCACTGAACCCCAAAATGATGCAATTGTCTTATAAAGTTGGGGAATGCAATTTCTCTTATTTACGTGTGAGAAAATATAAGCTGATGCAACGGATGTAAATATTTTATAAGAAAACGATAAAAATAAATAATTATATTTTGAAAAATGATGGTTATTTTTTTATTGGAATTGCGTTGTTCTTTTTCCTATGTGTTAGAAACTCAATACTAAATGTCTACATTACATTATGTATTGAAATAATATTGAGACAGATAATAATCCAAACTACCATGTAATTATATTTTAATTGTTAAGTGCTGCGTCTCAGTCCCATGCCCAAGGCGGGAATCTAACCGGCAACCTTTCGGACCGAAGCGCTGAGTCGGTACACACTCTTAGCCATCTCGACCATTCAGGTCGGCAGGCTCTAATAACAAATGTGTTAAATGATGAAACTGTAACTCCGTATCTAAAGCAAAATGTATGGAAAATGTTAGGAAGGGTTTCTTCTCCTCCCCCTCTCGGTAAGCATCTGTTAAAGGAAATCACGTAAAAACTTTGTTTTTCGTAAAAATCGAGTATGTTTCATAAATATTTGTCAAATGTATTGTAAATGTTCATTTTTGTTCGGAAACTTTGCTAAATGTTCGATATTTTAATTTTGTCTCGGGAATCTTCGTGTTCATTGAAGTTACATATCTTATTTTTTCCTTTCTTTAAGTCGCTTTGTAACATGTTGGTCTTATAGCTAACGAAGTGATTATTTTCACTATAGGAGGGGACTATAGAAATAACGCGTAAGTAGTGTGAATGAGTTGCTTGCTGTGTGCCGAGTGACGAACATTCGGTGCTCGACCTACCCACCGCGTGTCGGTCTTCTGGAAACATCAAATGGAGCAAACATTCGCCGAACACATCAACTGCTCGGGATTGAGCGAGTAGTAGCTTACTGCTGGGTAAATGCCGAATGTGTGGAGCTGCCTTGAAGACAACACGAACATACACACAAACGTCTATGCCCGAAGCGGGATTCGAACCCGCGACCCTTCGAGCTGAGGCAGCTACGGACCTCCAACCCTAGAGACGTCAGTTATCCAGGCCGGCTCTCTTTTATGTTTCTAGCTGATTTATCCTTGTTGAAAATATTCAATATTAACACCAAAATTTCAATCAAAATTATATTGTTATAAAGACGCGTTTAAAGCGTAAGGGAGGACGAAAAATCTAAGTAGACTGAAAATACTCCTTACCAATTTAACTTCAGCAAATAAGAGGAATTACTCATTCTCTTGCGGTTAGATTCTACTATTTTCATTTCTGGATTTCAAGAATGAAAAACTAGCCACTTCATGCAGAATTAATGATGGTCAGAATGGTAACGTTAGACTACGTATCTCTTGACCTCTTTCCAACTTTCTACTACACCATCACCATTTCAAATATTGACTCGTCATTCTTCATAAAATACATCTTTATTTCCCGTTGTGGTTATTTCATATTAGTTGAAACGGCTGGTGGAAGCTGCTTACATAAACAATCAGCTTGATCACCACAACACGCTCACAAACATTAACTCAAGAATGTTTATGCTTCAGATTAGCTTCAAACTTGTGGAAAACTCCACGCAGTGGGAAAGCGCACTACTTTCCCAGCTGGCGCGGCCAGAGGTGTCGTAACTTGGCGTGGCGCCGTTGGGCCGTCAACCCCAGAGCATTTGACCGGTCGCCTTCAGTCGGCCGTCTAAATGCAGCTGCTCTCGATTCCTTCGCGGCTCAGGCAAACGCAGTGAAGACGTTTATGCTTTTGTTATGACGGCCTGAAGTACAAAAGTCGTCGAGTCGTGAAGTACAAAAGTCGCAGGAGAAAATTTTGAAACTGATAAACTCATTTAAATACAATGGACCCTGGATAACTTGAATATCAATAAGTCTAATTCCTTGTTACATCGAATTTCATTCATTATCCTTTACCATATATACATGAATATCGACAACAAATATCGTTAATTTGAAAACATTAATAATTTATTTTTAATGAATATATTTACGTATGTTATCTTATTTAATTTATAGCAACTGTTTTATTAAGGTCAAAATCTTTTTATTTTGTACTTTTACTTTTCATATTTGAGGTATACCTGATCGTTTGATATTATTTGTATACGGAACATTACAACCGTTTGCATTTACTAAAGTAGAGCCTAAAATATGAGTTTTCCATTTGCAAAAGAATGACATGGCGGAGCCTACCATTTTGTTGTTGTTCTTGTTGTTGATTTGAAGTTTCATATCCATATGACAGTGTTCAATTTATACGTACTACCTATTTATGCGCGCATATGAACAAAATTGTATAAAAAATGGCATATTATATATTTATAAATCAATAATATGTTTAAATTGAATTGAATTTAATCAGACGATGCTCCAAAAACTTCATTCAGATTGTTGACTTTAGAAGAGTATGTAAATTGATACGAATAGTATAATTAAGATAAAAATACTAATAAATTTGTGCCAATATAAGGAGAGCAATTTTTAAACATATATTTGTTCGTCGATAAACAAACTACAGAACAGAACTAAAAAAGAAAATCGTCAGAGAACGGAGGCAACTTCCTGACACTGATGTTGTTGGCAATGACTTTCAGCACACACAACTTTCCTTGAGCCTAAATAGCAGGTGATTGTAATCAAGGTCGCCGTCCCCGAATTTCTACTACGAACGTTGGAGCCACCGAGCTCAAGAAATCAATTAAGTGGCTAAGATCTTTTTTTTTTATTTATGAGACACCACTTTACTTTCATTTTACCTTCATACACCACCTTATTAAATGAGAAGTAATTTGCAAGAAACATAATATTGTATGAAAATGAGCTTTCGCAGTTCACACGAAATTAGTTTATTACAATAGAAAAAAATCATACCTTAACTACTGCTTTCTATTCAAATACAGTTGTCCAAATTTCAGAGCTGCAGGCTGTCTAGTAGTAATGTTTGACCTACAACAAAAAGACAAGGCCAAAATGTTGATGATTTCCGTACTCACAAACGAGACCATCTACAAAAATCCTGTTCGTCTAAAAACACACGGCACTGTCGTGAAGACGTCGACAAAAGCGATGGCGAAAAAAATAGCATTATTTATCGGCAGATTTCAGGCAATTTTAGCAAATACGTTTTTCTAAAACTTAAAAGAACGGGGAGTGTTTGAGAAAAATGAGGAAACAAATAGATAAATGGCAAAAATCGTGTATTACTGTTTTATTATCAGAAATATACTGTAAATACAGAATTCATAATTAGTTTACATGACTTTCATACATTTTAAAATGATTGCTTAACTATCAACTATAAGTAGAATACGGGATATTCTTGCCTGAATGCGGACATAAAGTAATAATAGATACTCAATTTACAGTACGAGAGTGGATTGAAAAATCATGCCTCCATGGATCATGCCTTTCTTATTTGGAAATCGATTGTCAATTTGAATCAATGTCAGATCTTTTTGTATTTGAAAATGATATACATTTGTCCTCTATGTACTGCACTGTTTATTTTTCGACATTATTCTCATCCCTATCCAAGACTTGCTCCAAGGCATCACGAGTAGAGCATACCCGTCGATGAAGAATTCTGTACGTTGTATTCGATCACGAGCGACTGCTTTTGACGCGTCAGAATTAAAATGATGTTCCTCGTGGTGTGCTTTCATCTTTGGGGCTCCAGGCGCTGAAACGCCCTCTGGCGGGTGATAGTCCGCGTGCTGGCGGGCGTTGCCATGCAATAATTATTCCCAAATAAATATATAAACTATTAATCTCATTACCCCCAAATCCGTACAAATATAAAGTTCCATTTCTTCTATAAAAATTTAATAAACGATCAATTCCCAACAAATTAAGAGGAGTTTTAGCTCTTCTAGCATCAATTGCCATTCTATTTATTTGGCAGAGCAGGGCCAGAATCCGGTGCAACTGTTTGCAAAGCCGTTTCAACGTTTTCCCGCAGTATTGAGGGTTTTTCGTGGTATCTGGAACCTTCCTGGCGTCGACAACCGCCACCGGAACTCTCCTCCGACGGGATTGCTCGACCAGTCACGTGATGGCGCACATGTGTGGAAAGGGATGGTGACTATAACTAAAAGCGTATAGTATTTCTTAAATGGTAAATGTAGCTACGAGGTAAGACATAATTTTCAAAATCAGTTAACAAATAAAAACGATACATTCACCGAGGCGTTAGTATTCAATCAAGCGTCAGTCGGCTGTTACAAAAGGCCATGTTCGTAATCTTTCATCATTAATAATTTGTTTTTAGGACTAGAAACTCGCGTACCGTAGAGTTTTAGGAAACTGATTTACTAGTAAAAAGTAAGCACACAATAAACAACGAAAACTTCTATTGAAATAGTGAATGAGCGTAATATATTTACTGATCACTTGAAAAAATAACTGAAATTACGATATACCATAATTTTATCTTCATTTTTAAATTATTCACTTATTCGAAATGCCTTGAGGAACCAGATTCTTTAATACAACTGAAATAACGATTTATTATTTTTAATCTGTTACGAGTATGTAAATTTCATTTTAGTCGACATCTTAGTTTCTACGTTCCTTCGCCTGTCATTTAGTCTTCTTGACGTTTACATCTAATCATAGCTTCATTTTTATCATCTTTTCATTGTCTTCTGAGCTCAACTCAACAAAACTTCTGCTCTCCACTCCACTCACAAACTTTCACTCGATCACCTTCCCACACCCTTTTGGTGTACATCAGCATACCATCGTAAACACTTAACTTGTATCGTATCTTAGAAAATGTAATATGATATCTTTACCAAACCTTTCTTTTCTTTCTCAACCGAGAGCCTCCAACATTGCCGATATCCCCTCCCAGACCACTAACGTTTTAAAAATCCCCCAGTTGTTTCCAGATCCGTAACAGGTGCTAGTCGACTCGAACCAGCCGCGGGGGGAGGGGGAAGGGGGGGAGGAAGGTGTCGTGCGAACTTGCGTAAGTGCAACCGATTAGCGAGTCATGCGCATTTCCCTGGCGAGGGTTTAGAGCGCGGCCCGGGGGCAGGGGCGGACCTACGCGACCTTGTCGAGGAGGCGTTCGCGACCTTTGGCGGCGGGCGGGAGCTGGGCTAGCGCGGCGGCGGCCGGTTGCCATTGCGCAGAACGCGGCGCGCGCTCGCGGGGGCTCGCCGCGGTCACGCCCACCTGCACGCCCGCGCCCTCGCTGGACGGAGGCCTTCGACGCCCGCTGCAAGGCCCCGCGCCGCAGGAGGCCGTCCGACTTCCGGTGCATTCGCCTCTTTCGTTAATACGCATTCAAAGACTTTTTACTTTCTCGTAGACGTACGTATATACGGAGCAATATACGTAGTATAGAAGAAAGTTATGTAATGCTGCGGAAAATCGATTTCAAGATTTCAACTGAAATACTGGTTTTGTGGTCCCCTTATACTGGAAAAGTGTTGTTTTTTTTCAAAACGTCCGTCCGTCCGTCCGTCCGTCCGTCCGTCCGTCCGTCCGTCCGTCCGTCCGTCCGTCTGTCTGTCTGTCTGTCCGTCTATCTGTCCATCTGTCAGTCTGTCTCTCTGTCCGTCTGTCTGTCTGTCTGTCTGTCTGTCCGTCTGTCTGTCCGTCTATCTGTCCGTCTGTCTGTCCGTCTGTTCGTCTGTCTGTCCGTCTGTCTGTCCGTCTGTCTGTCCGTCTGTCTGTCTGTCCGTCTGTCTGTCCGTCTGTTTGTCCGTCTGTCTGTCCGTCTGTCTGTCCGTCTGTCTGTCCGTCTGTCTGTCTGCCTGTCTGTCCGTTTGTGAACACTACTAGTTCCTAAACCACACGTATGATCTTTCCCAAATTGAAGAAACCCCTGTCCATCTGGCTCTAGTTGAAGCTTTGAAATTTTGAAAAACATTCTTTATTTCGATGTATTCATTTGTTTTTTCAAAAATTATAAAATGTAATTTTTTCGAAATATCTCTCACGCCGTTAATATGCACATTTTCATCCATTTGTATACATTATTGAATTTGTGAGTAGAAGTGCTTCAAATGACTTTAAATGAAGTTTTTCGAAATTTCAGTATATTCCTGTGAAAAAAAGTTTCAAATTTCGCATTTACAGTAATGCTTAATCGCCATTTTCTTAAAAATGGCTTCAAATTTTTCAATGAAAATTTCTATTTAGGAAGAGGTTTTACTCTTCTTTAATATCCTTGAATTAATATTTCGGTTGTACTATTAGGAAACCAAAAAGTTAAGAAAATGTCAAAAAATGTACTTTGGGCGACGATACATCGCAGCTGGCCAGAGAATGGATCAAGACCTTAAAGCCAGTCCATACCAAGGAAATTAGAAAAATTTGCAACAAGAAGGTCTGTGCTATTCTGTAGCATGTCTAGTTTCTTTCTGCATTGTAAAAAACTCACAATGTGCCTTCCCTCGCCAAAAATTGAAGACTTCGATACCGCAGGGTCTTGCTCCGCCGGCTGTCCGACTTCTGGTATATTTACCTCTTTCGGTAAAATGGCATTCAAAAACTATTGTTTTCTATCAGCAAAGTAATGAACTCTCAATGTACGTAGCCTCGCCCAACATCAAAGACTTAAACGACATAGGTTCCTGCTCTTAATGATGTCAAAATGGTGGTGCATTTATCTTTCGTTTATATTTATTTCGATTTTTACCTATGGGCGTAGAAATGAATTCACAATGTCCCAAGACTTACCAAACATTGAAGTCTTAAACGCCACAGGTTCCATCTTCCTATGATGTCAAACGACTGGTGCATTAACCTCTTTCGTTAATATGTCTTTTTGATGATAGTTCCTAATAGCGTCGTAATGAACTCATAATGTGCCTGTCATCGCCCAACACCATACGTCGATACCGAAGGATCCTACAATGTAAGATGTCCAATTCTCCCCTTGTTTACACGTTAATTCCAAGATTTTTCTATCAGCGTCGTATTGAACTCACGTGCCTACCCTAACCTAACACTGAAGACTTTGATATATGTCTACATATTTGACACTGATCCTGCTGGCGTTGAAATAACTAGGTGCGTTCTTCTCTTTGAAGACTATTCAAATATTTTTCATTCATACCGTCCTAATCAAATTAGACGGGCCTAATGTTTCTCAATAACAAAGACTTCAACGTCGGAAAATCCTATTCTGAACAATCTCAAACTATTAATGATTTTGCCTCATTTTCATATAATAATGATCTTTTTCTAGCATGTACAAGCCGACCATTTATCCCATAATGACATCTAAATCATCATTCACCAATTGATAATTGCCCAGGAAAGCAATAATAGTTGTCCGTACGTAGTAGCCAATATCCCGTAAGGGATACATCACCGGAAGAAAAAGACGAAGAAGAAGAAGAATACGTTGAAGAAGAGGACGACGAAGACAAAGAAAAAGGAGAGAAACAAGAAGGGGAAAGGGAAGAACGATAATACATTAACGAAGAGGGAAAAGGGAAAATAATAGTAAAAGAATACCGATCTGACCACGCGATGTACCGGCAGCGGTGGCTCAGTGTATCAACTGGCGTCACTGCAGTGCCTCTGACCGGGAGGTTCTAGGTTCGAGTCCCGACGGTGGTAGGATTTTCGACACTAGCTTTTCAGCTAGGGCGAATTCAGTCGCTGTCTGGAGGAGAATTCTAGCGGCCGGCTGCTCTGATTGGTAGTTTTCCGTGGTTTCTCCGATCAGCACCAGGCGAATGCCGGAGCAGTACCCTTACAAACGGGCTACGGACCGCGCGCGATCTTTCCTTCCTCTTCCTTGTACTATCATCACCTATTACACACACACACACACACACACACACACACACACACACTTACACTGACATGCACTATACTACCACATATTCCGGGAGACCGGTCGGGAGCTTCGATCTAGTCCCGACTGGGGCGGTGCCCCGCTGGTGGGAGAGTCCTGGTTAGGGGGAAACCCCACTAGCCGACGGTAGGTCGGCGCCGGATCTCGCCATCCACCAGGGGAAGATCACAGCGATCTCACAAGGAAAAAATTCACTTCACTTACGAGACTAATGACCTAAGCTGTTGACGCGCCCGGAATCACTAACCAACCAACCACGCGATGACATTTTACCCTGCCACGCCTCCAGCCTAGCAATGTCGCTTTCGCCGCTCATCGCCCCGCTTCGCCCCGCTTCGCCCCGCTTCGCCCCGCTTCGCCCCGCTTCGCCCCGCTTCGCCCCGCTTCGCCCCGCTTCGCCCCGCTTCGCCCCGCTTCGCCCCGCTTCGCCCCGCTTCGCCCCGCTTCGGTTCGCCCTGCTTGCGTCGCGCCGCGGCGGAGGCCCGTTCTCCGCTGACCCTGGTCGAGGCCCCGTCGCGTGCGGTGTAGCAACACGTTCTGGGTCCCGCCTTGTCCCTGGCCGCTCCCGCGACGAGGAACTAATCGTAGTAATGAACGATATGGCGCCAAATCCTTTCGAACACGTAGAAGTAGTAGTAACACTATCGAACCTCGGGAACTCCAATGATTTTAACTACTCGAATTCCTGGATATCTACCCCTATTTTTATCATCATTCCTCTTCACATTCTCTGTGCACCTTATGTTCGTTGATAATCGAAACTTTCAATATTTCTAATTGTTTTCTTTTCTTCTTCCCATTGCTGTAATGTATTCTCACATACCTAACTGTATTGTTTCCGATTTCGACAAATTTGCACCCCAGAAAACGGCGACCCACTTTCACTGTGAAATATTATTTCGAATCCCCAGATAGTAATTTTTTTATTAAAATAAAAACTTTAATGAACACTCTTTTGCTTATATCCAAGTTGTTGCTGCCGACAGCAAGACAACTTACAGGCAGCCTTACACGAGCTATAAAAAATAACAAAGACGTATAATTTACAAATTTTCACAAGGAAAACCAAATTCATAGCATTAGAAAGCCTCTAACAGTTAAGATGTAAACTCACTTTGGAATATAGAATAATAGAATAAGTTAATACCGTCAAATTCCTAAGATGTGACATACTGTCTTACCTCGGCCAGTTGGATGAGAACTGAAAGTTCGAAAGATTCAATCTGATGTGGGGGACTATTAAAATATTTCTTAGAGGTCAAGAAAGATACCTTGCTCAAGTTTTATGAAGTGTAGGTTAGATTATTTGGAAGTGAAAACTGGAGACTGAATTCTAGAATTTATTAGAGAAACCAGGCAGTGGAGATAAATTTTTCAAACTATTCCACTCATAAGTTATTAGTTTCGATCCGGCCAATAGCGTTTTATGATAAGATGGTTAAATTCGAAAATTTCACAAACGTTTTGCTAACGGGCGTTCAACTGTTTTGAAAAATAAACAAATATTCCATCCATAAGGAAAACTACAGAAAATTTCACAAACGTTTTGCTATTGTCTTACCGCCGATGACGTTCAACTGTTTTGAAAAATAAACAAATATTCCATCCATAAGGAAAACTACAGAAATCAATATAGCATTTGAAACAAGCCATCAAAAATTACTTTTCGTTATTTTAACACTATGCTCATACTATCTAATCGCCTTTAGACTTTTATTCGTGAAATAATCTAACCGAATTCCACACGTGGATTGAAACTTCCAAGATAAATCCGCTCATTGCTATGCGACTCGCGAACTTATCGATTAGTTACAAACCAGTAATGAAATTCCTAATGATAAGTGTTAAGACTAACAAGAAGGAACTGCACAGAAACTAAAGCATTAGTAGACTTGTACAAATAAGAATGCAATACGATTTATTCCAAATCAAATCCTGTATTCCAAACCTGTACAGGAAAAAGGACAATTGTTAGTCCCAAAAGAAAGGGGATCGACCAATGAGTCGCAATAGTCCAACCAGCAACTGGTATAATGCTTGAAGGAGGAGATAAAGAAGAAAAAGAAATCCCACCTACTGGATTCTTGTGAATACTGGAGAGGGAATATAAGGTTCATAAGGAGCGGTCTATCATTACAATAAGTAAATCGAAAAGATGGATTATGGGAAACGAATACATCTTTTTTTATACCCTAAATATTAATAAATTAAATTGGATTTAGAAACATCGACCGGACAAAGTGTTAGCTCTGAAGCAAACGTGGCTCCAAATATTTCTACAAACCTTCCGTCGATATAGTGTTTTCAAATGGTTTATAAATTAAAATATACAAATAGAAAATAGTGTTAAAATTTTATCACTTTTCGTTTCAATTTGATAAAAAATTTCTTGATTTTAAATTGACTAATTTTTTTAATGCCATCTAAATATTTACCGAAGTCGCCCTTGCCCTAAAAAATGATGACCGAAACAATGGAAACCAAGCATCTTCCGGGCATTCAATTCTCCACACACTCCGGCCGCGGAAGTCCCATTCAACGAGATGCCTACTTCATTTAACAACTAGTTATTATATCGCTACTTATGCTACATTGTATTTATTTAACACAATTGTAAATACTGCTCAATAAATTTAATTGTGCATTGTATGATAGTAAATTACCAAACTAAACCGACAGCAGATTCACGCGCATCCTCTGCTGGTATTCTTCATGTTCTGCTACGACGAGCGTATCGGCATCTCTACTGATACAATTTGGTGTGAGTCCGCTCCTTGTTTGAAAGTGTTGGCAGAAACCCAATTACTCTGTCACAGCACGCAGAGCTGTCTTTCCGAGTCACTCATGAACCGACCGTTTCGCCACGGTTTTCGCTTTCACTGGCTTCCTACCTTGAAACAACGCGAAATCTCAAATCAATAGAAAGAACTCAAATGCTGATGAAATATGAAAGGGAATTACAACAGATGGACCAATATATGCTAACAGTTATTTTCAATGGGAAACTCAATACGAAAGCTATTGTAAAATATTTAAGAAATCGATGTTTAGAATTTAATATTTAAAGTTAAAACATTGGAATGGAAAACTTAATTCATGCTTTTCTACAGACCCTTTTTCACGGTACAGTTTTCGTGCAGATTCTCATACAGAAACTTCAAGATTCCAAACTAGAAGTATCAAAACCAAAAGTCGTATTTGCACAGTCTGCACTTTCACTGTAAGATTACTCTATACACCGCCAGGGCCCTGCCGGCACAAATTCCTGAATTGCGCCGTCCGAGTACATCTCCCGACATTTGTGTACGTGCGTTCTGAGCTACTTTATTAATCATTTTGTGTAGGCCGTGCGTTCTGAAGACTACTTCTGACCTCGCAGGATGCAGCGAAATAAACTCCCCAAAAAGCCGAGAACTCGAAACCCCCAATTCTCAATTAAAAACAGTAATTGTCATGTCAATATTGTAATAATTGAGAACTAAACTTAAGTTCGGGACACCAGTCGAGAGCTAAGAGGTTGTCCCGACTAGAGTGGTGCCCCACAGGTGGGAGATACTTGGTTTGGGAGATACATAGCAAAAAAAAATACATTTCCAGTCCGCCGTGAATCTTCTCCATAAATCCAATCTTTTAGCAATGCACTTCTTGAAATTAGCTCTTTTGGCATGGTAGCAAGCACGCTTAACAGGAACACCAAATTTACTGATCTGACATGCACCAAACTTCGAAACCAATGTACAATCGACAAAAACGCCTATCTTGTGTAATTCTACGTTCTAAAAGCAAAAGATGCTGGGAGCGCTATTTTTGAAGACAGTTGTGTTCTTGGTAAGGAACAGATAGCTCACTAATCATTGCGAAGATCGAAAAAACGAGAGCAATTTCCTTTTCCCTGGAGCGCCCCGACGGGTTTCGGCGAAGTAGATACGATAACTTGCACGTTATCAAATTCTCATACGTTTCTAAGCGGTGTCCCTGCTCGACGCGTTACAGGCAAGAACACACAGGGCATAGAGCTTTTCGATCGGAGGATGCCCTGGCAGATTTTACGCGGTTGTTACTTGTTTGGTAAAAAATTACCTACAGTAATTTCTCAAAAAATGATTGTGAAAACAAAATATAGTAAACGAAAAATTATATTATATTATATTATATATATAATATTTTAGGTATATAAATATTGATAATGGGGTAAGTTGCCTAAAATACATTCAAAGAAATAAAAGAGGTAAAAGGGCTTTCGTCTAGACTCTAGTTATATGGAATAAACGCACTTTTTGTTGTCGGATAATGGTCGAACATTTTTAATGATTCAGATTTATAATTTAAAAATGAAGAGAATTCAAATTCAACAGCTGAAAGGAAGTTTTATTTTTGTTTCAATTGGGTTCATTCACTAGCACAACCAAACAGACTGAAACTATCCTCGTTAACTTCGTCTGAATTTGAAGTATTTCCTTTTTTAAAATACACCTATTTTATGAATTTTAATATATCTCTAAAATACATGTCCAAAAAACTAAAAAATACAGTGTCTCAAATACAAAATGTATTTAAAATACGTATTTCAAATATAAATAATTAAATACTGTCCAATCCTGGTAGGATATTATACTAGTGTAAGTTATGCTGCTCTTGCTACAGGAAGGTAGACCAATCTGCAACTCTGGACTCTCATTAACTCAAAATTCGAATTTTCTCGCCCTCCTCTTCGGAGAACAAAGGAACACTTAACAGAATGCTTAAGAGAATGGTGCAGGTATCATGTGCGTTGAGATCCCAATTTTTTTTAAATGGTGAAAGCGCAATATTTTGGGTCATCTAGCGGCCGGCTGCTCTGATCGGTAGTTTTCCGTGGTTTCTTTTCCGCGAATGCCGGAGCAGTACCTTAACAAACGGGCCACGGACCGTGCGGGACCTTTCCTTTCTCTTCCTTGTCCTATCCTCACCCCTTACACACTTACACTAACATGCACTACACTTCCACACATGCCGGGAGACCGGGGACTCAGAACATGTCCCAGCTGGGGAGGTACCCCACTGGTTGGGGAAAACCTCGCTAGTCGACAGTAGGTCGGTGCCGGATCTCGCCATCCAGTGGGGGAAGATCACTGCCACCTCACGATGAAATAACATGCACTACACTTACGGGACAATGACCTCATTAGTTGACGCGCCCGGAATCACCAACAATCAATCAAACGAAAATTTCAAGTTTAGAAAGAACGGGAGAAAGTGTGTGATATAAGTACCACTAGTTCGAGTTGGACCACACACTCGCAGCCCACGAGCGAAGCCAGGAGCGGTCGCCGCCACCCATCGCGGTGATCGTCAGCTTCCGACAGGCCAAGGGGGGGGGGGGACATCTGCGCGGCCGGCGGGCGACGGCGCGTCGGCCCAGTTGCCTCCGGCCCAAGGCCCCCTGCTCGGCGGCGGCGGCGCGGTGCGTACGCAAGGTCTCGTTGCCCCACATTCGCACGCGCTATCCTCGCAGGGGGCGGGGGGCAGGGGGGCGGTGGCTATCGTCCGACGGCGGCGGCGGCGGCGGTTGCGTGACGCGCGCGCCTCGCGGCGATTACGCCAGTGAGTCCGTCTCTCGAGAGCAGATACGCCCGATGAGCACATGCGGGTGACATAATTCCCGAGTTGCGCGCGGAGGACAAGGGGAAGGAGGGCTCCAAGTTACACATGAACCTGGACGCGACCTTAGTCGGTGACCCAAAGTTGACGAGGGGCCGATCTAGTGCAGGAGGCTGCACTGCAATGTAGACGGAAGGCTCCAGAATGACATGTTTTTAGACATGTGTCAACACTTACTATCTCCAGGAGGTTTACAATTTGTGAAAGGACTCTAATCAGCTCAAATAGGTGATCACTTGCAGGTTTAGGTCTCGTGGAAAAGCTCGTTAACCATTTCCATTTCGGAAAAATGTAATAAGGAGGTTCCATGGATTTAGAATACTAAGTACTGCGTGCGTTCACCAATGTAGCTGCGAGTTCGCAAGTAAAGTTTTCCTAGAGCGACAAGTTCGAGTCTTGGTGGATTTTTGAAATCACCTAGATAACTGATTCGCACGACGTCATTACCTGCACGAGAATTCCAGTGATTAGCTGCTCTGAGCAGTCGCTTTCGTGACCACCACGTCCAGTTCTAGGTGGACTGACGAGCAGTTCTAAAACAACGCCCACGAACTACACGCGCCCGTCTTGTCGCCACCTCATCCTCAGAACCGAGAGACGACCCCAGATCCAAGCCCGACCTGAGCTGCAACGCCATAAGTGTGTATGTGTGCGTGTGTGTGTGTGTGTGTGCGCGCGCGCGCGCATACGCGAGCGAGAGAGAGAGAGGGGGGGAGCGGAGGGAACGAGAGAGGAGAGCGAGCGAGAGAGAGAGAGAGGGGGAGAGAGAGAAATAAGGAAAAAGGACAAGCTCATTAGGACTCGAATGAGAGTACACCAGTGGATTTACAGATTGTTTGCAGCTTCGCTATCTTTGAATTCGTGCAATGTGGAGTATCAATTATTACTTGCCTAAAAAAAACGCAACCTACACACGATCTCTTCGAAAAATTTCATTTCAAAATTGGACATCATTCTGAATTTATATTGAAAATGTCAAGAGAACCCTCGCCCAAAATTGTTTTAGATTTTCACGAAAGGCAAACTTCCAAATAGTTGTTTCATCAACATTTACTAGGGATAATATATTAAAAATAAAACATAAAAACGCATGGCCTAATATTATTTTTTTTTTTCATAGCGAATTCAATTTTTTAAATTTCCAATTTTTTAAATTTCCAATTTTTTAAATTTCCAAAGATGAATGATAGTATCCCGCATAAATGAATATAAAAATCTTTGAAAACGGACAAAAGTTCATAATAAATCAGATTAGAAAATATCAATTCCGGTGATACGACCACTTCAAAACACATATTTTGCTTTCATGATAATGTATGTTTTTGTGTATTTCATCTCATAAGCAACAATGATTTGCAATTGATAAAAATTAACACATTTGCGCTATGAGCTCGGACGGCGAATATTTTACTCACTTTCCTCGCTTATCTTTTAAAAGGCAAACATCGCAACGCTCCTCGGCCTTTTAATTGACCATTTGATTTCACGAAAGTCAATCTCCTCCCTCACCCGAAACGACACGTCTTCATTCCGGCGCTTCCCTTTCACTCTAAGAGTTCGCAAGCACTCTCCTTTCCAGTTCGCATGCTACTTCAGGGCCTCGCAGCACTGCAATCAACACGCCGAAACACCTGCTCGGCTCGAGTGGCTCGACAAGCCAAATCTCGGCGCGGCCTTTGCCCGTCGCTAACAGAAGGCTGCCCCGCGGACCTCCATCCAGGGGACATGGTGTCGACGGCCGACCGCTCACACCGCGACCTCGCAAGGTCGCACGCTGTGTAGCAAGGTGCCCGCGCGATCTTCGGTCTCAAACTAACGATCTCTACTATGTACCGAAGTCACAGTGCCTTTGGTTCTTGCTTCCGGGTATTCTCGACACATGCTATTCTCATATGTTAAACTCTACTTCTCTTCGATTCTCTCAAACTCTCTCCTAGTGACCGTGCTGTGCGGTCGCAAGGTCGCACGCTGTGTAGCATGGTGCCCGCGCGATCTTCGGTCGCAAACTAACGATTTCCGCAATGTACCGAAGCCACAGTGACTTTGGTTCTTGCTTCCGGGGATTCTCGTCACATGTTTCTCTCGTATGTTAAACACGACTTCGGATTTTCTCGATGTTTTATTCAAGTGACTATGCTGTGTGGTCGCAAGGTTGCACACTGTGTAGCAAGGAGCCCGCGCGATCTTCGGTCGCAAACTAACTATCTCTGCAATGTACCGAAGTCACAGTGTCTTTGGTTCTTGCTTCCGGGTATTCTCGACACATGGTTTTCTCATATGTTAACCAAAGGACGGATTCTGTCGAAGTTCTATTCAAGTGACCATGCTGTGCGATCGCAAGGTCGCGCGCTGTGTGGCAAGGTGCCCGCGCGATCTTCGGTCGCAAACTAATGATCTCTACATTGTACCTAAGTCACAGTGTCTTTGGTTCTTGCTTCTGGGGATTCTCGTCACTTGTTTTTCTCATACGTTAAACACGACTTCGGATTTTCTCGAAGTTCTATTCAAGTGAGCATGCTGTGCAGTTGCAAGGTCGCATGCTGTGTAGCAAGGTGCCCGCGCGATCTTCGGTCTCAAACTAACGATCTCTGCAATGTACCGAAGCCACAGTGTCTTTGGTTCTTGCTTTCGGGTATTCTCGACAGATGTTTTTCTCATATGTTAAACACTAGGAGTAACCAAGTAAGTAGGGAGTAAACCAACGATCTCCACAATGTATTGGACACAATCCCTTTGGTTATTGCTTACGAATATCTCCGTCACATTTTTTCCTCAATATGTTAGACACTACTTCGGATTCTCTCGACGTGTTAACCACGTTGTGTGATCGCAAGGTGTTGGACAGTGTAAGCAAGGTGCTCGCTCATGCGATCTGTATTCGTTGCAATGGAGTTCTTGATTCCGTGTATGTAATGTAACCATAATCCACGATCTTTTACTCATAATATGATAAAAAATTGATTATAGTGACCTTGCGGCGTTTAGAGAGAAACACTGTTCAACATAATTCGTATCTACGACGCTGCGCCTACCGCTGAATAGCGTTCCCATTCGGATGATAATATGTAAGCTTCGTAATAAAACACGTGGTCTTATTAATTCTTAATAACGATTTTTTAATCATAAATATAACAGAAAATTAATATAATGTTTGGCATAACTGCAAACTTTTGTTTTAAAAGTTATCAGTACATGTTTACAATGGTTGATGCTAATGCCGAACGTTCACTCAGATTATTTAGAAAACCCTTTAATGTCACCCATTTTTAACGTTTTGGTGTAAAAATATTTCACTCGTAATTCTAGAAGATACCCTTCTTATTTTCTGAAGAATCTGGAATGTATCCATCTGCGACTGTGATAGACTTCTAGCTTTCGGTCGTGTCTTTCGTCACTCCGCTCCACAATCCGCAAACAATGATGCTGACGATCTCAAAAACCAGTGCCCTGTGTTTTGTAAGATTTAGGAATAATGAAATATTTAATATAATTTTATCAAATTAATTAATATCCACTGCCAAATGAGTTAATATCCACTGGCTGTTTTATACAATCTCCATTTCTGAATGTTACAAAAGTCTGCATCATGTGACCCTGTAGCGATGTACCTTCTATTTCTAACATTTTTTCTCTCAGTACCGCCAACAGTAACAAAAATTCTCTCGCAACTTTTCTTTTCGTTAGGAATGGTGAAGCAAATTCAATGTCTTTTCGTCTGTTTCGTTTCCTACATGTAAATTTAACTCATAGCATGCACCTGCAAGACACGATCAAAGCCACTTCTACTGTGGAACATTTTTCATCACTTGCTTTCTGAATAAATCAGATAACATATTTTTTAAATTCTATTTTTTATTGAAAAACCTGTCTTTTCAAAAATGCAATAAGATGTGCGTACTTACTTATCTCAAGGGTTTGTTTCAATGTTAATGTAGAACGAAACATTGAATAAAATACCCCTAATAAATAAGGTGTGTATTATTTTCATACGTTCTCAAAATAAGCTGCTCAACGTTTATTTCAAATCTTGTGCTACTTAGAATTGCACCACTTCTGTATTTGTTCACAATCTTTTAATTCTTCCGGTAGAAACGACGCTACCAAGGTCGTTTTAATAGCTTTGGGGGCTCTTGGGCCTACGTTAATTTGGGGACCCCCTATTCTCACTTTCACCGATCTACACACACACACACACACACACACACACACACACACACACACACAATTTAAAGACAAGTTTTGTTAAAAAACTATACTCATCGCTGAGTGGCATTCTTGCATCAACCAGCAACATTCCGTATTATAAATAATATCCAATGATGCGCGACAAATCACTTCCTTATGCCAATTTCGTGCGTATCGTTTAATCATATATCACTTGTTTATTTTATTTTTTGAAAAATTACCTATTAATTAATATTTTAAGAACTAATGGGGCCCCCGCGACTTTTGGGGGCCCGGCTTTTCACCTATTAAACTATCAGCTATGCTATTAATTTCAAACAAACATCAAATCAATAAAACAAACAAAAGTCGTTAATATCGAAACAAACGTTGCCTGCTAATGGCTCATAGATGTTAATATATTATGAATAAAAACAAAAACAAGTGTAAATATTAAATAATAATGCATTAAATGTGGAATCAAATAAAACTTTTTTCATAAATAACTATTATGAGCCACGATAATCATCAAGGTAAAATGTGATATGTTCTTTGACCAAAGACAAATTCACAAATTTATTCAGAAAATGATACTCTAATTATCAACAAATTATTTAAAAAATGCCCGTTAACTCTACAGCTAACTTTTACGAAACTAGTTTCAATCCGACATGTTCTCATTGCTTGTTATGAGATATACTAATTACAATTGTCTTTAAATTATATCTCATAATTATTTCTGAATACCATCCTAATTTTTGTACAATAGAAAATAATGTTCCTTCATACCTTACTACATATTTTCGTCGACTCACGTAATCCCAATATCCATCCAAAATCTTGTTACCAACTTATACTTTCTTGATGCATGCGTTA
This sequence comes from Teleogryllus occipitalis, assembly GCA_011170035.1. Lineage (NCBI taxonomy): Eukaryota > Metazoa > Arthropoda > Insecta > Orthoptera > Gryllidae > Teleogryllus > Teleogryllus occipitalis. The sequence continues at coordinate 117,076 of BLKR01001025.1, read as the reverse complement.
CATATACACTTCATAAATGTCACGAACACACGCAGAAACTACATCAAAACCCGAATGCTCTACTCAGAACCGACATGTCAAAACTATTCAACCAAATACGTAACTACATCTTCAGAACCACCTTGGTATATCCGTTCACTAGCAAATCTGAACATCGTCTGCTTCCTTTAACATTCACGACCCAGGAAACTTAAGCAGACTCGCCGTGACCTGCCTAGTAATGTCTTCGGGCAACTGGCTATTTTCCACTTGATTGGACTAGTTGGACTATTTTGGATTTATGCATTAAAACATCTGACGGTAGCATTGTCTTTTATTGGCGTGAAACCTCCGCATTGTAACAATTGACTATTACAATGCACAACTGCACTTTCCCTATTCACTCTAAATAATTTTTTCGTTTAGTTAACTAAATATTCTCATTAATTCTATAAAAAATAGTTGATTATCTCTGTGTTAATAGCATGCGTGCAATTAAAATTCCACCATGCAATTGAAAATCCACACCTATCAATCGGAATTCAGAAAAGGAAGAAACTATAACACAGACGTAGCCAAGGTGTTTGCAGTCGGCCATGAAACATGAAAAAAAATGTGCATCATACAACTACATATAAACAGTGAATGAATAAAACTAAATTGGGGACGTAAATTTAAGTTAGCTGACTTATAGAACAATATAAAATATTTAACGTGAATAAATTAAATGTTTTAGTGTAAACATTTGGTCTCAGGATTACGAATATAAAAAATGTAAACGTCAGTTGTGTTTACCAGTTCTATGAAGTATCCTATAGCGAAACTGTGTCAGAAGAGAAAGTATTTCCCTATATTTATACATGCATTCTCTCATACCTGTCTTTAATTTTCGTGGGAAGTAATGTTTACATGGCTTTGTCAGCTTCTTCTAATATTTTATCCGCAATATGTTCAGTACTTTCCCATTTGCAAATATTTCGTGGAAATAAAAACAATGCAAGGCCCACAAGCATAGATCCTTTTCAAAAGCAAAATGACGTCATGGATCACATGTATCAAATTATAAAGATGTGCTTGAATTTCTCAAAATTTAAATTATTTTTAAATGGAAACTAAAAAATATTGCACATAACATGTGTATAAAGGGGTATAATCACACTCATGATATACAAGAAAATTCGTTCCTATCGTCGCTCGTTTTCTTGAACATACCACTCATGCAATTATCCCTCTCTATATACACTCGTTTCGTTAATTACTATAAATAAATTCTGTAAATCTATAATCATATCAATAACTCATATAGTCATATACCTGTAAATTATGTAATTTACAGATAGTTTATTAGCAAAATAAGTAATTGTTTCATATTCATAGAGCCCCAGAATTAAGTTAAAATGTTGCAAAACTGCAGCAACAATGTCTTTGGCACTATCTTCCGGATATTTCGCCAAACAAATTTTTCCGCTAGTGAAACACTATTTCGGACTCTCAGAAATACGTGACCTTGATGTAACTGCAAGGCCGCAAATGCTGTGTAGCTAGGTTCTCGCACGATCTTCGACCGTTTGAGAGGAATTGAACTTCGACTTTCTCTCTCCCTCCTCTCTCCCCCCCCCCCCTCTTTCTCTCCTTTCGCGAACTACCTTTCGCGTAATTTTGCGTGAAAATGCGGGCGAGAAAGAACGTGCTGTTTTAGCACTAGCTGCTAATTTCGCATCATCTATGGTTCTTGCTTATGGATAATCTTTTCACTATTTGTTCTTCTCGAGAGAAATTCTAATTCGTATTCTCTCAAAGTTTTGACCCAGATACGACGTAGCAAGGCTCACGGTGTGGGGCAAGGAGCTATCACCATCTTCGACCTTCTCAAAAAGCGACCTGCCCCCTCCCCCACCACTTTTTTGTGGATGCCATGTCATTGGTTCCTGCTTCCGGATATTCCCTTCACATCCTACGACTTCTTTCCTGAAATAAAGCACCACTTCGGATTCTCACTGTTGTGACCCTGATACGTATAAGTGGTAAAGATTTTCTTGTATTTTATAATATTTTGTGTATATTTTTGTTAAACAAGAAACTCTTGTAGAATTTGCGTATTTAAGGACGTGACACTGAAAGTGGTGATTTGTCTTTGGTAGGAAACCTAATGGTTCGAGACGGTGAACTCATATAATAAACGTTCTTGCGGTCAAGTGTAGTGATGAAGGTTTCGTGTGGTTTTCTTTAAACGGATGTGGAGTAGATCTGCCCTCATTCCCGACGATTAGAGGAAGTGAACGAATTGCTTCCTTGTCTGATATTTCAATTTCTTACTTGTATTTCTCAAGGACTGTTAATTAGGGCCCTTCAGCCTTAGCGACCTCGGCTATCCAGCTCAGCTCTTTGCCCCTTGTTTTTGACTGTAGTGTCAAAAAGTGTCTTCGATGTCTCAATCACACAGCCGAAAAACACTTATGTGCTTTGTTAACTAATAAAATAAAATGTACTTGCAGCCAACAATTGTTTGTAATATCTATTTTCTCAGCCAATGGCCCTCAAAATACCAGGGTTACGTTTTTCAACGAACTAATTATCATAGACTGTTCCACTCATGAAATTAACACCAATACCATTACCAAAGCCACCTGTACCATTTTTAATCATTTTCTGAATTTGGGGGGAAAATTTAAAATAAAAATTTGAGCCATTTTTGAGAAAATTTTTGAATCCGTCAAGTATGGTTTGAAAGGCTCTGTTAAGCCTTCGTAAAAAGTATCCCTAAAAATCAAACATACGTTTCGAGTTCGCAGAGCTTGGAGTTCGGTCAGATCGATTGGGAAATATCAATTTTGGAGAAAATCGTCTGACCGGTTTTGGCGCTAGCATTGACTACAGGCGCACAGAAGGACAGACGGACAGATTGAGAGTATCGTCGGATACCAATTTTTTGGTATCAAGGACGCACAAAGCGTGGATTATGACTATACAGCGTGTTTGAAGGAAGAAATTTACTACAGATAGGAAGAACATTTATCCACTTTTTCGATTGATTGATTGATTTTTTCGTGTTTCCGGGCGCGTCAACTGCTTCGGTCATTAGTCCCGTTAGTGTAGTGCATGTTTTTTTCTCGGGAGATGGCGGTAATTTTCCCCCGCTGGATGGCGAGATCCGGTCTGTCCCGCTGGGTGGCGACCTACCGTCGGCTAGTGGGGTTTCCCCCTAACCAGGACTCTCCCACCAGCGGGGCACCGCTCCAGTCGTGACAAGCTCTAAGTTCCCGACCGGTCTCCCGGAATATGTGGTAGTGTAGTGCATGTTAGTGTGTGTGTAAGGGGAGAGGATAGGACAAGGAAGAGAAAGGAAAAAATCGCGCGCGGTCCGTGGCCCGTTTGGTAGGGTACTGCTCCGGCATTCGCCTGGTGTTGATCGGAGAAACCACGGAAAACTACTGATCAGAGCAGCCGGCCGCTAGAATTCTCCTCCAGACAGCAGCTAAATTCGACCTAGCTGAAAAGCTAGTGTCGAAAATCTTGCCGCCGTCAGCACTCGAACCTAGGACCTCCCGGTTAGAAGCGCTGCAGTGACATCAGTTGATGCACTGAGCTACCGCTACCGGTCACTTTTTCGATTTCAGGACCCAACAATATGAGCTTTTTTACAAAAACCCGTCACTTTCTACTGCATTATAATACCTTTTCTTTACTGCGCAGATGTATGATATGCGAGAAAGTAAAAATAAATCAGAGGAAAATATAATGATTATTTATTGTGAAAATTCATTTTTTAAATGTTTTCTCATCGACGACTCTTAACGGTTAAAGTGTTCTACCCATGTGTCACTTCGCATTTCGGGGCATTAAATAAATTAATTATTAGCTCCAAGCGTGTCTTAGGTAGCTATATAAGAAAGTTAAAACACTTTTTCGACAACAAAGGCCCCGAAAACATGCACTTCCACCAAAATAGCGGAATCGATTTTTCGCTCGATTGGCATCCCTTCTCGACTCTGGACAAGGCCTTTCGAGAACTTAAAAAAAAACAAGCAGCGCCACCATGAAGCAGCGTGGATTCACATCTATTGACTCATATATATATTTTAAGACAGCAACCCTTATGGAAGAAAACAATTGACTATTGATAAGCGTACTATTAAAGAATGATTTAATTAATTAATTTACATCGTAAATGTTGGTGAATCAACACTAACAGTATCTGATAACACATCTAGAGATCACATTCTTTCATTTAAAGGAAAAAAATACTACAATCGGTTCAGTAGAAGCTCTAAACGAAGCCATGGCTTTTAAATATATAGATGGGCCAGTGGACAGTGGTCATCGTCCCCATGCCTTGCCGCGCCCTTCTTCCTGAACTGCCGCGGATGCCTGCAATGGGGATGGCTGGGGGGCGGAGGTGTGGCAGGGGGTGTGGCGAGGGTGTGGCGGGGATGTGGCAGGGGTGGCGGGGGTGGCGGGGGGTGTGGCGGGGTGTGGCGGGGGTGTGGCGGGGGTGTGGCGGGGGTGGGGCGGAGGTGGCGGGGGTGGGGCGGGGTGGGGCGGGGTGGTGAGGGGGTGGGGGTGGCGGGGGGTGGGACAGGGGTGTGGCGAGGGTGGGGCGGGGCGGGCGGGGCGGGGCGGGGCGGGACGGGACGAAGCAGGGACGGGACGAAGCAGGACAGGACGGGCGGGGACGGGCAGGGGACGGGACGGGGCGGGACGGGGCGGGCCGGGCGGGGCCGGGGCGGGGTGGGAGACGGGGACCAGGTGATGGATAGGGCGACGGCAAGCGGCGCGGGCCATAGCCGACGGCAGTAGAGGGCGGCGGGCGGCAAAGGCTGCAAGGCGCAGGGGCAAGGCAGTGGAAGACGGTGAAAAAATGCAGACGGCAGAGGAAGTTGGCAAAGTCGGAAGTTGGAAGTGGGCGGCGGTGGAAGGTAGTAGAAGGCGTTGAAAGGTGGTGGAAGAAGAAGGAAGGTGGTAGAATGCGATAGAATGCAGTAGAAAACGATGGATGGAGGTGGCAGGGCGGAGGACGACACAGGTTAGAAGCGGGGCCCAAGGCGGTGGATTTTTTGGATTGATTAGTGATTCGGGGTGCATCAATTGCTAAGGTTATTAGTCCCGTAAGTGTAGTACATGCTTTTTCCTCGAGAGGTGTAGATGATCTCCCGCTGGATAGTGAGATCCGGCACCTTGCGGGGTTTTCCCCAAGCAGGTACCTCCCACCAGTGGGGCACCGCCCCAGCCACAACAAGCTCTAACAGTAAGCTCTCGACCGGTCCCCCGCCTGTGTGGTAGTGTAGTGCATGTAAGCGTAAGTAAGAGGTGAGGAAAGAGCAAGGAAAGGGAAGGAAATATTGCACGCGGTCCGCGACCGTTTGTTAGGGTACTGCTTCAGCATTCACCTAGTGTTGATTAGAGAAACCACGGGAAACTACCGATCACAGCAGCCGGACGCAAGAATTCTCCTCCACACAGCGACTGAATTCGACCTAGCTGACAAGCTAGCGTCAAAAATCCTGCCACCGTCGAGACTTGAACGTAGGTCCTCCCGGTCAGAGGCACTGCCGTGACATCAGTTGATGGCCTAAGCCACCTCTCCCGGTACGAGGACGGTGGAAGGGCGTCGTGCGGCCGGCAGTAGATGGAGATGGGTGGAAGTAGAAGGCGGAGGATAGTGGTAGACTGCGATAGAAGGCGATGGACGGCGATGGCATGGCGGAGGGCGACGGGGGTTGGAAGCAGGGACGACGGTGGTGGACGGGCGAATGCGTTGGAAGGATAAAGGCGGCTCCACACATTCGGCATTCGCCAAGTAGCGAGCTGGTGCTCGCCGAATCCCGAGCAGCTGACGTGTTCGACGAATGTTCGCTCCCTTTGATGTGTCCAAAAGACCGACACGCGGTGGGTAGGGCGAACACCGAATGTTCGTCACTCTTGAAATAGCAAGCACCTCATCCACATAACTCGGGAATAGGCGAGCGGTTTCTCTGTGTTCGTCGAATAACGAATGTGTGGAGCCACCATAAAAACGGCTCCACACATTCGGTATTCGCTGAGCAGCGAGCTAGTGCTCGCCGAATCCCGAGCAGCTGACGTGTTCGGCGAATGTTTGCTTCCTTTGACGTGTCCAAAAGACCGACACGCGGTAGGTAGGGCGAACACCGAATGTTCGTCATTCGGCAAATAGCAAGCGACTCATCCACACTACTCAGAATTCGGCGAGCGGTAGCTCGGTGTTCGCCGAATAACGAATGTGTGGAGCCGCCTTAAAGGCCCATTCACAATGCAATCACAAACATAACCATAACACATAGACATAGACATTAACACAAGCGAAGAGTTGGCGTATTCACAATGTCGAACATAAACACAGGCAAAATAAGAGTTTCTATTGGCTATGAGACGCAGCACTCGAATCGACACGAATAGTTCGCCTATCGACTTCGATACTCGATTTTGAGTTAACGAACTGTGATTGGCTCATTCCTCATGTCTGACATAAGCATAAGCACAGAAGCTTGAAGCTTGCAAGCTCTTAAGTTAACGTCTTACGTGTTATGCTTATGCGAACGCATTGTGAATGAGTCCACTTGCAGACGTAGTCCTAACTTTTATGTTAACGCCATGCTTATGCTTATGTTTGCATTGTGAATGGGCCTTAAGAGCTGGCCGCACCGCGCCGCCTCATCCGCGCTGGGCGACTGCCGCTTAACACCCACCCACCCGCCGCGCGGCCCGACGAGTCCCGAGCGGAGCCCAAACACTCGGGGGGACTCGAGCGGGCGGCCCCTGGGCAGCGGTGGGGGGCGGCTGAAGGCCGCGCCGCGCGGCGCCGCGCCACACCCGCGGGCGTGGAACAGGTAGTGGTCGCCGCCGCCGCCGCCGCCGCCGCTGAAGGGCGGCATGCGGTACTGGCGGCGGCGGCGGCCCCAGGGGCGGGAGGACGGCGGACGCCCCTGATAAGGGAGGGGTGTTGAGGACCGACGACCGCTGAGGGGTTGTGGACATCGGGAAAAGAAGGTGGATGGCGCGAGGGAACAAGGCAGTCAAACAAAGGCAGTGACCATGTCGAGGGGCATAACAATATTAGGAAAAGATTAAGTAGGTCAAGAGGAAAGTGAGTGGTGACAGGAGATAGAAGGGCGACGTTAATGAGGGGGAAGAGGAAATGATAAAAAAGAATAAGATAGTAGACCAGAAGCGTAGAGGAAAGGCAGCTAGTACAGTATTTCTTCAGCGCCAGGAGGTAGCATGTACTGAAGGTGCTAGTCGATGAGGAGCCACAGATTGCGATATAACACCGAAAATGACAGTACAGCAAGTTTGCGATGGACAAGGAACAAGAATAGAATGATACAGGATAAGCATGCCTTTCAGGAAGCCGTGGAAGAATCCAAGAAGACGTGGTGAGTGCCTGAAACTCCACTCCTGGAATGCAAGCACATGGATGCAGTAGTGGAGGGATAGCAGGGACAGGGAGAAAGAGAGAGTATATCGCAAAACTCAGAATCTGCTACCGAACAGAGACGACAAGCCAGACAGTTTACTACATTGGAAGTTGCGGAAAATCCAACCAGGTGAAGAGGAGACTAATGGCTGGAAACACATCGTATGTAAAATACAAGTAGGCATGTGGTAATTGGATTGATTGATTGTTAGTAATTCCGGCCGCGCCAACTACTGAGGTCACAAGTTCCGTAAGTGTAGTGAATGCTTTTTCATCGGGAGGTGACGGTGATGTTCCCCCACTGGATGGTGAAACCTACCGTCGACTAGCGGGGTTTCCCCAAATAAGTATCTCCCACCAGCGGGGCACCACCCCAGCCGGGACACGTTCTAAGTCCCCGACCGATCTCCCGGCATGTGCGGTAGTGTAGTGCATGTTAGTGTAAGTGTGTGTATATATAGGACAAAGAAGAGGAAGGAAAGATCGCGCGCGGTCCGTTTGTTAGGGTACTCTTCCGGCATTCGCCTGGTGTTGATCGAAGAAACCACGGAAAACTACCGATCAGAGCAGCTGGCGACTGAATTTTCCTCCAGACAGCGACTGAATTCGACCCATCTGAAAAGCTAGAGTCGAAAATCCTGCCACCACGGGGACTCGAACCAATGACATCCCGGACAGAGGCACTGCAGTGACATCATTCGACGCCCTGAGCCACCGCTCCCGGTGGTAATTGCCACCGTCGGGACTCGAACCAAGATCCTCCCGGTCACAGGCACTGCCGTGACATCCGTTGACGCCCTGGGGTTTTCTGTGGTAATTGGAGAAAGGGACCAAATGAAACAGTAATGCCGAAGCGACGGGGAGAAGTCACCTCGTAGCCGACCCAAGCGACAGGGCGTGTGAGGAGGAGAAAGCGGAACCCGAAGGCAGGGCGCGGGGAAGCGCGTGGGAGCGGGGTGGGGTGGGGTGAGTGGCCCGCAAGACACCGCACCGCGGGAGAGACCGAACGCGGCATCGGCCGGCGTGGTACCAAAGCGGCAGGGCGAGGACGCGGGGGGGGGGGGAGAGGGAAGGACCGGGTTAGGGAGGGGGAAGAGAAGGCGCCAAGCACGCGGCGAGGGCGTAGGGAAACGGAGCGGAGGGAGGGGGGAGGGGAAGACGCCCATCCGTGAATGAGTCCCGGGAGCACCTCCTACCCTCTACCCACGCCGCTTCAGGGCCCAGCGTTGGCGCCCCTCCCTTCCGCGAGAGGGAGGGGGGAGGGGAGGGGGGAGACGCGATCTCTACCGCCTCCGCCGCCAAGGGCCCATGCGGCGAGACAATCAGACGCTTTTCATTAACGCTTATCGCGGTGGCCATTGAGACCGCTTGTCAAACGCTGATCGAGCTAAACACTGTCTTCATTAACACGTTTTTTCAGAGGTACCAGGAATGTGGGCGGAGTATGGTCGCGCCTTTAGGACCGCAAACATCACCGGTTCTTAGATAACACACCAGAAAATCTGAAGAGATACGGAAGTTCATACGTTCCTCGTGTGATACCACTGTCCTTGATATGAAAGGACAGAGAATGAGTCCGTTCTTTACGTCCTTGCGAGTACCCAAGACTGCAATTACTATCGTGTGTAAAATCCTAACAGTTACATTTTTCCCGCGGGATGTCATCGAACGTATTACCAGGGAGATTTCTGAGATTATGCAACCCGAAGCACAAAGTTAAGTAGTTACGAACAGAAATCATTAAATTTGTATATTCGAATATAAGTGACACAATGTTATTTCAGTGTTTTATCATAATTTACATTCATTATTCCATTATTTTCCATAATAATGTCGAATTTTATGATGCTGATGATGCTGTTAATTATAGTATACGTAACAACGAACGTAGTTTGAATTTTAATCATAGCTTCAAAATAAACACCAATGACTTCTTAGTTTCATCTGCGAGTATGTTTATGTATTAAAATGTGTACAAATACATTATTCTTTTACTCATACGATTTCCTTATATCATAATTCGTAACTGTTGTTTACTGTAAACGTCACTTCTTCCCTAAGTTTTGAGATTTAAGAAAGCGGATTCCACATTCTTCCTAAATGAATTGTAAACTCGGCTTCATTGAACGAGCGTCGTGCGTGGGCCAGTCTCACGCGTCCCAGACTCCTCCCCCCTCCCCTTCACCGCCCTTCTATTTATAAACAGAAACCACGCGGTGCCCCATTTATCATTAATACTCATCGATAGTTTCCCCGGCATTGAAAGAAGCTTATCAGTTGATTAGTATATTTCATTTACGTCCACACCCTTAAAAGAAAATTGTATAATTTTACTACAAAAGAGCATTTCCGTAGCAGAGTCATTTCACAGAAGGGTTGCAAGAATATTATTCCACACAATCACAGACGACATACAATCATTTCAACAAAATAAAGCCGTAACATTGAGCAGTAACACGAGAAAAATGCCAAATAGGTAACTCACAGAAGATGCTAAGATGCCGCTGGAGTTTAAATTCCGACCGCCTTGCTGCAGAACCACATGCGCACTCATGCACCTCGCAAGCCAGACTAGTTTTCCCGCCGAGGACGAAAAGTTACCAACAGGTGGCAGCACCACTCCCACTATTCATTCAATACCCTCCGAGGTTTCTGACTTCACGTCGCAGCTACAGTATTTTTCGGGATGATTGTTATTTTATTTTTTTTTTATTTTTGCAAGAACAAGAGAGAATCAATGGCCCTCAAAACTCTCACCCACACTGGTCGTCAAATAATAATCTTTTTAAAAATCATTACTGTGATTGATTGAAAATAATGTTATTTTTGACATGAATAAAATTTCATGTACATTATTCAGATAAATTTATACAGCTCATATTCCACTGATGTGTAACTTATTGATCTTACATTTTATAAGAGTAATCATTACCCTACAGATTTTTTTTTGTTGTGTGTGTACAATTGTCCTCTTACATTTAACTTCATTAGGTGCAAAATAATGGTTCTGCGTAAATTATTCATTCAAATATTTACTTTTTTTAAATAGAATCTTCTTTTAAAAAAATTATTTTCTTTTTGTTCGGATTACAATTTAGAAGATAATAGAATAAATCATGAAAACAGGAGATGGATATATGATCATGGGGGGAAAAAAACAGGAAAACATTTAAGTTTCTATTTTTGAAACAAAGGAAACTGTATAAAATATAATGAAATGAAACCACAGAATTTAAGTATTTCATTTTATGTAGTATGTATAATGCTATATGTACATATGATCTGATCTCTTATGCGGAATAATATTCCTATTGTACACATATAATTCAGCCTGGCATAAAATACAATTTAATTTAGTGATACACTTTATTAAACATTTCACAAATGAACACTCAAACAAACAAAATATATTTTTGCTTTATTTCACTAACTTCTTACCAATGAAAAACAGCCCAGCATAATGCACAGGAACATGGGAGGAATTGGAGAACAATTCACACATCTCTACAATGTGAGGGCCTATTTTTGTACTCTGACATTCTTCTTCAAACCACTTACAAATATCGCACAGGCACCCAGAAAACAGCCACCCTGAAAAACTGTATTACAAGCAGTAAAAATAGTTTTCACTCTTTAAGCGTGATTGGATGTGAGCAAATATCCTTCTTCCCTCAAAAACTGGAATTTTAAGGTATGCTCTATTTCAATTTAAAAATCATTTATGCATGCTTAACTTTTAATTATGCAATCCACACAATGTTTGTGCCCTTCTTATTAGTAAAGATCAAAGTCTAGCTGTCTTTATAAAAAGATAATACAAACAGGAAATTGAAGAAAATTCAGATAATTTATCCTACAGGTAAGCAGATTAAGAAAAACTATTCTCCCATGTTCCTCCCTCATAGTCACCAATTTATCACCACATTGCTAGGATGTGTTTCTTGATAGGGATTTACAATTATCCCTTATTCCTACAAATAAGTAACTTTATAACTATTTTGCCCTGTATACACAGCATCTAAACAACACTGACCCAATCATGAAACTAATCTGTGATGGGATTAAAATAGTGTTAATCCTTCCTTGCAGTTAGAACTTGATACAATTAGAAAAGATTATTTGTTATTTATATGTACTTGCATTAAAAGTACATAACAATTAGAGATAAGAACACAGTTAACTGTTTTTAAGACCCCTACACACATTTAGAGAATGTATAAGGTTGGGTTGAAGTCATTACACAAGCTAGTGCAAGATGTTGCTCCTAGAGACATTTAATCTCATGTTATGAAACTAGGAAGCTAGGGATGGTTTCTTTTTCATGTTGATTGGAATATTTTATAATAACATAATATTTTAACATAACACAAGGTGTTGTGGCAAGATTTACTCATTATACACTAAAGTTTAATGTGTACTTATTAACTGGTCTAAAAAAATTAATAGCAGTATCTGATTTCAATTGAGCCTTGGACTGTAGTAAGTCTCAGGAAAGATGATCAGACTGTTTACATTGGATAATAGCCCATCCATGTATCTCTTTCTCAAAATAGGTATCCTATAAGTGTTTCAATGGAAATATGTGGAAGTATTTTCATGTATTTTTGTTTGCACATTGTTTTCATTTTCTCATCAATCTTCAGGCCAAGTGAAAATATATACTTGTAAAATATACCTCCGCATTCTAGTCATCTACTTATCTCACACAAGGCAAATTTATTAAAGCAGTGAGAAAAATAGAAGACTATAATTATTGTAACGCTTATAACATGAAGCATATGCACTTAGGAGGTACTTATTAAAACATTCACATTAAGAACAATTGTATTCACAGCCTGTTCAATAGCAAAAAGTTTGATAAACAGATACTGTTATTAATATGTTCTAATTAATAGATGATTTATTAGAAGGGTTAAAAGAATTATTAAATTCACTGTGTGGTATCTTTTGCCACCATAAGACATTCATTAAATTTACTTGTGATCTGTATTAGCTGTGACAACAACAGTCATATATTTTTATTCTACTAGTAACATTCACAAATGTGGAATGAAGTATTATGCTCTACATGAGAGAATTCTGTCTCTAAAATATCACAATACATTCTGTGGCTGACAAGTAAACATAGTTTGCCACACAAATTCTTTCTCATTCAGAAAAATCAGTCATTTAATACCATCCCTAACAAAAAAAATAAAGAAGCTCTGTCTATTGTAAAATGTGAGTGTTCACCTAAGTACATTGCTGTGTAAAGTGTTAAGACCTGTTAATAGTCCATATGGACAAATCTCTCATAATGAGGAGCCACCCACCATATAGAAACACTTCATACTTTAAACATTTAAGTTTTCCCATTCATGTCTTTTCTATTACATATAAGGCTTACTCTCACCTTCAATTTCCTATCACATTCACACTTGAAACAATGAATAATTTTAAAAACTAAAACATTTTCCCTGATATTCATATTAAATATACACCTTTTGTAGGTAATTGATCATGAAGTCTGGTCTTTTTCATTGTTACACACTACAGCAATATAACAATTTATTCTCAACTTCTGGAAATTATGTACAAGAAGTAATGTTTGGGAGATTGCTAACATTTAAAGAAAGTCTCACTTCGACTGTATATGTACAAACCCTATCTACAAATATTATCACAGTAGAAGTACAATTAAGAACTTTGCTCTTGGTATTTTTATTATCAGGTATAATGTAACATGTAACTATTCTGAAAGATCAGACTTGCATGACCATAACTGATAAACAACACTAAAATAGTAAAATGCATTAGCCATAACATTTTTTGTAAAGGCTAATATTCATTGTCATGGCATTTATATGTAACAGACCCAAATCACCAAACTCTGGATCATTTTGAAAACACAGTTCTTGTTTATGATCTGGCAGAAAGCTCAAGATTCATTGCATTGTTAAGCCATTGAAGCACGTTTACAATCAAGGTGCTTCACTTCTTGTAATTATATTTAAAGGTGAACTATATTGAGATTAATACTTGCAAATCTAATACACGAGACCAGTCATCCAAAGTACTAACCTTTGGCTGGCATGCACAGGAAGTGTGCAAATCCAATTAGAAAATGTTCTTCACATTCTATTGCAAATGAAACTTAATTCTTTGCAAATATATCAAACCAAAATGGATGATAATGCTGCATTGTTCTCATATTTCACAGCAAAGTTAAGAAATTATTGAATTGTTTATATTAAACCCCCAACAATAGATTTTATCAAGAGCCAACCTTTTAAAGCTTGAACGTATTATTTTGATACATGGCACAACAATTCATTGAAGTTTGTCAAATTTCTTATATTCTTATTTTATATTCGTAATCCTGTGATTAACTGCCACCAAAAGGTCTGTCACTTTTAATGTCATGTCTTAAATGTCTTGAAATAATTTAAGTATTGTTTTATAGTGAAAAGTATTTTTATAAGGAGTCTATTCTTCAATATCTATATTTGCCATGTATAACTTTACAGGTAGTTTTTGAAAAATTGCAAATAAATTACACTTTCAATGATTTCCTATTTTTTTATTATCCATACTTACAAGTGAAAATGTTCACATGGCTCATATAGTCACACTTCGACAAGTAATCATATAGGTATAGTTATATTTTACCTGTATAGATCTTTATAGATTTCTTGCTTTTCTGTAATTATGATAAATGATTAGTGTGATAATCAACAATTTTGATTAATTTTTCTAATAGTATATTGCTAAATAAGGATGGGTGGAGAGGACACATAAGCATTAATCACTGGTAACAGAACAAAGAAGTTCACTATTGTAACAATTATTTGTACATTCTGAAGACACAATAAACTAGATATAATATGTAAACTCTGTGATCTGTTACCATGACCCCAGAGAAAAGAAAATGTTCTTGAAATTAATAGTTTTTTATAAACAAAAGTTTAACAGGCAAACAAAATAATTCGGAATTGCAAGGTATGCACTTGGCTTTTGAATGGGCTCTTACTTATATTTCAATTTTCAAATTATAAATTTGGAAACTGATTGAAGCTCCACTATAATAGCCTGATGGAATATAAAATTAAAATACTGTACTTTTTCAAGCAACAAATACTAATACTCAAGCCAATATTTTCATTACACATTATTTGAATATAGAAATACAACAAAATAGTCACACTAATGGTCTTCAATAGTACAATATTAAAAGTTCATAGCCAATATATTTGCTTATGCTACAATGTTCTCATCACTACAAACACATGTAATTATCTGAGACACTATTCCTTTTTATATTTTTGCAACAAAACTATAAAATATTCCATTTAGAACACGTAACAAATAAGTTACAATTCTTCATGCATGTATGATTTGTTTCTTTAATATCTCTGCTAATGTAGATAGATAAATTAAAATACATTGTCTCTACATTAAATTAAATTTTCAACAAGATTTTTATCTTGTTTGGACTATCTGTCACTTCTAATAAACATAGTTGAAAATGTACATATGTTTTGTGTAACAGTGAATACTATGCAAAGTGCCAAGTTCACCAAAGCATATATCCTTCAAATGTAAAATGGCAAGCAGTCATTTTCCACCCACCCGCAACTTAATATTATTAAAAGAAATTATTTACCAATTCTCATCATAAAAAGGACAAAAAGTATATGACTGTACGTTTCCTAAAAGTACAGAATTTCACAATAACACAGGCCTTTGAAATGACCAAACTTCT
Organism: Teleogryllus occipitalis; assembly: GCA_011170035.1. Taxonomy (NCBI): domain Eukaryota; kingdom Metazoa; phylum Arthropoda; class Insecta; order Orthoptera; family Gryllidae; genus Teleogryllus; species Teleogryllus occipitalis. The sequence continues at coordinate 101,924 of BLKR01001025.1, read as the reverse complement.
TATGCTTAGAATAAGTTCCATCAACAAAATGTAATACTCTAGCACCAGAATAGATAAAAATCTTCAGACACATACACTACAACTCATCTTCAAATGATTAAAAAACACACACTTTTCTTACTAAGTTGCACAGTCACTCTTTTGTCCACATCACAAGAAGCTTCCAAATGTCTCTTTTTCTTCTTCGTCAAAAATTATTAACTGTCTTGGAAAGTTATGTTCCACATATCTCAAAAACTGTTCATCACTAAATTCATATTTTCACTTTCATCTTCTTTCTCGCTCCATCTTGCATTTTTCCTCTCAAAAACTGTACAAATAACAAAATATTGACATTCTGTCTTCTTCTCTGTATTACTTTACTGACATATTGAAAACCTGATCTTTGTTACAACATACCACTCATGTACACTTTGTACATGCTGTCTCCATGCACATTATTTTTTATCACAGTTAATGAATAAAACATTTATTCAGTTACACCTGTTTAGTATGTCTGTCTTTCTACCTCCCCCCTCTTGAATTGATTTTGTACCATATTCATAATCATTGATATCAATCATATGTCAATGGAGGCAGTTAACTACTACCATTTGATTTAGCACAAATAGTAATTATTATGACATTTTTAGTGATTAGAAATATGCACTATATGCCATTTAATGGAAACAGTGAAAAGGATTATATGAGTGCAGTATCATCATTTGCTGTGGTGAAATATATTGCATTCACAACAAGAAATATTTTCTAGATATAAGTTTCATTCATATTTATGTACATCTTCTGAGAATATTGAATGTCTATGATATCAAGATATTGTTAATCAGTAGAATCATTTTGCAAATCATGTCCACTCCCAAATATATCTCAAATTATTAATTTTGGAGAAGATGTGAAATGAAATATTGCTCCAAAAAGAATGTTGGAATTCAAATGACTGAGCATTCTTCATTCTTTTGTTATTGTAACACATTTTAATGAAGCTTACAATAAAAATTATTTTAGCTACAAACATGTAGCAGTAATTTTTTAATACATGCTGAGTGCTAAAAAAAATTTAGTTGCTCATTTCTTTGGTTATCTCAAATTGTGAAAGTTTTCAATTTATTAAAAGTAACATGTTGAAATGTCCTAGAAATGTGTCAGTTTTTCCAATTTGAAACATTCATATTTATTAATTGCTGCTTTAATACACAGAAGCAAAAAGCTTTCATGAAACAAAGTCAAAGAAGCTGCTTCAGTAACAGGCTGTGTAGTTGTCCTCAGAATAAAGTCATCTGAAACAATGAGATGTTAAAATAGTAGAGTTTGTTCACATATGATGCAATAATATAAAAACCACCATATTTTTATCAAAATTCAACATACTACCTAAACAGAAAACATTTAATAAGTCACAATGAAGTGGATAATGATATTTTCTTTTTTTCAATAGGTTAGGTTTCTTTTCAAAAGAATTTGAAACGTCCATTCACTGAACATTTTTCTCATTTTATAATGATATTTTAACATGATCCAAACAAATTTTTGACAGAAAGCTCAGACATAGTCTCATCATATTTCTTTAATCTTGCATAAAGCTCTTTTGGTCACATTGTGATAACTTACCATGCTAAAATAAGTAAGAAATTTATAATTACAAATATCGTAAAGAGAAACAAGTAATTAAATAAACAATAACCAAGAAAGTAATGTTAATTAAAATTGATTTTTGTACATATTTGTTCATTTAATTTAACTACTTATTTCTTCTTATAAAATTTGCAATTATGTAGTATTTCTTCTTTACTGCAGCACTGAAGATGACTAAAATATGATCAAAAAAGCCTGAGTCATTAAAGAATTATGATGCGATTACATCTGAGTTTTCTATTGAAGAAAACATAGTAAACATCACTCCACCTCCTACTATCAATCCCATGTTGAAATTGTAATTGCATCTACTAATTGTAAATTGATGATGTAAATTAAAAGGAACTGCTCCACAGCACTTCATGGCAAGTGTATATTACATAAATATTAAGATACTTCATGGAAAATTACAAAATATTATTTTCATGAATTAGATAAATGATCACACACAAGCAATACCTTAATAATGCTTATTGCTAATTTTGAATATTTCAAGTAATATTTGTGTTTATGGATTCCGTTTACTTAAATAATTTAAATTCAATTTAGGCACAGTGTTTGTTTACGTTTACATTTCTCTACATTTCAAAATATTTTCATAGAAATAAAAATTATTCACTATCCCACATACATACAATATAAAACACAATAAATTAACAAATAACAATTACCTTTAAATCTAGTAAAATGCAAAATTCTTTATAAGAAAACATAATATCTGGTGAACACTGTATTAATGTTTCCTCCATAGGAAATCCTTGTTGCATCACTGAATATTTGGCAATTGAAATAATAGGTTTTAAGTTCTTGAATTGATATGAAGCAAGAGACACAGAACTAAGTTGAAAGATACAGGACAGTTATTTCATTTAATGATCTGAAAATGCTGTTCAGAAATTGAGATCAGTTAAAATTTCTTTTGGAAAAGTCATTCCTGATTATGAAGCTGAATATCGTTAGTTGATTAATTTGTTTCGTAATTTGTAACAATGAAACTAGTTATCGTTTATGGAATTGTATCCTATCAATTTATTTATTCTTTAGAACTTTATAGTTTTATAATTCATATAAAAGATCCAAGTAGTAAATCATTATAAATCATTATTTTCTCAATATAAAATAATAAGAATAGCCTTTTCTTCTTGAATCAGAAGTCATGATGAAAAAGTTATTTGTAGAAAACAAAATGACAATGGAAGAATTGGTGCATATTTATGCTTTTATGCTCAATAATAATTACCAATGAATAGTTCAGAGGTCAGAAATGTTTTTACAGAGAGTAAAAAATTTTAAATGTTCACAATTAAAATATCTTGTAACATAAATTAAAATTCGAAATGAGAGAATTTGTGAAAATTAAATGACAGGTTTATTTGATAACATTGCCAAGTTTTTACTTCTATGAAGTCATTCATTATCAGCTTTTCAAAATCATCTTTAGGAAATAGATTTCCATATTTCTGATTTTGGAACTTATGAAAAAAATTACATATTTATTGAAATATTATGATCTTCTCTATTATGCCTAAATTTATTCTGTATCTTCTAAATATCACTGTATCAATAAAATACTCTTAACTTCTGTTATGGCCTTCCAAACTTGTCATGCACAGCATATCAAATTTTAAATGAAAATAATTAATTTCATTAAATATATTACCTTTGCAGAACTGTTTCAAAGTACAGACTCAATCTGTTTGATTTCTGTTGGTTGATTTGCAACTGGGTTGATTGGAGAAGCAGCTGTTTCTACTATCTCAGGAATATTGTTTGGCATATTGTCATCATCATTTTCTTCTTCAACATCTTCATCAATTGGTGTAAGAGCATCAGGCAGTGGTGGCAGTGTTGTAGGAGTAGTGCATCGTTTAAGAGTAGGAGCAAGAAAGCTAGTAATTGCTGAAATTCCAAAGAATGCACCAGCCATGTAGAATGAAATGGTGTAGTCTTGAGTTGCATCATACACAGCTCCAGCAAGAGGAGATCCCACAATAGCAGCAGCTCCACGGAACAGGATGAGGAGGCCGAATGCATTGGTGAGTTTATCCAACCCAAGCAAGTCTACCAATATTATAGAAGTGAGAGAAATGTAGCCCGCTGAAATAATAAAAAGAGTAATTGTAATCAATAAGAAAGCTTCATATAATAATCTATTCCATTATGTTTCACAAATTCTAATATGAATCTTCCATTATAGTAAAAGGTTTTCTGATTTTGAAGATTTCAAGCTCTTTGATATTTTGTACTCATGAAAGAAGATGCATTGTGAAATCAAATATTTTTATTTATTGAGGTTCACTTCAAAAATCACACATGATATCCTTTACATTCAAACGATAAAGAATAATGAATAAATGACCTTCCCAAAATGACTATGGTATTTATTAATCCTAAATTAATTAATACTAAATAATTCAGGATACTTACAGATAGCAACACCAAAAAATATAGCCATGACCATGAATGACATGTAGGACTGGCAAAGTGGAGTAGCAGCTACAGCCAAAGTGCTCACAACAAGGCAGATATTATTGAGCAAGAGGGAATCTACCTTTGGCAAATCAGCAACAAAGCCACAAGCAACACGGCCCACAGTATTGGTAATACCAATGGCTGACAGTAAGTATGAAGCCATTCCTGGATCAATTCCCTTTAAAAAGAAATACCAATTATTTTACCAAATATAAATTATTTAAAAAACAACAACTGGTGTTTCTGTTTGTATCACCCTACTTACTGCTTTTATAGCACAATCCACAAGGTACACAAAAGGAACATAGAGACCCATCATTCCAAAGAAGTTACTTATGCTAATAAGCATAAACACAGGGTCCTTGAGCAGGGAGACATCCATCATAGAGGCCAGAGTCGACTTGAAAGCTTCCGAGAATGTGCAGCATGGGCATGGATCTGCAACAAAATATTCATTGTTTATTAGCACGAAAAGTTATTAAGTAATTAGATGTATGGATTACCATAAGTCAATTGTCTAAATAATGAAGAATCTTAACTGAAACCTTATTCATATGTTATTTGTCTTTCTAAGAATCTAAAAAGTACAAACATTTTGAAATACAAAAGAAAGAAATTTTATTTTCAATTTCTTCTGTAAAGAAAGAAAATTTTCTCTCAAAGTATTACTAAACAATGTAAACTGATATTTTTATTTTGGCTTTTAATAATTTTGAAGATAACAAATCTTCTTCACACATTAACAATCAAATCTTACCTGCCCTTTCAGGATCCACAACAACACCATCACGCTCTTGTGCGTACTTTGGCAAGGACATGACACTTTGACGATAGCTGGCCAATGACTTTTGTGACTTGTATTCTGGAAGATTCATCACACTGCCAGAGTAGAAGATATCTTTGCGTGACATGGGGCGAATCATTTCTTTACGCTCCCTAGGAATACTAGACTTGGAGGTGCTAAACATAATGCTTTCGTTGTCTCCCATCTATGAACAACCAAGAAAATGGTATCAACAAAATTATTTATTAATAAATTAAAACTTCGAATTACAAAACAATAGAGGGAAAAATATGAACATTTTACTGATAAAAGCAATATATCATTAAAAAAATAATCACATGCTTATTGTTTACACTCACATCAGTCTTGGACCACATGTCCTCACAGTTGTTGTTGCGACTGCCAAGAAAAGATGAATTTGATAGACGAAGATGCAACGATCGACGTATGTCTCCATTTGAATTCATGTTAGAGCGGGATACTTTAATTGCCTGGAGTGTAGGGCGATATCGTTCTCCAGCACTTGTTTTGCGAATACGATCAAAAAATGGCACTGAACCTGAAAAATTAAATTAAAAAAAAAAATATAGGATTCTGAATTTTACACACAACTAATTATAATAATAAAATATGCATTGATAAATCTTGAAAGTAATTTTTAAATATAATTATCAAAGTAGGAAACAGTAAGAATAAGAAAAGGTGTCTTGAACAAGATATTTACAGAAAAACAAAAACACAATAATGATTAACTTTACACATATCCACATGAATATAAATTTCAACGCACCATTCTTGGGAAGTCCTTGAACATGTGTAGTAAAGGCTGGTTGTGAAGCATTGCGAGGCAGATTAGCTCGAGCAGTAAATTCCAAACCATTTTCTTCATTGAGTTTCTTTTCCATTTGCTTCTCATCTTTCTCTTTCTCTTCTTTGCTGTCCTTTTCTTTACTATTTTCTTGTTCTTCCTTAACATCTTCAATTCTTAAATTGCGACGCTGCTTCTCTCCATTTTTAAGTTCTGTACTTCCAGTGCTAGAAGCTCCAGATGATCCACTTTGTTCTGGTACTTTAACCTTTAGAAATGTAAAAATCAGTAAATAACAACATAAATGAATTTAGTGACCAGACTATTTATTTACTAGTTCAGTTTCACATAATGATTAAAAGAAAATTTTAGAATAGTTCTTACTTCAGAGATTGTTGGAAGTGTTGGTACGGTTGGAACTGGTGTTATAGGTGTCCCTGGTACAAGCTGGTCAAGGTTAAAACTTGAATGCACTCCTGGATCTATGTTGATGGGCATTTTCAAGCGTTTCTCCATACTGCCATCTGGGAGTTGAACCATGAAATATGATCCTCCAATAGAACCTCTCTCCATTTGAAAACGTTTCTCTTCAGCCATTCTTTGGAGAAGTGGCTTGCAACGTGGAGATTTAGGATATTCCAGAGGCCTCATTAATGCTCCAAACACCTGTACATGAGCATTGGGTGGAAACTTACTTTAGAGAGCACTGGGCAGTAAAAGTTATCCTTTCATATTCATCTATCTCATTCACTGCGTTTACAACCCTAATATTTAATTCTTTACTTCTCATACTTTATATGAGAGCACTAGTGATTAAACTATTAACAAAACTAGAGATTAAAAAGCGTTCCAACAGTGTAAAAAAAATTAAATATTGTGTTATTTTAATAACTGAAGAAAGAAATATTAATAAATAATCTGTTGAAACTTCATTTGCTTCTGAATGCTTTAATGTATGGTGCTGTAAAGAATATTATATTTGCAATATATACATGGTAAGACCACAACTAAATTTTTTTAAAAATCAGATGAATTTAGCAATAGTATGTCAGTCATCTTTAGGTTTGGTGATACTTACAGCACAATTTAGAATAAGGCCAGATAAAATGAGATTGGCCCCTTTCCATCCATATTCATCCAAAAGATATGTTGCAAGAGGAGCAAATGCAAATGTACCAAATCCTGAGCCGCAGACAGCAATACCAGTGGCAAGAGATCTTTTAGTTTCAAAGTAGTAGCCTACACACACCACCGCAGGCAGGTATATGAGGCCAAATCCAATGCCTGTAACATATCAAATAGATTTTGTAAACACAATAATTTGAAAACATTAAAATGTTGCAGTTTGTAATGAAATGATATAAAATACTACAGAAGAAAATTTAATAACTGAAAACACATAAAGCTATAACAAAAAAATTAAATATATTTCACATACAAATTCAAAAAGGCTATGTTTGTGCTCAACATAAAGTTCATGAAAACAGTTCAATATGCAGAAAGTTTGTGTTGCTAGAATTGAACATTTTTTCTAGTGGGAGATAACAATTTTCTGTAACACCACATATTAGCAGAATATTTCACACCAATTGATCAAATATACAAACGACCAGAAATTAATGTGAACAATCAATGAGATATTTTGTTAGCAATGATACTATGAATTTGACAGAATTAGTTTATATGCTCATTGAAAAATTAACAGTAAATTCTGATTTATTAGGATATCTCTGGCTAATAATATTTTGTTAAGATAGGCCATCCACTAGCAAGGCGGATCCAGACGATCATTTGGAATGGCGGGGGAGTGGGCATCGTTGATTTTTGTTAAGTAATAAACATATTTGTTATTCTATTGTATATTATTTGTGTACTGTAGGTATGATGCTATATAATATTATTGTTTAAATAATTACATAATTCGAAAATAAATAAATATTTAAATCAATTTTGCCAAATAAAGGAAGGTAAACGAAAACTCTAGGCCATACGGGGGGTCATGGCCCCCATGGCTCCCCTCTGGATCCTCCAGAGCCCTGTTCTTGTCCCGCTCCTCTCCGATCATCCCTCGCCCGCCTCTTTGTATCGCCACACGTAATGTCTAGATGCATTGCCAATTTCATCTAACAACAATGGATTGATTGATTAGTGATTACGGGTGGATCAAATGTTTAATGTAATTAGTCTCATAAGTATTGAGCATGTTTTTTTCCCGCAGGAGGTGGCGGTGACGGTCTCACGGCACGTGTGGCAGTGTAGTGCATGTTAGTGTTTATAAGTAAGTGGAGAGGATAGAACAGGGAAGAGGAAGGAAAAATCGCGCGCTGTTCGCGGCCCGTTTGTTAGGGTACTGCTCCAGCATTCGCCTGGTGTTGATCGTAGAAACCACGAAAAACTACCGATTAGAGCAGCCGGCCGTTAGAATTCTCCAAACAGCGACAGAACTCGACCTAGCAATGTAGCTAATGCAGAAAAACCTGCCACTAGCGGGTCTCGAACCCAGGTCCTCCCGGTCAGAGGCACTGCAGTGACAGTTGATGACCTAAGCCACCTCTCCCGGTGCATCCAACAACAAAAAAACCTATTTCACCCCTTCAAAAAATGAATTTAGAAAAATCTATCCTTAGTGGATACACACATCAAAACAGGAACCTACATTTTAAATCTCTCGTTTCTAGTTTCAGTAGTTTTGTCTCTTCGTTGTTCGGTCAGTCAGTTTCTTCTCATACACAGTTTGTCGTCCTGCGAGGCGCTGCGTTAACAAATCCATCTTGACCCGAGTTGCTCCATTCGACGTGAGTTAATGTGAGCGCCTCGCGCAGTTTCCCCTCTGTCCGCCTTCCCTTCCTAGCAATTTTGTGCATCTCTCCCCCTTTCATTAACTTTCTCTCAGCTGAGCGCAACCACTTTACGATCGCAGGCGATGGAAGGGCAACCGAGGCGCGCGTGCATTGAAATTAAAGGCTTGCGTTGCCGCAGCCTGCTGAACGGCTCGCGATAGCCGTGCCTTGCCACGGGTGAGAATTTTATTTCTCCTTGACGTAGTTTAGGCGACCAACGACCGGGAGAGGTAGCTCAGTGCATCAACTGATGTCATTGCGGCGCCTCTGACCGGGAGGTCCTAGGTTCGAGTCCTGACGGCGGCAGGATTTTTCGACACTAGCTTTTCAGCTAGGTCGAATTCAGACGCTGTCTGGAGGAGAATTCTAGCGGCCGGTTGCTCTGATCGGTAGTTTTCCGTAGTTTCTCCGATCAACACCAGGCGAATGCCGGAGCAGTACCCTTCCAAACGGGCCACGGACCGCGCGCGATCATTCCTTCCTCTTCCTTGTCCTATTCTCTCCCCTTACACACACACACTTACACTAACATGCACTGCACCCGCAGTCTGCTGAACAGCTCACGATAGCCGTGCCTTGCCGCGACTGAGAATTTTATTTCTCCTTGACGTAATTTAGGCGACCAACGAACGCATGAAAGTAAACATTTGAGTCCCAGGCGTTTGATGACAGGTTGGGTCCCAGGACCCAGAATATTTAGAGGTTTTGTATGCGACATCAGTAATTAATTTGGTGAAACAAATGCTTGAACCTTACTAGTTTTACAAAGTTGCTTTTGTTAATTGAAAACAAAAATGATGTAAAAGGCTTTTTTATATTTTATTGGCATACTTCAATACATTAAAAAATTCAGCATAAAAATCTGTCCAATAAAAATGCATATTTTTCAGAATCTTTACATATTTCAACCAGAGCTTTTTTCACCATTTTTTCCGAAATTTTCTACAGATAATTTCAGAACGATTTTCCAAAAAATCATATTTTTGTGATATTCTCAACGTTCTAAACTCAAAACAACACACGTGCCACAGTAGAGAAGTGCGTCTACCACTGCACACTGTTACAAAAGCAAGTGACATTACCGACTCGCATTTCGTAAAATACCCTAAAATTGGCCAATAGATGGCAGTACAATACAGTCGTATCAATGGAGACTTTTCAATGCGCAGCACTGATTTCTACTCGGACACGTGCGCGGAAAAACGAGGAAACGTGTGTCATAACTATGCTGGAACTTGTGACTCTCGAGTATTAAGCAAAGCCCGAGAACAGGTCGTGTTTGGGCTTCGAAGTGTTAACTGGAGTTTCATTTAATGTTTAAATTTTTGATTAAGAAATGTTAGCATTCTGAAGAAAACTAATAACTATTTTCCATTTAAAATATCAAAAATATTTTGAAATTTAATTAAAAATAAGAAGCAATCGATGAACATAAACTTGACAAATTGGGTACTTGTGGAGCTCTTTAAGGGCAAAGACTTTTCTGATTACATATATAGGATAGTCATACATATATCTTGAATTCCGAACGCTCCATTTATCTCCCGCCTCGACTAAAAAGTTCCAGAGAGCAATTCAGTGTGTAGCGATTGGTCCAGTTCCAGCGTTCGGAGCCGTGACCAACTAATTGGAATTATTGGTACGTAAAATGGAAGATGAAGGAGCATTTCGATCCATTCTTTTTTACAAGTCAGAAAAGGATTTCGCCATTCCAGTAAGAGCCATAACAAATGAGAAAAGCCAATGAAATGATAATAATTTAGTCAGTGAATGGAATACATTCTTGAGTTAAGCCTTCTGATGATCAAATTAATGTTACGCAACTATAATTAATGTATTTGTTTTAATAACGAGAATATCCCGGAGGAAATGTCACAACTCATTGGCTATGAGCAAAGTGTTTCTATACTTGCGAAATAATCGTCAGTTTTTTTACATTATACGGTATGATATTAATTCTTGACTCATGCGAATTATAGATAATACAATTCTCAGTAAGATACTATTTCGAGGCATCTACTATGTATTTACACGTAGCAAGACATGATGAATTACTTAGATTACCTCTTTTATTGGTATAGGCCACAAACGTTTAAAACGCATACAATGATTTTTTCGAGATTTTGTTTAAGATAATTTTTTAAAATAGTTTTTATTATCCTTGTTTGACAGTATAATGTCTTTCAAGGGCTTTTCTGATACATAGTATATACAATTTTGTTTTAAGTATTCATCATACATGTACTCTAATGCTTGAAGACAATAATATTTACAATATAAGACAAGTTTAAGAGAATGAAACTTTAAATGTCTGCCGATTTATCACACACGTTGAGTTGAGATTTTTTTCAACCTAAGTCTGCATGGAATACGGGATTCTACTTTTGTGAGACCCACGATGTACCTGACGTGACGTCACTCTATCCAAACCTTCTGTATTCCAGTACTCCGCACGGCGATTTTCATCGTCCTCCCTCAATCACTACGCCCGGCGAAAGAGGAAGCACGAGTCGCGCATAAAAAGTTCGCTCGTAAACTCGAAACGTCGACGAGTTCTTTTTACGACGCTCGGGGAATTCCGCGTTTCGGAAGAGTACTGAAATTTCTAAATTCGTTTATGTTGTAATGTACTGGGAGGAGTGAGCATACGATAAATTGTTAATAAAAGGCCGGGATGATGGAGCGCATTGAGAGGAAAACAGCGGTCATACTAATATCTTCACGAGATTAACAAAATGAATGAATGTACGTACACGTGCGTACTATTAGTAAAAAGGAGCACAATGTGGGGCAATATTGTTGTTGCATAACGTCGTTCATAGCACGCAACATAAGGCAAACCGACATCATCGTATTTGGATAATTTTCATATTTTATTATTACTTCTATTGAATGCTGACATATCAGCTGAGAACGTAGAATTTTTCATTATCGTAAATTTTATGTTAATTATTAATAGAGCACATTAAGAACATACATTTTTGTATAATTTCCATGGGAAGGAACCCACAAAAATCATAATGTTTATGTTTGAAAAAACTAATAATGAAATATTATAAACCTTAAATGATATAATTTAACTTATTTTCAACTCCAATACAATAGATTTAAGTGTAAGGTAATACGAATAAAAGATATATTACAATGTACCACGCCTGTGGCTAGAGGGAACGAAGAGTGACTAAGTCACGCTAACTGCATTTTTGAGCCATCTCCAGCATGAAATGAATAATTGTAGTAAAAAACGCTTTTTATTTTGTATTTCATGAACAAATTCTTAGAAACCTAAAATAAAATGTTTAAGTACAACAATTTTAGTAAAATGGAAATAATATATTTCACTATCAAACTAGTGGAGTTACAACAGCCACAAGTAAAAGCGGTTATTTCAGAGCAAGCATAGTGTGCTTGAAGAGACGATGTTCTAGTGTTCAGATAAATCTGTGAATGCAACAAAGAAAACAAAATACTTTCGTCTGTCCACATCAGCTACTGCTGACCTTAATATATCATTAAGTGTTTTGTAAACTTGAATAAAAATAAAATGAAAGTCAGCAAGGTTCTCTAAACACTAGTACATGACGCACGAAGTAAATGTGATTTTATTTTGCGCGTAAGATTTGGCCACTCTGCCTATCAGCCTTGAGTTGTAGCTTTTCGTACTCACAAAATAAAATGTCATTTTTACCTCTTGTATCATAAGCAAATACTATAGAGACAATACATGACACTGCTATATAATTGTAGACATTTGAAGCTAGCGTCTCTGGTAGCCTGACCTGTCGTAACCAAGTACGAAATTTGAAAGATTTTTTAGGTTAGTTATAATTACGTTTACTAGCGTTTCTCAGAGTAAACAAAATATTTTTGTTTGGTCGTTAGTTGCATTTTTATGTGGGAAGGTGTTTTTATGTGAGTTGTGTTTGATTGCTCAAATTATAAAATTTCGAAGAATCGTTTTTCGATTTCCTCGTGATGAGAAGTATGTCGCAAAGTCCGTAAGTCCTTTTAGGCTTCGTGTTGAAAGTACTTTATTATGTATAAACTTATCATTTTCCAATTAAATGCAATTATTAAACTATCAAATTACTGTTTTGTATTGCTTGTGGTATTGTACATTTACTTTTACATTCCAAAAATATAAAATTTAATATATAGTAAATATAAAAGAAAAAATAAGTAAATAATGATAGTAATAAAATTGTAAATAACAGGTTTATTAGAAATCATGGAACTCCAAAAGGTTTTGTTTATGTATTGAAATGTGAATTTGTGCCAATTTTCCCGGTCACGTCACCAGGTTCGCTAGTGAGCAGTTGTTTCCCATTAATAGTACGAGAAAGGTTCAGTGTCCTGTATTGTCTGTATGGCATTTGTCATGAATATACAGTCGTAGGCTTCCGCGGCCGGAGTCATTGAATTCTTGGCTGTCCAGGATTTGTCATGAATAGGGAACGGAATTTATTGTAATAAAAAATGCAAAATATGTACATTTATATGTACTACTTATTTTTTCCAAAACATGTAAGAAAATATGTAAAATAAACATTTATTATTGTGTTTAAAACTGTTTTCTACAAGCATTTTCCGACCATAAAACGTCGTCAGTTCTTAACAAGGATTCGGAGTGGCCGAAAGTAGGTTCTATCTCCACTCTAGTAATTGTACACTAGACTTCACCACATATAAGAATTTTATTCGAAATATAAAATACGTTCATAGTATGTATTACAATGTTTAAGAGGATCCGATATACAAGTGAACCGGGTAGCGAGTGATGGATCCCAGGGGAGAGGGTTAAAGGGTATGTACCCCACCCTCCAAATTGAACAACGCGGTAAGACAATTTTCTGTAAAAATTTTTGATAGTTTTCGATCGAGTAACGAATTTGCTGTTTGAAACGAGCAAGCACGTGATTGAAATCATTTTTGTTCGCAAGCATCCGCTCATCCTTGACTCGTAATATCGCAGTAATGGGGGGGGGGGTAAGCTTGACAATTCATGACGGAGATATGGTGGTAATATAAGCATTACATTTGATTTGTAAGTAAGGTGATTCCGTAACAAATATTGCAAACGTGCATCAGAAATATTCGTTTGGACGTGTAAAGATACTAAAATGTAGCGAAATATGTAAGAAATACGTCGTAATAGTTAAAATACGTAAAAATTTGTAATTATGTCAAAATATGTAAAAAAAATATGTAAAATAAAAATAGTTCTAATTCATTCAGAATGTCTTGTAAACTCTAAAAAAATGTAATTGAATGCTGGTATCTACTTCCTGTAAAAACATGTATTTACATGGAAATCCGTTCCCTAGTCATGAATAGCAATTCTGGCACGAGAATTGCCCGGCGCACTCACCTCCCAGGACGCCGTAGGTGAGCATGAGTGTGTTGACGTCGGGCGACACCGTGCTGAGGATGAAGGCCACGCACCCGATGATGCTGCCGGCGATGCAGACGGCGCGGCAGCCGAACTTGTTGGTGAGCGCGCTCACGACAGGACCTGCGGGCAGGCCCAGGGGCCGGGTGAGAATCACAAGTTGGCGGGAGGCCGACTGCGAACCAACAACACCACTTACAAGGGACCTTGCAACAGATGCAGGTCGAAATATGGCCTCCTTTTTTTCTACTATTTTCTAGATAGATATTTACTATTTATATATTTTTTCTACTATTTATACTAAATATATTTTCTTTCACCAATCGAACGACAACTTAATGGAATAGATTGCAAAAATCTTTGAATAATTTGCTCGAAGAGTTCAACAGTTTAGGAAATTAATTTAGGGTATTTCTGAGAAAATGAGGACCATAACTAAGAATAACAGGTTATAAAACGATCGATAAGTGCAATATTGTAAAGTGAGGTGTCGTGCAGTGTAAATCAGAGAAATAACGAAGGAAGTGTTAACTGTTATCGTGAAGTGCTGTAAGGTGAAGGTGGTACAGTTTAGTGCAATGCGGTGCGGTCTTAATAATACAAACCAGTACGGATTTAGATGAAAGACGTTTCTTTTCTTTTTCTTCGCGTAACTTAATGTTTTATGAATTGTCAGTTTTTAACAGTAACAAGTAACAAAAGTTTTATTATCCGATTCGATAATTAAGAAATAATATCAAATATTCAAATCTGTAGTTATAATATTTAAATCTGCAGTTCGTTTACTGTTGCAAATAAGTTTTCTATAACTCGGGAACGAAAATAACTAGTTTTTCAAATGTATTAATCTCGCGCTTTTTAATTTTTTAATAATAATAATAATAATAATAATAATAATAATAATTTTAAAAAACTTTTTTCATCTTTCAACTATTTATAGTTAAAATGTTGGGAAGGGACTTTGAAACTCAAGAAAGCGTGCGCAGAAAATCTCCCCTGTACGTCACACACAGGTTTTTTTTACTGCTTTTTGACTAAATAAATAAAATAAGTGAATATAGTCTGAATTTATTGACAAAAGCTCTATTTTAATTATTTTTCATCCTTGCTCACTTTGGACTGAAGAATGTCCAATTTATGGATATCACAAAGTAAACTTTGTATATAAAGTATAATTATAATTACAAGTATTTATTATGAAAAATAAAATATGTTACGTAAAAAAAATCGAACACAAAACATCGACGTTAAATACATGGAGGATTTTATCAAAAGCATTGCTATCGATGACGCGTCCCTAATTTAGAGGCGTATTGCCGGAAGCGGGCCCTCGCCGCATGACGCGCCGCACGGGCAAGGGCAAGGACCGCCCGCGCCATGGGCCACTGCTGGCACGCCCCGCCCACGACTCGCGGCTGCCGCGACGACCGCTCCCAGATGAGAGGCGTGGCTGGCGAAAGATCCACGAGCAGCGTAGTTTTAGGGACCACTTCACCTTTGACGACGCGTGAACCATGACTAAGATTCATTTCCCATTCAAGTTTTTTTAATTGATTACTTATGTATTCATTATTTATTTATTTATTTATTTATTTATTTATTTATTTATTTATTTATTTATTTATTTATTTATTTATTTATTTATTTATTTATTTATTTATTTATTTATTTATTTATTTATTTATTTATTTATTTAATTTATTTAATTTATTTATTTATTTATTTATTGATTTATTTATTTATTTATTTATTTATTTATTTATTTATTTATTTATTTATTTATTTATTTATTTATTTATTTATTTAATGTGTTTATTTAATTACTTACTGTGAGAGTCGAAAACTTCCATGATAATGCTGAGCGGCAACTTCGTTAAACGCGATTTATTTGACTTAATCCACTTTCACATCCCCTGATGCTTCAGTTACGAAGGAAATAGAGAATGTTAGTGTTAATGAACTGTATTAGATAATACGAAATGATATTTTATTCTGCGGCACAGGGTTGAAAAAGTCTCTAAACCTAATTTTGGTACGCTGAACTGAAATCTGATCGACAATTTTGCGTATTACGTACAGAATTCGATGAAAACTTGCAGTCAAAAAACAACATAATCCATTCATATTGACTTTTTTAGATCTCTGTAATGCGAAAATTCCTAGTTATCCCTATGACAAAGAATGAAATTAGTCTCCACTTTTGCAAATTGTTTCGAACAGCGTTTGTAAATCGCAGTTAAATGTAAAAAATAAGTACATTTTCTAACAATAAAAGTGTAGCGTGTAATTTGAATTTACTGTAGAAACTAAAATACTTTTTTTTAACAGATTCGAACCATGCAGGTTTCATTTTATTGCTGAGAAAGCAGCGACCCTGTTAGCAGCCTCTTACGATTAAGAGATATACCATAATACTTTTCTTTAAAAGCACACACATTAAAATAACTAACGTGCGCCAGAAAATTCTCTTCGCGTCAAGCCGAAACAGGGACTTCTCTTAAAAATGAAACTTATATTGGCAGCAACAAGATCACTAGGAAACAAGTGAAGGGGTCAGCACTTCCAGCATCGCCTCCTATATTATTTCAGTAGTAAACATATTTTTTGCGGCTCTCACACGCAACCAATCTTTATAAGTGAGGTCTCTAAAGAAAGAATTTCACAGAGACGTGACGAATTGCACTTTGACCTTAAACATATGAAGGATTTGTTTAAAAAAAGTATCTAAATATTCATGTCAAATGCAATCCGCAGCACTTGACCAGATTTTTTGAATCTATATCGTTAAATAACTCGCAAACGAAGCGATTTAGGGCCTATATACAGAATGAAATCTTCTTGAACATTCTATTACATTTTTGGTGAGTCGACGCTTCTCGATTCTACCCCACCTGTTTAGAGCCTGTACAATCTGCAACTGTATGTGGAATTAAACTAATTACTCGATAACAATACTATATAACATTACTCGATACTGATTACCCGACGCAATTGAATTACCCGGGTGTACCTCTGCTCGTTATTAACGTAAAATAAGAATACTCTGTATTGACAAGGGTGCATTGTATTTTTATCAATTACAAGGATAACAGGATCTTGAAGAAAAAGATGTATTTAGGCTTAATTTGGAAATGGAAAAATAGGGAAGAGGGTTAGGTTTAACATTCGGGAGTTCACGCACAGGTACGCTAATCCGTCATGATTAGTTTAGAACACAGTTAACATTTTCATTTGTTACAGGTTGCACTTCATTCTACCACCATTATTTCTTTTGCTGGTACTCTCACCAGCCACTGCGGAGAGATTGATTGATTGATTGATTTTTTCGTGTTTCAGGGCGCGTCAACTGCTTTGGTCATTAGTCCCGTTAGTGAAGTGCATTTTTTTCTCGGGAGATGGCGGTGATCTTCCCCCGCTGGGTGGCGAGATCCGGCGCCGACCTACCGTCGGCTAGTGGGGTTTCCCCATAACCAGGACTCTCCCACCAGCGGGGCACCGCCCCAGCCGGGACAGGCTCTAAGCTCTAGACCGGTCTCCCGGAATATGTGGTAGTGTAGTGCATGTTACTGTAAGTGTGTGTGTAAGGGGAGAGGATAAGACAAGGAAGAGGAGGGACAGATCGCGCGCGGTCCGTGACCCGTTTGGTAGGGTACTGCTCTGGCATTCGCCTGGTGTTGATCGGAGAAACCACGGAAAACTACCGATCAGAGCAGCCGGCCGCTAGAATTCTCCTCCAGACAGCGACTGAATTCGACCTAGCTGAAAAGCTAGTGTCGAAAATCCCGCCGCCGTCAGGACTCGAACCTGGGACCTCCCGGTTAGAGGCGCTGCAGCGGCATCAGTTGACGCACCGAGCTACTGCTCCCGGTCTGCGGAGAGACACGCTAGCGAGCAAGCCACCCACCTGCACTAAGGTACATGCCGGACAGCAGCGAGCCCACCCACGCCGTCTTGCCCTTGCCCTCGCCGAAGTAGGTGACGAACTCGCCGAGGAAGACGCCGAAGGTGTAGGCGATGCCGTCCACGATCATGTTGCAGAGGAAGGAGGCGATGACGATGACCCAGCCGTAGCCGCCGTCGGGCGGCGGCGGGATGTCGTGGTACTCGCAGTACGAGAGCACGTCCTCGTCGGCGGGCGGAGGGCTGCACTCGTAGCCCCCGCCCGCCCCCGGGCCGCCGCCGTCGCCCGCCGCCGTCAGGCGCGCCGACTCCTCGGCGCGCTCCCCGCACGAGCATTCGCTCTCGGTCTGCAACGCACGCAAAAGACAGGGGATTAGACGGAGAAATGCACGCTCAAGAGAGGTGACAAGCTGGTACATCAACTTAGAAATCTACACATTTTCAATTTTAAAATGAGACCCAGCGCAAATTGAGAATTAGTTCGTTCAAATTGTGACTTAGTTCGTTCAAATTGAGTCTTAATACCTTCAAACAAACTCGGCATGGTCAAATTGAGACCTGGCATGGTCAAATTGAGACTTGGCATGGTCAAATTGGGACTTAGCACGTTCAAATTTGGACTTAGCACGTTCAAATTGGGACTTAGCACGTTCAAATTGGGGCTTAGCACGTTCAAATTGGGGCTTAGCACGTTCAAATTTTGTCTTAGCACTTCAAATTGGGACATAGCACTTCAAATTGGGACATAGCACTTCAAATTGGGACATAGCACTTCAAATTGGGACTTAGCGCATTCAGATTGGGGCTTAGTACGTTCAAATTGAGACGTAGCACGTTCAAATTGAAACTCAACACGACCAAATTGAAAATTGGCACGTTCAAATTGAGACTCAGATTGGTCAAATTGAGACTTAGCCTGTTCAAGTTGAGACTAAGCGCGTTCAATTTGTCATAGCACGATCAAATTGAGACTTTCGAAGTTCAAATTGAGACATACCACGTTCAAACTGAGACTAGCCACGTTCAAATTGAGACTTGCCACGTTCAAATTGAAATTTATAAAGTTTAAATTGAGACTTATAACTTTCCAATTGAGTCTTCGCGCAATCAGATTGGTAAAAATTATATTCAAATTAAGACTTTCTACAATCAAATTGAGAACAACCACGTTGAGGTTGGGGATAAACACATTCTAAAAAAAAGGGAAGAAGGAAAACGAGAAGGAAGATAATGTGAAGGAAAAAATGAGGGAGAGAAGAGGAAAAAGTTATAATTTCCTTTTGTTTTTCAATAATACAATGGTCAATACATGTTCAACCAATATGAATCGCATACATCATTTTCCATCCTTATTGTCTATTTGAACAAGCCTATTCACGATGGTCATGCTATCTCAAGTTTTAAAGTGATTAGTCTTAATTCCAATGTGATTGGTCTCAATATCAATGTGCTTGTTCTAAATTTGAAATGTTTCACCTTAATTTTCAGTTGAAAAGATATAGGCGATCAGAAGACTCGGTATTCAACCCACAAGCAACGAATGTTTGTAAAAAGGAACCGAGAAATGTTTTAAAAACTGACAAAGCATCATAATAAATCTAGTCGATCAGAAGTCTCCATCTACAACACAATGATAGATGTATCCAGAGTGCACGAGGTTTATGACAAATAATGGAAGCAGTATGATAAATCTAGTCAATCGGAAAACCAAGGATTTTTCCATGAGCATATCTGATTGATACGTTACATTCACAGGTATGTGGGTGTGTTATGCACGTTTTCTATAGTATAATTTACAAAACACTCGATTCGGAATTCGTTGTGTGTGTATGTGTGTGTAGAGGGAAGGGCGATAGGAGACACTTCCAAATAGATGAAGGCAGCTATTTTGCTCTTTCTGCCTTCTCTCTCTCTCTCTCTCTCTCTCTCTCTCCCTCTCTCTCTCTCTCTCTTATTGTATGACACATGTGTTACAACATGGGACCGGAAATGCTGTTGTGGAGTTATTCGAGCACGCATTTGCTTGATCTATGCCGACACGTCACGCGCAACAACGCAAAATCCCTTGAGAAAGCCTAACATTAGAGCGATGTTAGATACCAACACTGTCACACTGCCCACTGAATACGTCTGTACTTATATTATTATAATTAGGGAACGGAATTTCATGTAAATACATATTTTTACACGGACAAGATACCTACATTCTCTATTTTTTTTAGACTTAACACGACACTCTGAACGAATTGGAACCACTTTTATTTTACATGTTTGAACATATTTTGGGATAATTACATATTATTACATATTTTATCTATTGCTACATATTTCGTTACATTTTAATATATTTAAAAATGGAAAATGAACATTTCATATACGAGTTCGAAATATATGTTACTTGAAAACTAACTTTGTTACTGAAATTCTTATGAAACCACGCAATGCGCTTGTATTAACGCCGAACCTTCATATTAATTGTCAAGCTTACCTTCCCCCGCCCCATTTGCTTCTTGGAAACCGCGTAGTCTGGATAAAGGATGAGCGGATGTATGTGAAACAGAAGAAACTTCAACCACGTGCTTACTCGGGTTTCATGACCCCACGCGTAACTCGCTAAAAATTCAGATCATTGTCTTATTCCTTTTCTAGAGTTGGGGGGGGGGGCGTATGCTCCCTTTACCCCCCTCCTTCTTTCCATCACAGGCTACACGGTACTATTCGCTTAATCGCTGGATCCTCGTAAACAACATAGTATATACTACGAAAGTATTACATATACGAAAGTATTAAATATTTCGGATGAAACAAGCAAATAATTGCTTCTGTAGATGTATAACTTTCTTTTAGCATCTCTGAATCCATGTTAAGATCTGATCGGCAACGTACTCTGCTCGGAAAACGCTTGAAGAATGGAATTTTAAACATTATAACGAATTTTTATTTCACATATTTCCTATTTTTTCTTACATATTTTAGAAAAAATACGTACATAAATATGTACATATTTTGCTTTTTTTTATTACAATAAATTCCGTTCCCTAATTATAATTCATGTACCTGAACCTGTGGCCGTAGTTGGAGTGACGAATATATTCATGTACAGCTGAATATAATGAAGTGAAGGATTACGAACGATGGGCGCAATAAGAAGCAAGGAGAACCTGAGATTCAACACAAATCCCACCGCGAACTCGCTTTGAACTCCAGAAATTCCAACATTGAAAGAACACGCAAGGATGTGTTCTACGCAGCCCTTCATGTGATCCCAAAACTTGAGCCGTAGACACTTTGAGATTATGCTTGTATCTATTAGATTCTCAATACTTCTCAAGTTACGAGTTGGAGCGATGTCAGTCTGCAGTAAAAGAACAAACGACTATAATTTTTACCCATGTGGGATTTGTATATCTCCGGAGAGATAGTATAGAAGGTTTCTGAGCAATCGTATCACAAAACAATAATTTTATACTTTTGAAAAGTGTGCAAACCAAATATGTGTATAACATAAAACTATATGACAAACAGAGAATGATGAATGAATTGATGAATAGAAGCCATATAGCTGATGAGGTGGAAAAGGCATGGAAAGTATTCCGATTCCATTCTACTCGGAATTCAAATTAGAAAATAGTCATGTGTTTACTTCATACCGTGGGATGAGCTAAATTTGTGACAGTATCTTCTTCTTCGTTTATTTTAAAGGAGTCATTCAGAGGTTTCGGTCGATCGTGTCATGTGAGGTTTGAACGGTTCCTCGAGGACAATGCTTGTCAATGCTCCGTGGCGTCAGTGAGCGTCTAATATGAGTTGATCAGAGGTCACGGATGTTGATTCACGTCTTTCTGAATGCCCTTACTTACAGGACTGACATTGGATGAGGAAGGAGCCCTAACTTTACTGGACCGTGTGAATGTAGAACTCTGCATTCGGGTCAGTCAAAGATTGAACGAAGTATTGTAATGCTTTATTGTAAATAATACGCACGATAATTTCTTTCAAAATATCTGACGGACTCAATTTACACGCTGCTAGTCCCAGGGAGGCAAAATGGTATCTGCGATTAACATGTAACGTCACTGAGAGTGTGTTAAGAAGAATGTTCAACGAATTGCAACACGTACGTCCAACATTGTTTAACACTTCTTTAATTGCTCTGAAAAGCTTACTTCTACAAAGTCTAGCAAATTATAAGGAGAATCATATCGTTAAATATGATTTAGCTGGTTCAAATATTTTGGCATATGCTGCAGTTGGTTCTTGAACAAATGTTCGCAGCCGTTTGTTGTGATAAGGGGACTACAAGATGATTTATCCTGGAACCAGGATGCAACGAATATCGCCTACAGTTAAATTTACCCTAAATGTCAATGGAAAAATACTAAAAAGGACGTCTAAACATTCAACTCAAATGCTACCAGCATTATTCTGACCGGAAAGGATGATATTCTGGTGACTCTCTTGTTATCAAATTGCCTTCACAAGAACTGTCTAAATATGAAATCCACATTTACACGTAAACATGGATTGACAGAGTTCCATTTTTTAAAGATACGGTTCGCCGTGCAATGTTTCTATTGAAAGCGATTAACAACAGTAAATATTTGCTTCACATTGTTCCACTGATAGCATGGTAGCGTTGTACTACTGGAACTTTGGAAAAAGAACGTAAGTGACAATCGAAATACTTCACATGACGTGCATTAGATTAGAAACCATTTTATTTGTTGCCTAAGCTTCGTGGATATAACGAGAAGACATTGATTGTTAATATAGGGATTGTGTACATAAAAGACTGCTGCATACGTCTACGCGATAATTTTTACGCATTTCAAAGAGTGTGATTGCTTGTGTTTGTGCCAATTTGCGCAGCTATATAATCTTTAGGATAAAACTACTATTTTATTAACAATTTATTTTGAGATAATCACCATAAAGTTTTTTAGTTCACATATTTCAGTGCAATATGTGAAATAAAGCTTTCATTTATAAAAGATATAACTGTCATTGGAATTGTGTATTCCGAATAGGGAAGAACATTTGCTTTCGTAAAATATTTCAGAAACACATTCTAAAGATCAACACAGAAAATTATTATTTTCTTCATAATGTGTTCAATCACGTTCCGATCACTTCGGAGTTACTTCAGGAGTATACCAAAAGCAAATAAAACTAATGCAACAAAAAAGAAAATGACAAATAGTGAAATATTCAATTTTTCAACAATGAGAAGTTATTTCATCGATCGCTGTTTTTGACATCTCTGATAAGAGAAAGAATCTCTACAGTACTGGAGAGTATTTTTTAATCAATAGTATTTCCCAATCTGGTGAATAATTTCCCTAAAAGTTCATTCATTAGACAAGTCCTACTAGTTTTACCAGCACCATCCTCCACATTTATCTATGAATCAGGGAAGTCTCGTAGTTCACAATTTCTTTCACCTGTGGATACAGGTGTCCTTCCGTCACAACACCATGACCTACCGCTTCCACGTTACCAGTAACGACAGAAATGCTTTGTCCGGAGCACGCTGAACTGTCACATATTACAGAATACGCCGTAAGTCATGCACGGTTTAAAGAACGAGTGACACATCGTATCACATACACACCAAATAGATTCTCGCGGACAACAAGCCGAAACGTGAATCCACACTTCACCGGCCTAAAACGAAGCACACAGGCGTGCAAATAAAATATGCACAAACAAAAAGCAAACGCAGCATACCGTGTCCGCTAGTATATATCCTCGACAGCACCGCCAACACGAGCGTCCGAAAACACACATTATCACGCACACAATCACACGCAAGTCAACACGAAGCGATGAGTAGAGAGAGAGAGAAGGAAACAACGAGGCTTCCGTCAACACAGCACTGGGTGGGGCAAACGGGCGGGGGTGCGTAGGTGCGCGCGGGAGCGCACGCAATGCGACACGCACTCGCGCACTCGAGCGGGGCCTCGGCGTCGCGGCGCCCCTCTGGAGCTGCGGGGCCCGGCGCCGCGGCGGCTGGCGGCGCGGGCACGAGGCCAGGACGCGCACTGTGGGCCGGCTAGGCGCTTCCGTCCGGGGCAAATCGTACCAACTCGCGAAGACCGCCTTATGCATAAAGAACGATTTTCGTAAGGATGAGACCGGGAGCGGGGGCTCAGTGCATCAACTGATGCCACTGCAGCGCCTCTGACCGGGAGGTCTTAGGTTCGAGTCCAGGATTTTCGACGCTAGCTTTTCAGCTAGGTCGAATTCAGTCGCTGTCTGGAGGAGAATTCTAGCGGCCGGCTGCTCTGATCGGTAGTTTTCCGTGGTTTCTCCGATCAACACCAGGCGAATGCCGGAGCAGTACCCTACCAAACGGGCCACGGACCGCGCGCGATCTGTCCTTCCCCTTCCTTGTCCTATCCTCTCCCCTTACACACTCACTTACACTAACATGCACTACACTACCACATACGAGTATTCCGGGAGACCGCTCGGGAGTTTAGAGCTTGTCCGAGCTGGGGCGGTGCCCCGCTGGTGGGAGAGTCCTGGTTAGGGGTAACCCCACTAGCAGACGGTAGGTCGGTGCCGGATCTCGCCATCCAGCGAGGGGAAAATCACCGCCATCTCCCGAGAAAAAAACATGCACTACACTAACGGAACTAATGACCGAAGCAATTGACGCACCCGGAAACACGAAAAAATCAATCAATCAAAACCTAAGGATGAGCCAAAGTGACAGCTAGTGCTGGCAACATAACTGAAGGTTCTGTGGTCGTCGTGCCCTCGAGACCTATGGACTCCCTTCCTGCATTCGTTCGTTTGCAGTTTGCTAACTTGTAAATGGCTTCGACGCTTCCTTTTGTGATGTCCTCGTCCGTCAAAAATATAATGCGCCACGAGAAACAATTGAAATTAGGAAGAGCAGTGTTATGTGCTCTTCTGTAAACATTCTTTTTTCTTTATATCTTACATTGAATTTACGTTTTGTGTGATAAATATTATGTTTGTTTTAAAACCGAGACCTGAATGCGAGAGGCGTACCGGTGCACGTGTTTCCGGCATAAATTCATTTTTCTTTCTATTTATATTCGTGGAAGTTTTCTTTTACTGATTGTGAGAGCATATTAAGAGATTTTCTACATAGGAAATTAAATTTAAATATTACCTGGACTTGCGTACGTGCAAATACCTCAGCGAAACTCTTAGACTTCTGCATAGGGATGTTTTCACAGGCGCCTTTAGCACTTTACGAAGGGGCGTGGCTGAATAGCTGTCGCGGCGGAGGAATACTTCTCTCAAATACATGTGATGTTCACTTGTTTTCGCGAACTGTCACTTTGGCTCATCCTTAGGAAAATCGTTCTATATCACATTTGCCGGCGTATAAGAAGCACTTTTTTCTTTCAGAAACTCGTCAAAAAACAGGATGCGTCTTACCCAACGGATGGGATTTTTTGTAACTGAATGTTTAGTATATTGCATTTCAAAAATCAATTTTTTACACTCAAAAACAGGAATTTGTATTTCTTGCAAAATTGATTATTACAGAAACGAAATGTATTGCAAGAAGAAAGAGTGCTGAAAATTTCGAACGTCATGGCGTAGAAGATTTATGAAAAGGCACGGCCTTTCCAAGCGTACTAGAAAAATATCATAAAGACTCCCGGCGGAATATGAAGAAACGATCATTGCTTTTCACACGTCACGATTCCCATTCCTGTCATAAAAATAAAAATAAGTATAAACTTTAACATTAAAGAATGAAATCCTTCTTGAAAATAGGAGTGCGTCTTATACACCGGGAAATACGGTAGTTATCGGATGAATGTTGGCAGCAGCCCATATTCTAACAGTTCCAGCTGATTCCGCATGTACCTCATTGGAAAAAAACAACAACCGCGAGGCGTCGTGTAGGTCGGCACCGGATCTCGTCATCCAGTGAAGGCAGATCACCGCCAACTCCAGCGATAAACACATGCACTACAGTTTTAGTTAGTTAGTTTTAGTTAATGCCTTATTTTACGTGGCGTGACTCGGGCCATCAGGCCCGCTCTTCCGTCTAACCACGCAAATTTCTCTACGCTTCTTTCACCACCTAGCGGAGAAAGGAGGTAATATCTTGGGCGCCGAAACAGGCGGATCTCAATTTTGCTCAGAGGCTTCTTTTAGGCTTGAGGAACTTTTACATGCAGTAGATCTACTACATGGGACAGCGGCTTTACTTTCCCTCCGAAGGAATGCGTACGAAGGATTTTTTCGCCCTTAAAAATCCACGGCTTCGATTGGGTTTGAACCCGCAAACTCGGGTACAACAGTACGGTACGCTCAACATTATACTACACTTATGAGACTAGTGACTTTCGCAGTTGGCGCGTCCGGAATCACTAATCAATCATATCGGCAAAGATTGATCAGGACGTCAACTGATATCACTGCAGTGCCTCTGATCGGGAGGTCCCAGAGTTCGAGACCCGACGGTGGCAGGAGTTTTGAATATAGATTAATATAGACTACATATCTATGTAACAGCTATCTAGCTAGGTCGAATTCAGCCACTGTCTGAAGGAGAAATCTAGCGACCGGCTGCTCTGATGGGTAGTTTCCAATGGTTTCTCCGATCAACACCAGGCGAATGCCGAAGCAGTACCCTAACAAACGGTCCAAGGACCGCGCGCGATCTTTTCTTCCCCTTCCTTGTCCTATCCTCACCCCTTACGCACACACTCTCTTTCACTACAGTATCACACACGCCGAAAGCTTAGAGCTTGTTCCGGCTAGGGCTGTGCCCCGCTTGTGGAAGAAACCTAATTGGGGGAAAACCCCACAAGCCAAAGTAGGTCGGCACCGGATGTCGCCATCCCACGGGGGAAGACCACCGCTCACGATAAAATCATCCACTTCATTTTCGGGACTAATGACCTAGCAGTTGACTCGACAGGAATCACTAATAAATCCAGTTCTCGAAGTAGTCTGTGACATATCCGAAGCCAGGGAGAAAACAAGAACAAAATACAGGCGGTGGTCGGGGCAACATTGTTGTGTCCACCGTTGATGAGAGGTCCTAGGGTTCGACTTCCGACGGTGTTGAATTATCCACACTAGTTACATAACTGTGACATATTCAGTCACTGTCTGAAAAAGAATTCCGCCGGCTGGCTGGTATGATCGATAGTGATCATATGATTTCTCAAATCGATAACGTACGAATGCCGGAGTATTACCCTAACAAGTGGGCTGCACACACACGCGAATCTTTCTTACTCGTCCTTGCCCATCCTCCCCCGTTACACACACACACACACACACACACACACATACACACACACACACTTACATCTATAAGCAGTCGCACACGTCGTGAGCTTAGTCGGGAGCTTACAATTTGTAGTTGGGTGAGGTGGTGCCCGGCTGGGGGAGATACCCGGAGGGGTATATAAACGCCCTTGAAAGGCAGAAATGCCGAACAAGAAGAAATAAAATTTAGAAAACTTAAATACGTAATATTTTCTCGTGATCTTTAATAAAATTTTTGTATCACAAGAATTGTCATAAAATTGATGTCTTGAATAAAATATTGTACATTACCGAGAAAGTGACTTTCAATAACATGACGGGATTCCTACACTTGACATATCGGCCTCGACCAGGAACTCTTCCGCTTGGTCAAAAGAACATCCACATTCCTGACTAGTTCTGAAAATTACTATTTTACATTTATTGTGGTAAAATAAAAAAATAAACATTTAATGTGATGTTACGTCAGTTCACCATATTTTGCAGCACCGCCACAAGGAGCATAGTTAAAAAATATTAACAGTGCAGGTTGAAAGGGGTACGAATGCAACATATATTTATTAACAATTAAGAAGCGTCTATAACTTTCTTATTACATCTTCTTCACAAGTGAGCAATTATTAGAGCCCGACGAACGATAGGAGGTAAAGGAACTAGTTATCACGAGTGATTAAGAAAATGTATGAGAGAGGAGATTTTATTTGCGAGTGAGAACGTTAAATTGCCGATGTGACCATAGGACTTGAGACATGACAAGCAGTGAAGCGCGCATTCTGTCACATTGCTCTTTAACTTCAAGAAAGAAAAATGTTCCAAACAATTTGAAATATTAAATATTAATCATTTGTATAGTGCCGACCTGGATGGCCAAGGTGGCTAAGAGCGAGTACCGACTCAGCGCTTCGGTCCGAAGGGTCGCGGGTTCGAGTCCCACCTTGGGCATGGCTGTTTGTCCCTTGATTTTGTGTGTGTGTTGTCGCGGAGGGCCTCGCGTTCTGCTGATCCCAGATCAGAGGAGCCCGCAAGTGTTTGTCTAGTGTATGGTCGAATATGCGTCCCTTCGGGACGTAAAGGGCAACTGGCTGTCGGCTGGATAAAAGCCCTAGGGAAAAAAATCATTTGTATAGTACAATGCAGCAAAATAAGTTTCTTTCACTAGTGAATAAGTTTTAGGCCCCGAGGCGGTGATAGGACCTAAAAGAGCTAATTTTCACAAGCAAATAAAATCTTCACTAGCTATCCTAGTACAAAATGATTAGATCACTAACTAGCGCGAGAAAGGACGTGCCATTCTGCAGCATCACTCGTTTCTTTTAACTTTTATTTTCATAGAGATATGTCTTTTGCTTATACAGCCGGAAGAAGGAGGCAAATCTCAGTTTCTGTAGCTGTGTGACGAAAGAAACAGCTCTGGCAGGCCAAATAAGCTAGGTATGGTGTTAGAAATCTGTCACATGTCTCCCTTACCGACAGACGTGGGTAATAAATAAGAAAGGCGCCCAGGATTGGGAACACTGGTAGTTGGCAAAAGTCGCATTATTACGACCCTAAAATGCCATATGTTATAATAATAATAATGATAATAATAATAATAATAATAATAATAATAATAATAATAATAATAATAATAATAATATTGTGGCCACCCGTTCATCCATAACATAGACAGGGTGTCGTGGAGACCCGTCCATGACGAGCAATGTTATGACGACGTGTTGTCCCGGAAATAAATACAAAATAATAAACCGAATAGTAATCTGGGTGTTTAGAGACGGCGCAAACTTCTCCTGACAATTTTATGTTAATCTTATTTATTAGTTAAAGTGCTACAATATATTCGATTATCACTATTGGTTGTATATTAATTTGTTCTACTCAAGAAAGAAGATTTAATTACGATGCGAAACAGAGAACAAAGTAACGCTCGCCTCAATTATTATTATTATTATTATTATTATTATTATTATTATTATTATTATTTGAATGATACACTGTGGACTCATTTTTCTTCGACTCACTGAATATTTTCTTTCTCCCAAAACCTTTCTGTGCCTGTCCCGGTGTTTCTCCTAGCGATGTGCCGTCCGGGCGCTGGGTGCTGTTTGCTCGGTGGCCTTCGCGCCGGCCCAGTGTGCGGCGTGGGCGGGCCGGCGTGGGCGTCGCGGCGGGGTGGGGTGGGGTGGGGGTTGGAGTAGGGTGGGTGGGGGGTGCCGCTCGCTCGCGAGAGCGTAACTCAACGAAACATCCGCAGACCCTCGCAACCAAAGAGTTGCCCGCTCTCTTCACAGGGCAAAGCTGCGGCCAAGCTGAAAGCTCAAGAGAGCCGACAGAACTAGCAGAGTACGAAACTTAGAGAGAGGGAATGAAGAGACGAGGGGTAATTGAGAGAGACAAAGGAGAGACAAAAGAAGAACAAACGTGGCCTTGAAAGAAGAGGAATAAAAAGAGTAAAGAGGACAACATATTAGGAGATAACATGGAAAGATCGAGGGAACAAAACAGGACGAGAAGAAAGGAAGATATAGACAAAAGGGCTAAAATCACTACCAATGTGACAACTGTAAGTTCGCACATTCTTTACTCCTCTGATATCCAGCGCATAATCAAAATTTTCCTACTCTGCGATGTTTTCAGACATCAATCGCATAGCAATCTATTTATTCTCTGCCTTCTCTCATTTCCAATAGAAACATCGCGAATCAAAATTTCATCAACCATCATAGTGTTGTAGCCTTCGTGTAATAGGCTTTCGGAAACCATTCCTAAATACGTTTCAATGCTTTTAATAGTTTTTAAACAACCATGCTTCCGAGAGTGCGACACTTATCTATTTCCTGCCATATATGCCAATATCCAGGAGAGGTGTGTCAATTCAAATTCTGCCAATCGCTTCGGCGTACGTAAGTTGGCACACTGAATGTCTGCGCACTCGAGTGATCAACTGATGTCACTGCAGCGCCTCTAACCAGGAGGTCCTAGGTTCGAGTCCTAACGGCGGCAGGATTTTCGACACTAGCTTTTCATCTAGGACGAATTCAGCTGCTGTCTGGAGGAGAATTCTAGTGGCCGGCTGCTCTGATCGGTAGTTTTCCGTGGTTTCTCCGATCAACACCAGGCGAATGCCGGAGCAGTACCCTACCAAACGGGTCACGGACCGCGCGCGATCTGTCCTTCCTCTTCCTTGTCCTATCCTCTCCCCTTGCGCACACACTTACACTAACATGCACTACACTACCACATATTCCGGGAGACCGGTCGAGAGCTTAGAGCTTGTCCCGACTGGGGCGGTGCCCCGTTGGTGGGAGAGTCCTGGTTATGGGGAAACCCCACTAGCCGACGGTAGGTCGGCGCCGGATCTCGCCATCCAGCGGGGAAAGTTCACCGCCATCTCCCGAGAAAAAACATGCAGTACACTAACGGGACTAATGACCAAAGCAGTTGACGCGCCCGGAAACACGAAAAAATCAATCAATCAATCAAAGCTCTCGGGTGTGTCTTTCAAGAGACCTGTTACTCGATTTGGGTCAGAGGACGATTATTTTGACAGGTTGTAAAACAGTTGAGCATCACCGAAAACCGCCCGCTCCGAAATGTATCCGCCAGACAGTGAGATGGGCTGAGCGCCAGTACCGGGAGAGGTGGCTCAGTGCATCAAATGATGTTACTGCAACGCCTCTGACCGGGAAGCCCTAGGTTCGAGTCCCGACGGTGGCAGGATTTTCGACAGCTTTTCAGCTAGGTCTAATTCAGTCGCTGTCTGGAGAATTCTAGAGCCGGCTACTCTGATCGGTTCTTTTTCCATGGTTTCTCCGATCAACACCAGGCGAATGCCGGAGCAGTAACCTAACAAACAGGCCACAGACCGCGCTCGATCTTTCGTACGTCTTCCTTGTCTTATCCACGCCTCTTACATGAACACACTCTTACATGCACTACACTATCACACATGTCGGGAGACCGGTCGGGAGCTCAGAGCTTGTCCCGGCTGGGGAGGTGCCCCTTTAGTGGGAGACATCCGGTTGAGGGGAAACCCCGCTAGTAAACGGTAGATCGGCGCCGGATCTTGCCATCCAGCGGGGGAATATCACTACCACCTCCCGATGAAAACCATACACTATGCTTACGGGACTAATGACCTTATTAGATTACATGCCGTGAATCACTAACAACCAACCAATCAGCACTGTTCACGAATCATATCTATATGCAATCTATTTGTATAGGAATATCTATATGTTTCCCACCAACCACGCCCCCAGTATAGTGCGGCAAGAATGAGTTTCTAAATGATCGCTCACATGACTGCACGGACTGCATGGCTGCGGATTGCTAGCGTGGCGCTATGCGGGCGGGGGTTCGCCGAGCGCATCGATCGAGAGCGAGGGGGCGGGGCGGGGCGGGGGAGGGCGGGCGGGCGGGCCGGGGGCGGGGCGGGACAGGGCGGGGCGGAGCGGAGCGGGGCGGGGCGGAGCGGGGCGGGGCGGGGCGGAGCGGGGCGGGGCGGGGCGGGGATAGGCGGGGGGGGGGGGGGGGGGGGGGGGGGGGGGCGGTGCCCGAAGCCGATGGCTCTCTAATCTAATCGACCGCAAACAGCTGCGAGATCGGCCCCATTGCCCGCCCGCCCTCCCTCCCGCGTAAGTCATCCTTCTCTCGCGCCGGCTGAGCGCGGACAGGCCGCTCACGGAAACCCGTGCGACGAGAGGAGGACGTCCCTGGAATTTCATTCACGTCATTGTTTTCTTTAGCAA
Organism: Teleogryllus occipitalis; assembly: GCA_011170035.1. NCBI lineage: Eukaryota > Metazoa > Arthropoda > Insecta > Orthoptera > Gryllidae > Teleogryllus > Teleogryllus occipitalis. The sequence continues at coordinate 70,078 of BLKR01001025.1, read as the reverse complement.
ACTGCAGTAAAACCTCGTTAGCACGAACTCACTTAGCACGGATTTTACCGTAACACGAACAAAACTTCGTTCCCTGCAAGGGATTACGGTAATACCGACATTTATAATACTCGGATAACACGAATTTTTATGACATGAACTCCGATTACTTTACCCCTTGGAATTCGTGTTAATGCCGACATTTATAATATAATATAATCGTGGTAATACCGATATTTATAATACTCGGATAAAACGAATTTTTATAACATGAACTCCGATTACTTTGCCCCTTGGAATTCGTGTTAATGTCGACATTTATAATACAAAATGTATAATATAATATAATCGTGGTAATACCGACATTTATAATACTCAGATAACAAGAATTTTTATAATACGAACTCAGATTACTTAGGTCCCTTGGAATTCGTGTTAATGATGGTTTACTGTATTGCTTATTAGCTTCATTGATTGGTGATTCTGGGCACGTCAATTGCTGAGGTCATTAGTCCCGTAAGTGAGGAGCATGTTTTAACGCGGGAGGTGGCGGTGATCTTCCCCCGCTGGATGGCGAGATCCGGCGACGACCTTAGAGATAATAAGACTTCATTGGATTTGGTATATCTTTTAAGGATTTGATTTAGTTGACGTTTGTTTTGAATATTCCCGAAGGAATATTCAAAAGATAAAACATTTGGTGCACACGTGTGGGGTACTTCAGTTATGACTTGTACAGAATGTTTTATCTATTTTCTGAATTTTGTGGTTGTGTGCCTTTTTCGTTTTTAACATTCAATGATTTCAATTTTTTTATTTCCATCGATGTTGCAAGAAATTGTTCGGGTGTTTCAGATAAGTAGGAACGTCCTGGTTTATCACAGAATGACATCACTGTTTCAGTTAGCGTTTGTGTTCCAGTTTTCCAAGAGAGTTAGTTGAAGTGGATACGTATTTTTTCAAGTGATAACAATGTATTGTAACACTTTAGTTAATAGTTACCTGTTCAACACTCTTCCAAACTCCAGGGAATCTGGAAAGTCAACAGTAACACACTTATTGTTTTTGTGTCGCAGTTCTGAATATTATATTTTATCGCCAAATAATTTAGTGCAATCAATTCCAAGAAGCAATATTAACACTCTTCAATAAATAACATATATTATGATTGAAGAGAAGTCATTCATTTCGCCTGCAATTTGTTTGAAGCAATTCGAGTAATACCTTTAAACATATTCTACTATCATGAAAATTAATTATTTCGATATCGTTAAACATATTTCATTTTTAACTCCAAGAATTATAATATTTCTTTACCACACGAACTTCATCAGCAAATCAAATGAAACACGCTCCTCGTCTATATACGGCCACAACAACAACAACAACAACAATAATAATAATAATAATAATAATAATAATAATAATAATAATAATAACAACAATATTAACAATAATAATAATGAATGCATAATTATAATAAAGAAAGAATAGCCAATCCGATGCCCGAGATCGTTAAGGCAGTAATGCAGTAGCGGTCTCGGGCCAGAATTCGGATCGAGGGGTTCGAGTCCCGCCTGAGGCATGGCTGTGTTGTGTGTGTCTCTGTATGTTTGTGAATGTCTATTTCATCATCCATCATCATTATCATTGTCATCATAACTTCATTCAGTCCCCCATGGCTAACAACCTAGGGTGTAAATATGGAATCTGCATTAAAATGCACAATCCCCCCCCACACACTCACACATAGGAAGTAACGTGCACCTACCCCGATATTTCACTCTGAGGCCCGGTGGGATGCACAATGATGGCCGATTCGCAGAAAAAAAGAATTAATCTATAAGATTAAGATCCACCAGAGCCTATTTCCAAAGTGATGTATCTTCATGAAAAAACTTTTAACATTCTTACAGTTCAAGATACGATTCAATGGCTTTCAGATGCAATAACATACGAAAATTTCATTTTTTAACATAATATTTGGCTATGTTGCGTACAAGCCTCTCAAGAATACACTTATACCGCACGAAAAACTAGAAATCTAACGGAAATGGAGATGTGTCACTTCGAAAATAAACTGAATTTTTGAAACACGAAACTTTAGAAATGGCTCTTCAATCATTGCCTTATTTTAAAAATGTTTGTTTTACTTGATGATATTTACATAGTTCAGTTACATTCACACAACATATGTTTGTTGACTAACTAAACTAAAATTAATCTTACAGCTAGCATTGCGGTTGAGGAAATCTAATGGTCACCTTTAATCAGAATCCATTTCGGAGAATTGTTGTAGGAATATGTGGAAAGGGTATTTAATTTTTTTTTCTTGTGGAATAGATGGGGTTTCCGGCTAGGTTGAATCCGGTTAAATTTGGTATATGCATTAGGTTGGAGTAGAATTGAGTGGATAGGTATAGAATGTGCTGGGTTATGGGTTGGAGATTGAATTCCTTATGGAGCTGTGCATTAGATATGAACCATGGTGCATTGTAATTGCCCTTAGGAATTGATTTTGGATAATTTGGATTTTATTAAGATTGGTCCTAGTTGCATTTAGCCATATTGGGCAGGCATAGGAGGGAAAAATAATCGAACTATTGTTTTATATATTGCGAGTGCGGTGTTATATGGTTGATGGCAGTTTCTGTTGATTTGATTTGATTTGATTTTTTCGTGTTTCCGGACGCGTCAACTGCTTTGGTAATTAGTCCCGTAAGTTTAGTGCAAGTTTTTTACTCGGGAAATGGCGAGATCTGGTGCCGAGGGTTCCGCTCCGGCATTCACCTGGTGTTGATTGGAGAAACCGCGGAAAACTACCGATCAGAGCAGCCGGCCGCTAGAATTCTCCTCCAAACAGCGACTGAATTCGACCTAGCTGAAAGGCTAGTAACAAAAAACCTGCTGCTGTCAGAACTCGAACCTAGGACCTCCAGGTCAGAGGCGCTGCAGTGACATCAGTTGATGCACTGAGCCACCGCTACTGGTGACTATTTCTGTTGATTAATGATTTTAATTGTAATTGTTTTTAGCCTGTAATACTTTATTGTCAATGTGATGTGTTCGGTTTAGTTTTGTACCAATGTATAGACGTAAGTATTTTATTGGCTTGTTTGATGGGTAACTCATTGCCGTGACGAGATTGTTCTGTAACAAGGACACTCTTCGTCGCGCAGGCGTGGCCCTCACAAATCTCCCCAGTCCGCAAGTGCCGGAGCCGGAGGAGGAGTGTTGACGCCAGCTCAGCGAAGGCCGCGGAGAGTGGCTGTTCACTGCTCCAAATACCCAGCGCTAAACTACAGCCGCGATGTTGTTGTTTTTTCTCGCGAAAAAACGACAGACGGTCGTTTGGAGGCGCCCGTATTTTCACCTCTCTCGACCCGCGCCCGACCACGTACTGGCCGCGACCGCCTCTAACTGCTCGCCACTCCAATTGGAACCCCCGACCACACGATTTTACGTATTTACCCTCGTAACTGCGACCGGCTTTGGTGGCTCAGGGCATAAATTGATGTCACTGCTGTGTCTCTGACCGAATGGTCGGAGGGTTTCGAGTGCCGACAGTGGAAGGATTTTCGACACAAGCTACATAGCGAGGTTTCAGCCGCTGTCTAGAAGAGAATTCTATTGACTGGCTGCACTGGTCGATAGTTTTCCGTGGTTCCTACGGAACACCAGACGAATGAAGGAGTATAAATACAGCGCCCCAATAAACGGGACATGGATGGTTCTTTCTCTTCCTTCTCCTATCCTCACCCCTTACTTACACACCCTTATCCTAACATGGGATTACACTATTACACATGTAGACCAGTCGGGATTTCAGAGCATGTTCCTGCTGGGATAATGACCCGCTGATGAGAGATACCTGGTGGCGGAAAACCCCTTTAGCCGACGGTAGGTCGGCGTCGGATCTGGCCATCCAGCAAGCGGGGGACCACCGCCACCTCCCGAGCAAACAACACGCGCTACACTTACGGAAATAATGACCATAGTAGTTAACGTGCCCGGAATCACTAACAATTAATTAATCAATCAATCAAACAAACAGAAAACTACCGACCAGAACAGCCGGCCGCTAGAATTCTTCTCCAGACAACGACTGAATTGGACCTAGCTGACAAGTTAGCGTTGAAAATCTTGCCATTGCCGGGACTCAAAACTAGAACCTCCCGGTCAGAGGTACAGTTGTAACATCAGTTGATACACTGAGCCACCGCTCCCGGTAAATAATAATAATAATAATAATAATAATAATTATTATTATTATTATTATTATAATAATAATAATAATAATAATAATACTAATAACAGACAGTGATTCACAACAGACCGGACAGACAGTGATTCACAACAGACCGGATTTGGTTGTGATTAACAAGTGTGAGAAACATGTCATGCTTATTGATGTTTCTGTCTCAAATACTGGCAACACTCAAAGCAAATACACTGAAAAAAATCAGTAAATATGCAAATCTTATTGAACCCGTTGAGAAATAGTGGAATATGAAAAGAGTCAACATTATCCCGATAATTGTTTCAAGCACCGGAGTCATCCCTAGGAGTCTGATTTGGGGCCTTAAGCAACTGGGTTTGAATGAAGACCTGTACAAACCCATGCAGAAGGCAGTTGTTATTTCAACAACAAGGATAGTGCGGAAATTCATGGGAGACAATGTATTATAAATTCTTTTTAAAAAATAGACACATTGTGCTTTGATTTTGTATATCTGTGCAATTCATTCAAATGTGCCAATAAGATAAGAAAATAATAATAATAATAATAATAATAATAATAATAATAATAATAATAATAATAATAATAATAATAATAATAATAATGCACAATAAACAGCCAATCAACGTCCAAAGCGGAGGGCTTCTCCATTCGCAATGCAGGCGGTTCCGCAGCGTGGGCGCGCATTGCCCATGAGTAACGCGTCGCCGCGCGGCGAGCTGTGCAAGCGCGTTCACCGGCGCTCAGCGGCGCGGCGCGTGTCCGCGCCCTCTCCTCCCCGCGGCAGAGCAAATAGCCGGTGAAAAGTGGCGAGGACGCTCGTAAATGACACCGGGCGGGCGGCGGTGGCGACCGCGGTGGCCGCACTGGATGCTGGTAGCGGAGCTTCTGCCTGGGCTGTAGTAACTGCGTTGGCGGCAGCGTTTGGTGTGAGCATGGTGGAAATAACATAGTTAACAATGTTTTATATATATATATATATATATATATATATATATACTATATATATATATATATATATATATATATACTCTAACAGTGCATCAACTGATGTCACTGCGGCGCCTCTGACCGGGAGGTCCTAGGTTCCCACTCCCCACGGCGGCAGGATTTTCGACACTAGCTTTTCAGCTAGGTCGAATTCAGTCGCTGTCTGGAGGAGAATTCTAGCGGCCGGCTGCTCTGATCGGTAGTTTTCCGTGGTTTCTCCGATCAACACCAGGCGAATGCCGGAGCAGTACCCTACCAAACGGGCCACGGACCGCGCGCGATCTGTCCTTCCTCTTCCTTGTCCTATCCTCTCCCCTTACACACACACTTACACTAACATGCACTACACTACCACATATTCCGGGAGACCGGTCGGGAGCTTAGAGCTTGTCCCGGCTGGGGCGGTGCCCCGCTGGTGGGAGAGTCCTGGGGAGGAAACCCCAGCCGACGGTAGGTCGGTGCCGGATCTCGCCATCCAGCGGGGGAAGATCACCGCCATCTCCCGAAAAACATGCACTACACTAACGGGACTAATGACCAGAGCAGTTGACGCGCCCGGAAACACGAAAATCAATCAATCACTCATTAAAAAACACAACAAATAATTTTCCAAATGTCTCATGTCTCAGGCGGTGTAACGGTTAGCGTATCGCTGTTATACCCAAGTTTGCGGGTTCAAACCCGATCGAAGCCGTGGATTTTTAAGGGCGAAAAAATCCTTCGTACGCCTTCCTTCGGAGGGGAAGTAAAGCCGGCTGTCCCATGTTAGTAAATTTACTGCATGTAAAAGATCCTCAAGCCTAAATGATGCCTCTGAGCTAAATTCAAATCGCCTGTTTCGTCGCCCAAGTAATACCTTCTTTCTCCCATGGTTGGTGAAAGGAGCGTAGCGGAATTTGCGTGGTCAGACGGAAGAGCAGGCCTCATGGCCTGAGTCTTGCCACGTAAAATAAGGCATTCATTCATTCATGTGTAATAGATTAATGGACTCTAACCGACGAGAGGAGTTATTTACAAGAGAAATTAAATAGGCGATTGCAATTATTCGTTAATGAAATTTAAGTATTTGGAGCTTCTGATCATGAAAGACCATTATTACTGTTAAGTCATTATGAATGCTATTAACTTTTGAATTGATCTGAACTTATGTGTCTAAGACAGGCACAACATTTAAAAATAGTATTGTAGTGTTACTTTACATGGAATATCTTACTATATAAATTGAAGCAAAAGTATCTAGGGATTCTTTCTTTTTTTCCAAAGTATTGACGTGTTGAATTTCTTTCTTCTTTTTTTAAATTAATTTAGACTACTACTTGTCTTGCAAGACTTTCAGAAAACGTTATTTGAGAGGCTTGCTACCAGGATGTGCTAGCAAAAGTGCTGGACCAAAAACGTGAGCGTCTAAAACGTTTCACACTCGAACAAACATGCAATAAGTTATTACTTTTATTTTAAAATTACAACTGTACCATTATATAAATAGTTATGATTCACTAAAGGTAAGTAATTAATTGTAAAACAGGGTATTACAGAGTACTTTTTCCAGGAATAAAATTATACTATAAAATTCTTTTAAATATTTCCATTTACTACGCGGGATTACTTACATACAAAGGATCTCAAAGGTTGACGTCTCGTTATCAAAAAAGAGACATCATGCTTCCAAAATAAAAGGCTGATTACTGCGGCAACGGCGAGGGTGGGCGGGTGGATGACGAGGAATGATCTGTCGCCGTGTGACGCGGCAGGGCTTTGTTGGCTGTGGCCTCACAGAGGAAGTGCAAAGGGCGCGTCTCCTGTGGCTTGGCTGAGGCTGCGTGAACACCACATCAGTCGAACTTCCTGCCATCTGTTCAAAATATGCCCTGCCCTCGTGTTCCTTCTTTCATAGGAAGTGTGCTAGGGGGATAGTTCATTCACTTGCTTAATGGGTGGATGTGATAAACGGCCGTTCTTTCAGTGAAAATGGGTTCCCATCTCAAAAGGATACTCAAATACCAGTTGAAATGATTATATGTATGATTAAACCATCTGATGTGGTGTTAAGAGAGAAAGGGTGTAACAACATGGAAGAGAAGTGGAAATATGAATGTGCGTTTGACAATATTGCATGTATTTAACAATACACGCAATTCCTTCTAACCATTTTCACAAGTCAGTTTAGGTTCGTTGATAATCTGTGCATCAGTAATGCATAGATTTTACCGAATCCATCATAAACCTGTAAAACAATTATTCAAGGAATGACTTTATTACCTTCTACTCTATTCCTTATCTCTCTCTTTTACTCACGATTTTTTAATTTTGCTACCTTGCCCTCTATCTGGAATTTAAAGTTATCAATTTTTACTTTCTCGTAACGTACATATATTCAGAGTTATATACGTAGTATGAAGAACGCTGCTGCGGAAAATATATTTCGAAATTTCAACGGAAATACACCTTTTGCGGTTCCCAATATTGTTTAAAAACGTCCGTCTGTCTCTAAACAATACTTGCGCCTAAAATACCTAGGAATTTTCCAAATTGAATAAACCCCTTTTTATGTAACCTCACACGAAGTTCTGCGATATCATTAATTTTGGGGCACTGTAAACAATGCTACTATTGCATTTTCAAAATTTTCTCAAAAATTGTTCCAAATTTGTACTTTAAATTTCTTGAAAGAAGAGAGTGAAATGTCCTTATAAAGGAGACATTTTTGCGATTTTCACTGTCAACTGAATTTTTGAATATTACAAAAGATTGAATTATTTCGGCGTCATCATATGACTACAAAAAATTGAAGATAGAGATTTTTTTCTGAAAGTAAACTTTTTTGTTGATAGTTCTTTTACACATTTTTTTTGAAAATTTAAGTGTTTTTGGTGCAATATTACATGAAATATGCGCAATATTAAAAAATAAGAAAAATAATATTTGCTCAAAACGGCTCCAATTTTTTCTTTTAACTTGTAAGATATAATATTATTATATAATATATAAATATATAAGATATAAACACCATTTTTATCTATTCATTTGTTTTTAAAAAAATACACATTAATGAACGTAAATTAATTAATGCTGTTCCAGCAGATTTCAGGGGTCTTGAGGCTTCGAAAAGTTTTGTGTTACAATCTCGGGCTGTGATAGGTTGACTTTTGTCGTTGGCGAGTTTCTAAAACCACCATCTGTGGATCTGACAAAAGAATTTTTCAAAATGGAAGCAATTATACTATCATCACCCGTCGGCGTCATAATCTGGTCTCCAAACCTAAACATTTTTAGAAAAATAATACGTGTCACCTGTTGTCGGAGCTATTTGCACATTTTTTTTCAAATATTCGCGTTGACGCAGGCATATGTTCATTTGGTGTTCATCTCCGCAAAACTCGCGTGCTTACGGAGAAAATACTTATGGCGTCGCCGAGGTTTTACAATAAAGCACGGAGCGTCAATAATCACAAGTAGCGTTGAAGTTTGCGAGAATGTCTTCTGCTTCTTCAGTGACACGATTGGTCATCAATAGGTTCTACTACCGATGTAAAAATGGGGAGTCACGGCGACTTCTTATAAATTGCCTCCGTTCCTAACAACCTGGCTTGGCGATTGCTGTTTGAACGGTGTTGCGCCCTGCCAGACACCCTGCAAATCAGTTTGAAAAAGTGACTTAAATCATTCTTTTTTCTTTCTTTAACGATTTCGCTAGCTTTTGAAAGACATTTTTACTATCTTGTGTTTGCTGCAATGAAAATGCAGTCTTAATTCTTAATCCGTGCCAAAATAGTCTATAATTGTTTTACTTGAGGCTAGACGTAAAATTTGAGTTTACAGTGGGTTGCAGCAGGTTGTAAAGGGTTCCAGCAAATTGCTACGGGTTGCAGCAAGTTGCAGCGCGTTACAGCGAGTTGCAGCGTATTGCAACGGGTTGCAGCGATTTGAAGCTGGTAGGAGCGTATTGTAGTCGTGCTGAGGCATCGGATTTTTTCATGTTACATTCGCGGGCTTGGAGAGCTCGATTTGTTTCGTTTGCGACTTTCTAATTCCACCTCCTTCCGTTCTGTCAATGGAACAATTCCGAAAATGGAAACAATTATTCTATCATCACACGTCGGCGTTATAATCCGGTATCTTCTTCACGCTCTGAGGGACGCCGCATCGCAGATCGAGATGCCGTCGACATGTAGCAGGCTTCTTCAGGGCAAGAGCACAATGCAAAATTATTTCGTTATAATCTGGTTTCCAACACTAAGTATTTCAAGAAAAATATTATGTGTCACCTGTCTTTATGAGTTATTATCAAATTTCTAATAATTATTACTTTTGTTTCAAATATTCTCCGGCAGGCGTGTATACGTCCTCTACTGCTTGCCCCGAAACCCGCTTGTTTACAGAGAAAATACTTATGTAGCCACCAAGGAGTTTCAATCAAACACCGGGCGTCAATAAACATAATATTATACTGCACATTGTACAATTTGTCTGACTGTACGGTCGGGAATTAACGGTCGTGTGGTCGGAACCAACCGCCTGACAAAAATTTCTGTTGGATATATATCTTCCACACGATGCAATTTGTCGGATTGGCTAGCCGGTCGGCCCTACAAATTGGTGTGTGTATGGAGGCCTTAAGTAACACTATGCATTTTTTTAATTTTGTAGATTATTGTTGATGTGAATCAAAAACATTGTCGAAACATCAACTTAGCTGGAATGCAGTTTGCGACATATTCGTTCTCGCGCGCTGACCCCGAAAACACACGGACAGCACGGATCTTGAGGGGAACCCCCGAGGAGCAAAGGTGTTTTTTCTTTGTGTAGAGTTCTTCAAGTGGAAGTGAGTAGACGTGTTACTGAGTGAGCGCTTAACGGACAATTTAAATAGGATTGGAGTGCTATTAAGAGAAAAATGCCGTGCTACGCACCTTCCGAACACCTTTAATTTTCTCTTATACATAAGTATAGGTAGTATAGAGAAACGTATGCAATGCTGCGGAATTTCAAGATTTCAGCGGAAATACACGTTTTGAGGTCCCTTATTACCGAAAAAGTGTTCTTTTCAAAAGTGTCTGTTAGTCTATCGCATGTGAACCACACTAGCGCCTAAACTATACGCAGGATTTTTCCCCAAATTGAATTAACCACGTCTTGATTTTCATTATTGTAATGTTATAAGCTTGCAGCCGACATATCACTTATTTTTTTGGTGCGAGGTACTTGAGCTGAATGCGATGCGTGGAATCTCATCGTGTTTACGAGAACGTGCTTCATCCAGCGACATCTACCGCTTATCAGAACTAAACAATGACCTTCAAGTAAAAGAAAATTCAGAGTGAAGTGAAAGAAGCAATTTAGACCATTTTTCAAAATATTGAAAATATTGAAGTATTTTTTCAAGGGCCTAGAAATATTAAAACACAGATGTGAATAGTGAGCTGGAGTAAAGGATGAAGAATTTAAAAACTTGCCTAATTGTTTTCTTTGTGTCAAAAATAGTAGTTGGCTTGGACAAAACCTTATGAAACCAATCCATTATCCTAATGAGAAGAAAAAATTTCAACGTATGTTAGAAGTGCTGTAGCCGAGAGGTATTCATCAATGCTCCAAGAATCGCTGGCCTAAAAGAACAACCGAGCCCTCGAGCAAACCACCAACACGCAACGGCGGGGCGGCTGAGAAAGCGGGGACCAACAAGGGCTGCTGCTGGACGGGCTCCAAAACGGGCGTGTCATAGCGGCGGAGGCTGATGGACCGGCCGGGTGATGGAGGCGGAGGGACGAAGGGCTGAGGGCGAAGGGCGGAGCGCGGCGGACCACCCGTGCCCTTGTGGGGTAGGCCTCAGCTGTCGATAACAACTTTCGGCGCCTTCGCCCTGCGTTGGCCCGGGGCGGCTCCCTCGCCCTCCGCCCTGCGCCCTGCGCTCCCTCGGCGCGAGACAAGGCCCTTTAGGCTCCCTCGCTCCTCGGCGACGACTGGGAAGGTCGGGGCTGCCAACGCTGCCCTTCGACGCGCTGGAACGCCATGCGGGTGATGTTTGAGCTGAGTTGTCGTAAATTGATTGCGCGGTGTCTAAGAAATTACGAGCTTCCTCCGAGAAAATCTATCAGTCAATCGATGTGAGATGTCTCTCTTTTCTCTGAGCTGTTGATTGATTTCGAGCTATAGGAGAGAGTGTCGAAGCCAGGGGAAAGAGTTGAAAATCTGCAGTTGTGATGAACATATTGTAAATACGTAATTTTCAATGAATATAATAAGATCTCATGTACTTCACAAAATATTTTTATTTGAAATGTGGAATACATTTATTTTAACACAGCCTGACTTCCAAGCTAAAATTTAGTGTTTTTAGAAGGGAACGGTCGCAATACCCACCAGTTTGTGGTTCAAAATGAAAATAAATTACTGACTTCTTTGGTTACACAGGTTATTGGTGTAGAGTGTAGTAAGCATGAGGTCAGGTCGTGGCCTTGAGGTATCTACTTGCGAAATTTCTGACTATTCATAGACAGCTGCCAATATAATAATAATAATTCAAAAAGTTATGTTTTCAAGATTTTTAGATCGTAGAAACAAACTTTCCTCTGATTCTCTCAATTCCCTATGATGATGTGTGAATTATTTTAAAAACTTTAATTTTGCATCTTGATGGTAAAAATCCGATCATGGTTAACGTAGACATATACATATTCATACCGTGAAATTTGTAGTGTTTAATTTAAATATCAGAAAATACAATTGCAATTACATGCTAATAGGTCACGTAGTTAATTTTGCTGTTCGGAGTTTCGCAGTGCGTCATTAACAGTTGAAAAAGTTGTGATGCAATCTAATTAGTTAACGCGCTGAATGACCCCGTTGAGAGTCGTTGATGATACTTTTGATCGCAATGTGTCACACGCTCTTTTTCTCCTGTTAAATAGAAGGCTGAAGTCAGCTTTTGCAGTTATTTGAAATAGGAAATCTCTTCGAAAAATCAAAATGAGTTTATTTAAGTGGGATAATAGCCATTAACAACTATCATTTAAAAATAGCTGAAAACGGGTTCCAAGAAAAGTGGTTTTCTGAGATATGAAATGCAAAGAAACAAGGAAAAGTTTGTCATGGATAATAAACAAGCACGTATGTATTATGAACAACTAAAATTATTTATATAAAAAAAGATGAATATACTTTCGCAGAAAATGAATATTATTTTTTCCACAAAATAAATATACATTATGCGATACATATATAACTACTTAATTAGTTAATACTGATTCTCACGTTATACATCAAAACGTTATCATTAAATATAGATTGCCACTAAACACAAGAAACTGTGTGTACATGAACTTTGTGTAAAACATAGAAGTGGTCGTTTGCCTCTTGCTTCTCCGAACAAGGGCGGTTCATTGCAGGTTCTCTACGATAGCAATGCGCGTTCCTCAAGGATATTTATACGGAAATAATTGATCTCGTTCCAGTGAACGGCATTACGCTCTAGTTCTTACACAATCCCTTAGTTTGAGGAGGAACGAAAACAATATATGATTTCAAAAGATAACTCAAATTACTGTATTGTCAGACATTTTGTGTGAAGGTAAGAAGGAGCACATTTTAAAAGAAGAATGGGTTTGTTTGGTTGATTGATTAGTGATTCCGGGCGCATGAACTTCTAAGATCATTAGTCTTGTAAGTATAATGCATGTTGTTTGCTCGGGATGTGGCGGTTATCTTCCCCCTCTGGATTGTGAGATCCGGCGCTGACCTACCATCGACTAGTGGGGTTTCCCCCTAATCAGGACTCTCCCACCAGCGGGGCACCGCCCCAGCCGGGACAAGCTCGAAGCTCCCGACCGGTCTCTCGACATCTGTGGTGGTGTAGTGCATGTCAGTGTAAGTGTGTAACATGTAGGAAAGGTCAAGGAATGAGAAGGAAGGATCGCGCGCGGTCTTTGGACCGTTTGTTACGGTAGTTCTCTGGCATTCGCGTGGTATTGGTCGGATAAATCAAAGAAAACTACCGATCAGAGCAGCCGACCGCTAGAATTCTCCTCTAGACACTGACAGAACTCGACCAAGCTACCTAGCTAGAGACGAAAATCCTGCCACTCCGTCGGAAGTGATACCTAGGACCTTCCGGTCAGAGACACTGCAGCGATGTCAGTTGATTCCTTGAGTTACCTCTCCCGGTAAATGAAGAAAGGGAAGTTTTACTGTTTACACTTGGTAATAAATTTATTGGAGATTTCATTCTATGTAATATCTTACTACAGTAATTTTCAATTTTGTGTTCTACCGACCAAACAATGTATTGATTACAAATGAGAAGAGAACACTTCACCCTACCCTACCAACCAGACGCCTAGCTCCTTCCCGCTTCGCTTTTTCCCGATTCACCTCGCTTCACCCGACATCACCCCGCTTCACACCGCTTCACACCGCTTCACACCGCTTCACCCCGCTTCACTCCGCATCGCACGTGTCACCTCAGCGTGGCAAAGATGAGAGTCGGGGGCACCCAGTCTTTGCCCATATCCTCCTTCCCTCACCCTAACCGTCGCTAGAAGATTTATTATTCATGGAAATTTGGTCATATTGGGATAACTTTTAATCTAAGTTTGCTCTCCTTGCCGGTCGGCCAGTGCGAGTGGAATATCTTTATACATGGTTGGGTTTACTTTTATTCGTTTAAATTTTAAATATAAGAAATCATTGGGACAAATAATTAACCTATTATGTTAATTATTTGCCAAAATGAATAAGCAAAATATACTAAAATGATTCACATAAATGGAAAACTTAAGTACAGAATTTATTGACGTAACAAGTAAAAGGAATAGTTTAAAAATTGAATTTAACTACGTAATGTGAATAGGCTATGGTGGAATACTTACATGTTGTAATGGGGGAGTTTTAATTCAGTAACATTTTGATTGACAAGAAAATACTGAGTTGGGAAAATTTTACTATTAGCTATTTAATAACAAAGATAAAAGAAAACTAAATTTTAAAGACACACGTGAATATTTAATAGTATAAATGAGGCATCTAAGTTTAACAGAAGTTTGACAATTTACTAATTTACCTAAACTGTTTATTTTCTGTACTTCTTATTTACAAGTCTTATTTGGGTGTTACGAGTTTTAAAATAAACCGTGACATGGTTCTAATAGGGGTTTGAATTTAATAAGCAATCGAAGTCTGTGGGAGAGTTCCCCCATAGAGATTGGGTGTGAATGCGTTTGGACCAGCAAAGTGTGTTGACAAAAGCTAAGAGACCACTCCGCAGCAGAGGTCCCATATGGGTGGTACCTGTCAGTTTCAGACGACGGTGCACCGCTGCCACCGGGCGAGCAAACTTCACAAACCATTACTCCATGGGGGTTCGCCCTCGGCCACCAAGGGAGTTTCATATGAGGAGGACAAGCTAGCTCCCTCCACCTCTTACTGAAATGACCCCTCAGCCGGTTACAGTCCCTTGAAGTCGTGGACCCGCGTAGGATCTACGCTTTTGCAAATTCTCTGCCAATGTTGAAGCTGCGCTCGCCTATCTAGAGCGTGGAGAGTATTATTGTGGTTTACAATGATGATAGCAAATTTCTCAAGGAGTTTGTAGGAGTTCTTGTATTGTATGGTGAGTTTTAGTGTGTATCTGTGTCCAGTGTGTAGTGAACCCCATGTCTACCACTTCACAAGAATCCTGCTTCATCAGGAGGACAAGTCCCCGGGGTGGGCACTTATAGATTTTCGCATTCTATTCGCACCTCCCACCGACGCGCAAACACGCCGATGGGCTGATGTCCGAATACAGCCAGAACCCAGTTTATCATTATGGCAACCTCACCATACAATGTCTCGGTAAGGGCCGTCCTGCTAGCACAGAGCTCTTAGCTATCCAGGCTAGTGCAGGAGTCAAAACAATGCGCTACTCACATGCGCCGGGAACAAGTTCCTTCCTCTTTGCTCAGCGTATCGGGCCCCTGCCACAACGACGGCGAGACCCCAACTGGGGGCCATCCGAACTAAGGTCCGGGCGGCTCGGAGACCCCATCCCGTCTCCTCACTACCTACACCTTTAGGCTATCGACGTGGGTACCATCGGAACCTGCGCAACCTGATGTGGTGGTGTCAATTTTCCCGCTGGACTTCTATATGTGGGATCCAGAATACTCCGGAAATCACCTTTCACCCAATCCTGCCCAAATATCGACGAGCCATTGGCCCAACTGGGGGGTAGCGGGACGAACCCGACTACCAGGAGCTTAGTATCGCCTTCTCACTGCCTGCACCTTCAGGCTTACGACGTGAGCAACGCCGCGAGACTGAGGGTCCGGGTGGTCGTCTGCGACACTCCACCAGAAACCACGACAACCTCCGCCATCGTGGTTCCCCGTGCGGGAGTGTCCAGTGTGTGTCCAACGTGCGATTCTAAAACTCTTCGCTGAGAAGCCCGTTGTGAACACTCACATAGGAGATGAATCGATGTTTTCTGTTCCTGGCAAATGCAGTGGGTCCTTGAATCCGAAAAATCGATTGATGGCAAAACTCGTATGTCCGTAGAGAACGGAAGGAATCAACGCTGATGTGTACCGCGCCTGCCTTCGGGACCCTGCGGGTCGCCTTGGGCGTCGGCGTCTGCGTTGGCAGAGGCGGCAGGGAGAGAGGGCGGCGAGGGCGGCGAGGGCGGCGAGGGCGGCGAGGGCGGCGAGGGCGGCGAGGGCGGCGAGGGCGGCGAGGGCGGCGAGGGCGGCGGGGGCGGCGGGGGCGGCGGGGGCGGCGAGGGCGGCGAGGGCGGCGAGGGCGGCGAGGGCGGCGAGGGCGGCGAGGGCGGCGAGGGCGGCGAGGGCGGCGAGGGCGGCGAGGGCGGCGAGGGCGGCGAGGGCGGCGGGGGCGGCGAGGGCGGCGAGGGCGGCGAGGGCGGCGGGGGCGGCGAGGGCGGCGAGGGCGGCGGGGGCGGCGAGGGCAGCGAGGGCGGCGGGGGCGGCGGGGGCGGCGGGGGCGGCGAGGGCGGCGAGGGCGGCGAGGGCGGCGAGGGCGGCGGGGGCGGCGAGGGCGGCGAGGGCGGCGAGGGCGGCGAGGGCGGCGAGGGCGGCGAGGGCGGCGAGGGCGGCGAGGGCGGCGAGGGCGGCGAGGGCGGGGCGCGGGCGGCGAGGGCGGCGAGGGCGGCACACGTGACGCTCCTGACGCTGACTGAGTGCGCGGGGCGCCCATTGTCTTCATGCGCCATCAATAGCGGCAATTACAGACGCAGCGCCCCCCGCCCCGCCCACCGGCCCCGGCCCGGCCGCCGCCGCCGCCGCTTCCGCCCTCGCCGTCCATCGATTGGGCCCCGCGCCGAGCGGCCGCAGCATTCACGCCCGCCCCGCCCCGCCCCCTCGCCCACGCCCCGTCACTGCGGCTTTTGGCACTCGAGCCGCCCGCCCTCGACGTGCGGGGGCGAATCTGGAGCAGCGGCACTCACGGAAGACCAGGCGACCAGTAACAGCTCGTTATATTAAATCTGTTTGAAATAGTAATTTTTAATTCCAGTTTCTCTTTTCAGAATGATGATAGTTTAACCACCGGTGTGGTATTATTGACAGGTTCATGTTAATTCACTAACGAAATTAGAACAATGGCGCAGACTGATCATCACAAAAATCAAATATTTACGGCGCTTAGAGTGACACATTTCAGTATCTCTGATTAAAAATGTGCTAACTATTGTCTCTGACAGGCAACACGTTCCTAATGGACCCACTAAGGAAAGGAATCTGAAGCATCTGAAGTATGAGGTCGGACAATGGTAAGCAGGAAAAATAATTGACTGAAAACATTTGAAATTATATTAGTCGGGGAGTTTAGAGAGACATTATGCCACATAAAATTTTCGATTACCTCACTAGCATGTGGGAGTAATTGAGCAATCCCTTTTATATATGTCACAATAGAATTATATGACATTTGCTGATTTTTTATTCATAGGTTTGAGTTTTATTCACTAGTTTTCAGTTTATTTTATCAGAAAGGTGATAGGTTTGACTCTGAGATGTTGGAGAGAATGTACACTTGTAGACTAGCGCGGTAGTGCAAAAAATACATGACGTCAAAACACATTTTATAGTTATATAGGTTTGGCTTACAATTTCTCTTATACGAGTGATATCAAAATCTAATTCTAACCAATAAATTTGTCGACTTGACTTCGGCGATTCTGGGTGCGTCAACTACTATGGTCAGTAGTCCTGTAACTGTAGTGAGTGATCTTGCTCTGGAGGAAGTGGTGGTCTTCCCTCGCTGTAAGGCCAGATCCAGCGCTGACCCACCGTCGGCTAGCGGAGTTTTCTCAACCAGGTATCTCCCACCGACGGGGGAACAGCCCATTCAGGTCAAGCTGTAAGCTCCCGACCGATCTCTCGGCATGTGTGGTGATGTAGTGCATGTTAATGCAAATGTGTGTATGTAAGGGGTAAGGATAGAACAAGGAAGAGGTAGGAAAGATCCCGCGCGGTCCGTGGCCCGTTTCGAAGGGTACTGCACCAGCAATCGCCCGGTGTTGATCGGAGAAACCACGAAAAACCAACGATCAGATCAGCCGGCCGCTAGATTTCTCCCCCAGACAGTGACTAAATTCGACCTACCTGACAAGCTAGTGTCAAAAATCCTGCCACCGTCGGGATTCGAACCTAGGCCCTACCGGCCAGATGAACTGCAATAAATAAGTCGATGCCATGAGGTATCTCTCTCGGTCTCTCAGCGCAACGGCGTCTTAGATTTTGCAACGGGCATGGGATGTGTTCGATTATCTTGTAGCTTTAGTGCGGGAGATATGCAGCAAAAAAGTGCGGAAAAAAGTGCAGTCAAATAAAACAAATAAATACACAATACGTACAGGTTAATATAAAAGTTCTGGAGAATACTTCGATTTTTCACAAATGACTTTTTAACTACGTGTTGTTTCATTTTAATGAATTCTGTTGTAAATTTTCAGCATAGAGAGTGATCACTACGCGGTCGAAAATATTTATTTTTATACAATAATAGATACTCAAAGAACATTAGTTTATATACGAATTAACTGTGTGCAATGTTTGGGAGGAAGAAAGCTACATTTAGAATTCAGATGCAAAGAATCGGACCATCTAGTCTTCCTTAAAGGATTAATGGACAGATTACGGACAGAATTACTCCAAAACTACTACTCTCAAACTACTCTCAAATGCTGCAGTGATTTTTACTTTCTCAATTTAGTTCGTAAGGAAAATTATAGTAATCTTGCGCCAGAAATTGGCGATTTTCCGACAGCATAACTTATTTTCAGGCCCTGGCGTCGAACAAATGGGTAAATCTTTTCCTCTGTGTAGTAAATTACTTTAACACATTATGTAGTCAGCATGCAGGTTTTGTGAGTTCTTGATACCGAAAAATCGATGAGAGGCAAAACGTTTCTTTGTCTGCCCATCTATCCGTGCGTTTGTTTGTTTGTCTGTCTTTCTGTCTGCATGTACATGGTCAACACTTGCTTCTAAAATATTCAGACAATTTTTTACAAAATTGATATTCCCCACACGATTTGAATGACCTCAAGGTCTTGCAAGTTTGAAAGGGATATTTTGATTTTTGTGGATACTGTTCATAAGTCCTCAACATTTTGAAAATTTGCTAAAGAACTGTTCCATTTTTTAAAACTTTGTTCTAGCACTGCGTAAAGAACGCATTAACACGTTTCATTTTCGATCAACACGCATTTTTTGGCGTCTTCCTACATCTAGAATATAGAAAGAAAAAAAGATTTTTCCTGAATGAAATCTGGTCTTTAAGGATAGATAATCTTGAAATAAGATCCTGTAGAATTAATCAAAACTGTGATTTATTGCGTAATTTTTCTTGAAATATGCGCAAATTTTTAACAATTATTTTCTAAAAAATTAACATTGTAGAAGTACAATACTAATGATATTTTGTCTGAAAAGATGTTCTAAAATTATATCTTTAAAAAGGTAATGTTTCTGGTTGCTCTTAATGCTATTTATGAAAAAATCTCATAAACTGGTCCAATTTTTCTGCTCACATAAATCAAAGAATGTCCAAAAAAATGGTGCAAATCTCATATTTATTGAATATTTTGAATTTTTGGAAATGGCAAAAGTTAGAAATAATCCGAGACTATGTGATGTAACACTACTAGTTATGTTATGTTTTACCCATCTACCTTCAACAACTTCGTAATTTAAGGATGAAATTATAGTAATTAACGAAACGAGTGTATAAAGAGGTGTATAATTACATGAACGGTATGTTCAAGAAAACGATGGACGATAGGAGCTAATTTTTTTATATATCATAAGTGCAATTATACCCCTTTATACACATATTACGTTCAATATTTTTTAGTTTCCATTTAGGAACAATTAAAGTTTAAAAAAAATCTCAGCACATCTTTTCCATCCGCGGCATGCCTTTCATGACGTAGTATTGCTTCTAAAAAGATATATTTTAATGGGACTTGCATTATTTTTGTTTCCACGAAGTATTTGCAAATGGAAAGCAAGAACAAATGTGGATAAAATATTTGAAGCTGACAAAGACATAAAAACATTACTTCTCACGAAAAGGAAGAGAGGTATGAGGGAGAATACAACATGTATAAATATTAGGAAAAAACTAGTCACTTTTGACACTTGTAGCATACTTTTTAGAACTGCTAAACACAACTGACGTTTATATTTTTACATTCGTAATCCTAGGAACAAATGTTTTACAGATAGAACATTTAATATATTTACATTAGATATTTCATATTGTTCCATAAGTCAGCTAGCTTAACGTTTACTTCCCTACGTTTTAGTTTTATTCATTTGTTTTTTATATGTAGTTGTTAGTACGTAATATGTGATGTACTTTTTGTTCATGTTTCATGGCCGACTGCAAATACATTTGCTACGTCTGTGTTATAGTTCCTTAATTACACGATTTCGCTCCTTTTCTGAATTCTGATTGATAGGAGTGAATTTGTATTGCACGGTGGAATTTTTACTGCACGCGTGCTATTAACATAGATATATCCAACGATTTTTCATGGAACTAATGAGCATATTTAGTTTACGAAAGGAAACGAGAGGTGCTACGGAATGGCACAGACTTTCTCGTAGTCAAGGTTTCTAATTTCCTTGATGAGGACTGGTACTGTAGTCATGTCCCTCCTTGCCTGCTTCCATCAATTGCGGCCCAGAGATTTTTTTTAATTCACTACTTTTTGGTTTTCAAATAATAGAACCTAAATTAAATTTTTAGAATATTAAAAAAAGGCTACAACATCGTCCTAAATAACAATTTTCATTGAAAAATTTGAAGCCGTTAAAAAAGCGATTAAGTATTCCTGTAAATGCGAAATTTGAAGTTCTATTTCACAGGAATCTATTGAGTTTTCGAAAAACTTCATTTGAAGTCCTTTAAAGTACTTTCACTAACAAATGCAATAATGTACACAAATTCATGGAAATGTGCATATTAATGGCGTGATATATATATGTCAAAAAATTATATTCGTGTAATGTCTGAAAAAACAAAATAATTCACCAAAAATGCACTTTACGTCCTATTAAGGAGTGCAATTAGCACTATCCATTGGAAAATTTGATGAAAAAATTTGGAAATATTTTTGAGAAAATGGCGTTTCAGGGTTTCTGAGAATGCGGAATTTATATCTCATTTTGACAAAAACCTCTTAAGTTTTCGAGAAGCTTTATTTGACATAATTTGAAGCACATGTACTCATTAATCTAAAGAAGTGAAGAAATTGCCTCTAGTGTAAATATTACCGACGTGAGAGACAAGTCAAAAAAGAAATACAATTTTGTAATTTTTGAAAAAAAGAGAATAGAGTAATATGGCATTAATGTCATCAGATAGAGTTTGACACCAACCGTACCAAAAATTTTAAGAAAAAATTTGGAGCTGTTTTTGAGAAAATCTTGTTTTTCTTATTTTTCAAAATTGCAAACCTTCCACGCACGAAGGCGTGGAACCTTCCACGGAAAACCTTCCAAGTTCCGGCGGAAAACCTTCCACGTTCGAAGACTACTAAAATTCTCAAAAAACTCTACATGATCTTTATGAAAGAACTATTTATGGACAACAAATTTCATAAGAAGGAAAAATCTCTGTCTTCAATTTTGTAGTTAATTGTGTAGTAAGAAGACACCGAAAGAAATTCAAACTTTTGAAATTTTCCAAATTTTATAGCGAACCGTGAAAATGGGACCCATGGCAACTTTCTAAGTGTATTTAACTCTATTCTTACAAGAAATTAAAAGAAAAAATTTGGAGCCGTTTTTGAGAAACGTTTGAAAATGTCCGGGGGGCTTCATATAAAGTACCCCAAATTTTAAAGAATGATTTCCAAAATCTCAAAGCTTCAACTAGAGACAGATGGACAGGGATTTTTTCAATTTGGAAAAGATCGTACGTGTGTTTTAGGTATTAGTAGTATTCACAGACGGAGGGCCAGGCAGACGGACAGGCGGACAGACAGACAGACGGACGGACGTTTTGAAAAAAACACTTGATCGGTATCAGGGGACCCCAAAACGTGTATATCCGTTGAAATCTCGAAATCTATTTTCCACAGCATTACATAACTCTCCCTATGCTACGTATATTACTCCGTATAGACGTATGTATATGAGAAAGTAAAAATAATCGTTGACAACAATTTTTTTTCCGATAATTTCATTTTTGTTGCCAATATTCATGAAAATGGTGAAATTGGTTTTATAAGATCTGAACAAAACATTACATAGAATGACAGTAATTAAAAGGCTGGTTTTAAATACCTAGTCCATTAGATCATCCTATTATCTTTCTTTAAAAAATTTTGTTCAAAGTTTGTCTACTCTGAAGCGTTTTCAACATTACACAATGAACTGACTATGAAAAGCAAGGCAGACCACTAGGGCGTAATCTAACTTTCCTGAATTATTGGCATCATCCTTAGAAAGAACATTAATTTGTCTTCCTAGCCTGTGTCTGTCCTGAATACGGTAAAATATAGAACGCTCCTCTGTTGGCAAGGAGCTACGTTTTCTGGGTATACACATCACCATGGTTTATGGTATACTTTAAAATGTTTTTTCATCCGGGTCTGAGATGTCAGTAGCGGTTTATGGATGGCAATGTACACGTTTTAATGCTCTCTTTACAGGATATCATGCGCATAACATTATTGTTTTCCTGGAAATGGAGGATAAGGATTTTTAAGGAGACATTGAAGTTGAAGAGGCGCTTAAATGAACTAACTGGAGATTTTATGATACTTATTTGGTGACCATCTATTGAATGACTTCGTTTATTAGAGTAATTTCGCGTCTATTAAAGGTCAATTAAAGACTTTTTATCAAAGGTTGACAAAATATAAAATCCTCAAACTTCGAAGGAAGGCTCATGCATTATAAAAAAACGTTTTTATTGGTCACATTGACCACAAGATCAACATTTTTTTCATTTGAAAAGCTCTTTGTTCGTATAATTTCTAGTGTCTCCCGAAAACTGAAGTCATGCAAATTTTACTGGTTTTATGGGAACATTCACACGGTAACAACTATCACACTATCTAAATAATTATTTTTCAACAATAAACATTTATAATGTCATTAGTGACTACAACATATAATTCTCTCTCTCCGTCCTTGCACAGCCCGCCCCACTCTATCACGTTTGTTACGATCATTTTTTCTACCGCCAACATTACTATGGGTAAGCCGTCAACAAATGTATTTTTGCGTATTCTCGGCAATCTTTTAGAAACAATTTTAACCTTCAATTATTCAAAACATAATTCAGATATCAATTGGATTAAAATACATTTAATAGAAAATTGCCTGTGCTTTCAGAAACGTTTAGTGAATTTCCTCACAGTTTTCGAGTAATTTGATGAAAACAAAAAATCTCTTAAATTTAATTTAATTTTTAAGTCCGGATTTGAAAATAAAGGTAGTTTTTTTCAAATCGCTTACGACAGTAATTTTCTTTTTGTTTAGAAAGTCACTAATAAAATATAATTTAGTTTGGAATTATGGTGTAAATTTGTGTAAACAACGAAGACTTTTTTATTAAATAGAAAATAAAAAGAAAGATAACATTAATTTCTTACCTTTTTCGTATGCTTGGGAAAAAAAACAAAAAATATATTCGACAAAATATTCTAGCTTTGAGTGAAACCTCAATCAAAATCGGATTAGGCGATAGTTAAACAGTCAGGGTGACAGCCAAACAAAAATCGATAAATCAATTTAGTTGGCTTTTATAACACCTAATAAAGATATAGAACTATAAAAAGACAGTTATTATATCACAGATACTCCGATTGTGTTTATATAAATTCTATATCAATCTAGTTCTATCACTTCTTAATACTCTTGGAGGAAATTTGTTTATTCAAACTTATATGTGGTCAATCTCCTACTCTAATGAATTATAATACCTACTATAATGAACTATAGAATTCATAATGTTCATGGAGAGTAAAACTGACTGACATATCAGCGCAGAGGTGAAACCACTGAAACTAAAAACATAAAATTAAGCATATAGTATTCTATTACAATGTATTTTTCTTAACGTAAAAACGTTTCACAAATGGATTCCACCAAAATAAATATTCAACATACTAGTACGTATCAATAACACAGAACAACAGAGATTTTGCTGTTTTAGGTTTTAAAGTTTATTTGTACGAATTTACATTTTCTGATTATGAAAATGAATCCTTTATAGTTGTGTGTCAAACCAATTACTTTAAAATTAATTTTTAATTATTTGACTCTCTTGGATGTGACTATGAACAATGAACAAAACAACAATACCCTCTATTGGAATACTATATCTACTTAAAGGAACTAGTTGACAGTTTTAAGGCAAATGTCAGCACATCATTAGCTGCTTACACCACTTTCTTTCGCATTCATGCCGTAATTTGTGTTTCATAAAAGAACGTGTTATATAAATACTGCCACTTTGTTACTTATGCCGTATGAAACTCAGGACAAAATATTGAAAAGCAGGTATTGTGTAAATAATCTAAATCCATTTTGCTGTATTTGTGGTAGTTTTATTGTGAAGAAATAAAGGAAAAAAGAGACCTTACAACCCGTATTTAGGAATCCAATAAGAAGATCTATCAAGAATTTGGACTCCCCGGAGTGGTTGAAGTGTTTGTGTAAAAGATCTAGCCAAAAGAAAAAAACAATCACTATATCATGGAATACGAATGGTGTAGCATGAAATTCAAAATCACAGTAGTGAGTGCAATTTTTTTACATGCAATTAGAATGGTTATAATGCAAGGAACAAAAAAAAAATTATACGCAAACATCCCATCTGTTATGGACCAATGACGCATGGACGTCTTATTCCTATGACAAAACACATAATACCACCTTCAGGAATAAATGAAATTATTTTAGATGCAGCCTATCAGCATCTCTTGTGTTCGTTTCTGAAATATCAAATGCACTACAACCAATGCCAGAAAGCAATCAAAATTATATACAATATAATTTAAACCTTCCCAAGGAGCAGCTGAGCTATTAGGTTCCTGAGCACAGGAAAATCACTCATTTGCAGCTACATCAGTAAAATTTTACAAAAACAGAGAAAAATATGTTGCAGTATTTCGGTGAAGAAAAAACCTTGTATACTCTAATGACATTTAAAGACTTGAAAAACAAACTGGGTTCTGCAAAATAAGATCCAAATATCTGGAGAATATTTACCAATTCGAGTAAATTATGTCTTAAGGATGTGTTGTTTCGCAAGAGAAATGCCCTGACTTCAATTCCGGTAACACTGAGTGCGGCTGGAGAAGAATTACAAGTTTGACGTATGTGTTAGAGGAAATTAAATATGTTGAACATCAGTGGTTGTTATGGAGTTTTGAAACAAATCTGAATGATATTTGGTCAGAAACAGGGAATCACAAAATATCCATGCTATTTTTACGAGTGGGATTGAAGGGCAAGGGTCAAACTTTCGAAACAAAGACAATGGCCCCAAAGAGGAAGTTTATCACCAGTAGTGTGAAAATAACAAGGGATAGCGTAGAGGATCCTAAGAAAATTCTTTTTCCCCTTCTGCATACAAAAATCAATGTAATGAAACAGTTTGTAAAAGATCTTTACCATGATGATGACCGTTTTAAACTTCTCATTGAAAGAGTTCCGATTCCTGAAGGCAACAATAACGAAGGAATCTTTGTAGGTTTTCAAATCAGCTTAATAGAGAAAATATGAAGTACTTCTAAAGAAAATAGAAAGAGAAGAGAGAGAGAAAATATGAGAAGCTTCAATTCTAGAGAAAATATGAAGTACTTCTAAAGCTAAAAATACTTGAAATTAATTTAAGAAACTATGGACAATATTCTAGGAAACAATAAATAATCATATCATTTTTATGAGTTTTTTATTATTTTATAATACGTGCATAACTAAAATATGTTTTGGTAAGTTCGCTTCCCTCTATTTTATATTACGTAGTAACTAGTTGTATATTTTTCAACTACACTTGATTTTTTAATGGTTTTTATTCTTTGTTTTCTTCGTAACTTTTATTTTGGATTTATATTCAATATTTTGAAATATTTGCTTGTCATCGTTTGTTTTAAGATTAAATATTTCTATTATTTTTTATTAAATGTACTCACCTGAAGATGATTGTAACGAACATGTATAACTTCGTATATGAAAAAATAAAGGCCTGCTTTGGCGATAAATTTACTTATTGATTGTCATAAAAAGAAAGGGTATTTGTGATTTATTATTAACTAACCGGCAGACGTCTTGCATTCCCTCTCTCCCTCTCCCTTTCATGCCGTCCCTCACTTCCTCTCCTTCCCTCTCTCTCACTACCCTCTTCCTCACTCTTTCTTCCTCACTCTTTCTCCCTCACTCTTTCTCCCTCACTCTTTCTCTCTCTCACTCTTTCTCCCTCACTCTTTCTCTCCCTCACTCTTTCTCCGTCACTCTTTCTCCCTCGCTCTTTCTCCCCCCACGCTTTCTCCCTCACTCTTTCTCTCTCACTCTCTCTCTCACTCTTTCTCCCTCACTCCCTCTCCCTCACTCCCTCTCCCTCACTCCCTCTCCCTCACTCCCTCTCCCTCACTCCCTCTCCCTCACTCCTCCCTCCTCCCTCTCCCTCACTCCTCTCCCTCACTCCCCTCTCCTTCACTCCTCCCTCTCCCTCACTCCCTCTCCCTCCTCCTCCCTCACTCCCTCTCCCTCACTCCCTCTCCCTCCTCCCTCTCCCCTCACTCCCTCTCCCTCCCTCCCTCCCCCTCCTCTCCCCTCACTCCCTCCTCCCCCTCCTCCCCCTCACTCCCCCTCCTCCTCACTCCCCCCTCCTCCCCCTCCTCCTCTTCCCCTCTCCCTCCTCCCCCTCACTCCCCCTCCTCCCCCTCACTCACCCCTCCTCCCCCTCACTCCCCCCTCCTCCCCCCTCCTCCCCCTCTGCTCCCCCCCTCACTCCCCCCTCACTCCCCCCTCCACTCCCCCTCCTGCTCCCCCTCACTCCCCCTCACTCCCCCCTCACTGCTCCCTCGCTCCCCCTCCTCCCCCTCCTCCCCCCTCACTCCCCCTCACTCCCTCTCCTCACTCCCTCTCCCTCACTCCCTCTCCCTCCTCCCTCCCTCCACTCCCTCTTCTTACTCCCTGCCCCTCACTCCCTATCCCTCACTCCCTCCTCTCACTCTCTCTCACTCTCTCCCCTCACTACCACCCTCCCACTCTCTCCCTCTCTTCCTCCTCTCCCTCCCTCTCTCTCCCTACGCCCTCTTTCCCTCCCTCCCTCCCAATATCTCTCCCTCTCTCCCTCCCTCTTTCCATCCCTCTCCCTCTCTCCGTCCCTCTCCCTCTCCGTCCCTCTCTCTCTCCGTCCCTCTCCATCCCTCTCTCTCCATCCCTCTCCATCTCCATCCTTCTCCCTCTCTCCATCACTCTCCCTCTCTCCATCACTCTCCCTCTCTCCATCCCTCTCCCTCTGTCCATCCCTCTTCCTCTCTCTCTGCGTCTCTCCTCCTCTCTCTACATCCCTCTCCCTCCCTCTATGCATCTCTCTTTCCCTCTGTACATCGCTCTTTCTCTCTCCCTCTGTCTCTCTCTGTATCTCTCTGTCTCGCTGTCTCCCTGCCCCTCTCTCTGCCTCTTTCTGTCCATCTCTGTCTATCTGTCTGTCTGTCTGTCTCTCTCTCTCTCTCTCTCTCTCTGTCTATCAAAGAAGTTTGTCTTGACAACAACGAGGAAGGCACTGAGCAACAAGGAGAGAGGTTCTATCAGGATATTCGGAAAATGGGGAAGAGATGCCAAGGACGATGGAATACGTCAATGATTATAGATTATTGCTAGAAGCTTTGGAGAGATTCAACGATAATCCAAGAGACAAACTTGCGATACAATCGTCCAGGATTTGACTGATGCGCTGATTATGAAGTGAACGGAAATGTGAAATTTTGTAATAATAAAACAAGTTGTTTTGTAACTT
The DNA here is from genome assembly GCA_011170035.1 of Teleogryllus occipitalis. Taxonomy (NCBI): domain Eukaryota; kingdom Metazoa; phylum Arthropoda; class Insecta; order Orthoptera; family Gryllidae; genus Teleogryllus; species Teleogryllus occipitalis. The sequence goes on along the minus strand of BLKR01001025.1, from coordinate 42,393 downwards.
TTACACAAATTATGATTATATCATTTTGTGGAAGAAAATGTGTGAATATTTCATTCTTGAATTGAAAAGTTATCCCGTGTAATGGAGAAAAACGAAAGGCATTTCTGAAATCTGCGGCACTAAAATAGTATTAAGTATCACCTTTCAAATGTATTTGTAAATTTCCAAATTTTCAGTATAGAAGGATAGAAAAAATTCCTTAATCGGAGACATTGACAACGTCTACTTAGTTGACAATTTTTTGAGAAAAAAGATAATTATTAGGGAGTGGTTATGATGATCTAAATCGTCACCAAAAATGATCAATAATATGCTCTTAAAATGCTTGTAAAAGGCTCTAAACCAAAGAAAAATGGCGTAAAATATGTGTTCAAAACCAATTGGGATAAACAACTCACGCTATTAGATATGATGTGATCGAATGTTACTGATGTGATCGAGGCTTCTTCTAATCGTTCAAGTGAACTCAGCTTTCAAACTTTTGGTTTGGACTGTTCTTTACCAGAATATCTCTGTCCTTAGAAATCGTCTGAACTGCCAATAGCGCTGACAGGTGTCAGAAACTTTAGATTACGTACTTACAATAGTCGAGAGAATTACTACGTCTGAGCGAAGGAATCGAATATAGCGGCGGCGCTAGCCGAATTCGTTTACTACGCTCCGTGAAGTCAATCGAATATGCTACCAGGGATAGGTGCTCAAGAATTCTGTGGAAAAGATTTGTTGCATCACGTAAATATTATTTGAAGCAAGTACAATGAAAATTATATTAAAATCGATGAAATCACCAAAAAATGCAAAAAAAATGACGTATAAAAATGGTTTATTTCCTTTTGTCATAACATAAAATACATTTTTATACTAAACGGCATTTCACTAAAGTGAAAAGGAAAAAATTACATTTCATTAAAATCCGCCCCCTAATAATTATTAATTTATTTTTGAAACCAATGCAGGATTCACGACATGTTGAATCTGTTATGCTTAAGCTAAAGTTACACGAATCTCTGGTCGTAATTACTGGCCGATGTATTACATACATATATACACACATACAGTCAAAATATATTTTTTGCATTCCGTTTGAACTAAAACTTGATGTCGGTGCTGGTTGATAGCTTCGGGTTTCGAATCGAGAATCGACGTTCACAAATTGTTATCGATTACGATTTATTCCATTTCAAAGGACCCAAGCTCTCTGCGAGCGAGAGAAGTCGATTGCTTCGTATTCCTCCCTCCCTCCCACCTCCTGTCGCCCTCTCCGCCACACAGAGGTTTCGCCTCGAAATCAACGTTGATTAGCATTGCAAATTTGCGAGTTTATGTTTTTTGTCCGCGTGTTCGGATTTTAACTGAGAATATATTCGCCTGGTTCCTGTATACACGTATACATAGAAATGAAGTGAAAGAATAAATTTGCGTGCGAAAAAGGTAAAAAAAAAAGAAAGTTAAAAGGATCGCAGAGATAAACGTTACCAATTTTGGGGAAGAGTTTACATTTTATGCTGTTGGAATGCTTTGATACGAAGTATGCCAAGGGAAGTTCCACTTGAAAGTGAGGCGAGTGTAAAGTAGGTGAATTAAACTCACTTCAGTTATTTTCTTTTAAGAAATACATTCAGCTCTTTTAATATGCCCCAGTTATTTGTGCGAATTGAATGGGTCAATTAAAAGTAACAGTTTTCACAGTAAAAACAGTACGGATCTTAAATCAATGTCAGTAGTAAAAAACTTCTCAACATTAACTATCATGTTCCATTCAAAATTATCAATGTCGCAGCTCATCAATATACTAAAAATAATAAATAAGAAGATCAGTTAAAGAAAAATATTATATTGTAAAATATAATCACATATTATAATAATAATAGTAATAATAGAATAATGTGGAAATATAATTACAGTAGTATTAAAGTTACCTTTTTTCAAAATGGTGTTTGGTGTTTGTTCTACTAATCAGAGTAAATTTAGTTAGTTTTCAGTTTTTTAGGCACATTATGAACAAAATAAATGAGCAATAGTAGTGCAATAAAAAAATGCAGAAGTCTACTGCCTTCTAGGACTTCACATTCATCCTCGGCAAGAAGCCGGTCCCAAGTGACTTGAATTTCAAACAATATGTCTTCCCTTTTTTGCCTGTCCACCAAATTGTCTATGACCACATTGCACATACTTCTGCAATGCCACCCCAACACAAGTTTATACTCGCTTCCACCCTCGAGCAGACAAACTCCGAAGTAGCTGCAAAAATATTTCACCGCGCTGCCCATTTGTTTTTTAAAGCAATTTTCATGCAACGAAATGATCATAATAAAAACAAAACTGAAACATTTTTGTAAAAATGCGAAGAAAATCAGAAATTCTGATGTGTTTGTGTATTCCGTCCGGCTGAGGAAATATGTAAATATCCACCGCCCTTGGGGGAAGGCGTACGCATCGGAGTTCAGAGCAGCGGAGGATGTTAAGTTGCAAATGATTACTTGGCGTTTTCGCGCCGAGAAACCGGGGCACGGAGTGGCGCTCCAGGCGGTAGACGGGCGCACTTGGCCTCCGGCGAGTGAACGGTCCGGGGCGAACGACGCTTCTTTAACCCTGGGCTTCTTCAACCATACTCTACATCCCAGGATGCTAACCATGAGTAAACTTTTTCGACACTTTTTCATTCGGGGGTAAAACCTAAGGAAAATGGATAGTGATTATTTGCCTTTTATTGTAGGCTTTCTACTCTCTCTTCTACGTATTACGTAGTGTGGTAAAAGTTAAGTTCCGCTGCAGCATAACTAGTCATGTTACAATAGAACATACTTTCTTGCATGACTTGTAAGTTTGAAAATTTTCAAAAATTCAGAGCGTAACGAAAATTAGGCCTGCACCATTTTTATTAGAGTACTTGGCACTATCCGAAAAGTATCTAGTAAAACATTTGGAGACCTTTTCGAGAAACTTTGAAGCTGTTTTTTAAATTGCTTTATTTTCCGCAAAATTACACAAAAACTGCTCATTTATTGAAAAAAAATATGACCCCATTTGAAATTTTCGAGAATTCAGGGAATTCAACGAAAATCGAATTTGTCTTATTTATATAAGAATACTTCTCTCCATCGAAATAAAAAATATTCCAAAAATGTGGGGTAATTTTTTAGAAAATCTGGAAAATGTCCTTAGTTCTTCAGGTGAAGTTCTCCTAAAACGTCAAAATATCCGGTTCAAATGCAAAGGTCCGCAACATAGCGAAATTGATCGGGAAATATACACTTCTATATTTATACAGAAGATTTATAAATCTTACCTAGAGTATAGTCGCTAGCGTTGTTCATGGGACAGTTGTGCACAGACAGTTACTCCAAGGTATTCTGGAAGACGTCAGGGAGTCAGGATCACAAAAGAATTCCAGAGAAAATTTGGTATTATAAGTGAAATATAATTTTTTTCTTTCCATATATTTCCATGATCTCTAGCAAAGATCACTACATTTATCGAGTTTATTTTTTCTTATCATTCGGTAGTGGTAAGACCATCATCTTATGAAAAGCATTATTTTATTGCTACCTAATATGATTATGATGTATTAGATTCCGCGAATAAGAATGATTATATTCTAATTGCTGGAGATTATAATGCAAGATTTGGACAACAACCTATCCCAAAACTAATTGGAATAAACGGCGAGCTGACATTGAACCAAAATGGGAAAATTCTAAGAGATTTTGTTAATTTTAATGAACTAAGAATCGAGAATTCCTTTTTTAAACATGAAGAGATATATAAATATACTTGGGCAGCCAGAGGCAGCCACTCAATAATAGATCTCCTCGTAACCAATGGAAAGTTAGGTAAATGCTTTGAAGATGTAAGAGTTCTAAGGGGGAAAGATATAGGATCTGACCACTATCTTGTGCGAGGTAGAATAGGCCTAAAAAAAGATGGTTTAAAGGTGGTAAAAACAAATCCGATCTAAATAATTTAAGTTGGAAAAGTTATCTTTTGAAAGACCCTTCCATAGCAGGACTGTATCAAGAACGAATAAAACAATATCTAAAAAAATGCAACGACGAATCATAATATAGAAAATGAATGGGAAGATCTCAAAAACCTTATTGAAAAAGTGGTTGAGGAAGTCCTAGGGAAAAAGAAGAAAAACATAAAAAGGAAAGGACTCTATATATGGAATGAAGACCTAAAAGGGGCAATAGCAGAGAAAAAGAAATTACACTTAAAATGGTTGGCCAACAAGGACTCGCAATCCTTAGAACTCTATAAGATTCAATGCAGGGAAACAAAAACCCTCGTAAAAAATGCAAATAAAGAAAGCTGGGACAAATATATATCAGATATTGAGCATGATATTCACAGGAGGCAAATAATGGCCTACAAAGCTATGAAACACCTGAATAAAGACGAAAAAGATGCTGCAAAATTACAGACTTTAGGCGAAAACGAATGGATAAACTACTGTAAACACCTGTGGCATGTTGATGAAGAGGATGAAGAAGAAAAAAGAATATCTGACAGGCCAGTCTTCCATAATGCAGAGGATAAATTAGAATCCATTGAATTAGAAGCACTAACAAATACTAAAAATAAGAAAACACCAGGACTCGATAATATCAATATGGAATTGCTTAAGTATCTTCCAGCTGAAGCAAAATCTAAACTGTTAGATCTATTTAACAATTGCTGGACACACAACATTATACCAACGGAATGGAAGACAGCTCTAGTTATCCCTGTATTTAAAAAAGGATTACGAACAGTATGCGAAAACTATAGAGGTATAAGTCTGCTGAATACAACTTACAAAGTGTATGCTAAAATAATTAATAATAGACTAAAGAACATAATGGAAGCTATAAATCTAGAAGAACAAACGGGATTCACAAAAGGGATATCGTGTACTAATAATGTGTTTGTGTTAAAGCTATTAATTGAAAAGAGACGAGAGTTCAATCTACAAACATATATGGTCTTCGTAGATTACGTAAAAGCCTTTAATAACGTTCTGAGGGGAAACTTATGGTCAATTATGGACAGAAGAGGCATACCAAAACAGCTAATTGAAGTTATTCGAAACATGTACAAAGATACTCAAATTAATGTAAGAACAAAATCAGGTAAAATCCTCAAAAAAATTATAAACAAAGGAGTGAGACAAGGGTGCTGTATGTCACCCACACTTTTTAATATTTATCTTGACGATGCTATCAGAAGATGGAAGCAGAAGATGAAGTTTTTAAATCTTACAGATAATAGTAAAAATTTTATAATGACACTTATGTTTGCGGATGATCAAGTTTTGATATCTGATAATGAAGACACTCTACAAAGAGCTCTGCATGAACTTCAGATAATTGTAAAAGAATACAATTTATAGATGTCTGTTCAAAAAACTAAGTAAATGGCATTCCAAGGGAAATATCCAGTTAGATGCAAGTTAGTGGTTAACAACCAAAACATCGAACAAGTAAGTTCATTCAAGTTCCTAGGTTGTGATCTGTCTTTCAAAGCAGAAATAGATGCTGATAAGAAAATTGAAAAATTTAACAGAATGTGTGGAACTATTAGGAGGACGCTGAAAAGTAAAATCAGGATTGATACTCATGAAATTGTATATAAACCTTAGCAGTTCCCTGTGGGCTATATGGATGTGAAATTTGGACTATAGACACAAAAATTAGAAGCAGGATTCAGACTGCCGAAATTAAGTTTTTTAGAGGTTGTATTGGTGTCACAAGGAAAGACAGGATTCGTAATGAAGAGATACGCAACTACCTAGGAATTTATAATCTAAATGAAAAAATTGACGAATATAGGAAAGCATGGAGAGACCACATAGACAGAATGGAAAACACGCGAATGCCAAAACAGATTCTGAAATACAAGCCAAGAGGAAAAAGGAGCATAGGAAGACCGAAGAGAAGATGAATGGACCAATAATGAGACGCAACGGAACGAAAGTTCTAATGCTTGAAGAAGAAGAAAAAATATGATTATCAACAATAATACAATTAAAATTACTGGTTATCACATAAATCTTGTGAAAGTTCTTATTGGATAGAAAAACCTTTTTATCTTTCAAATACTATAATATTTCAGTAAAGATTATATTAATACATTTTTGAACCATTTTCTCTTTACGAAATATCTTGACATGTCTTGAATGATAGTTTATGATTTAAAATTGTTGTATCTTTTACAACTTTGCCTAGGTGTACCTTTTGACCCCTCCCACATGCTACAAGGTAATTGAATATTATTCTATAATAGCCCGGCAACCATACTGTCTGCAATCTAATACACATTATGTTTCAAGCATTTTCATTCGTATGTTACCTTTTTACATAAGTATTCTAAGCTCCTATACACGTGTAATCAGAGGAGTCCCTTAGACGTTACACGATTGTGGGGGCCGTGGGGACTCATTTCTGTCTCCTCCTTCGGCCAAATGGTGCACATGGGCTATGGTTGCCAAACGCTGCCTCAGTAGACTCTAAATCTTTCTCGTCCAATATAGTTTAAATAATAACAACTAAGCCCAACCAACCACCTCACTCAATTAACTTAAATAATAACTAATCCTAACGAACTTAAATAATACTAAGCCCAACTAACTTAAAAAATAACTAATCCTCACGAACTTAAATAATAACTTAGAACAACCAACCATCCCACCAAACCAATTTCAATAATAACCGAACTAATTTAAATAATAACTAAAACCAACTTAACACTCCACCCAACTACCATAAATAATAACAGACCAACTAAATTAAATAATAACTAAACCCATCTAATCATCCCACCCAACTAATTTAAATAATAACAATTATGGCACAATAGCCTATGATGAAGCCTGGGCCTACCAGTTGCGTCCCATGCATGCGGCCATGGGTTATGGGGTATGTGTGGTTAGGTCGTAGGCATCCCTACGCCGTATTCTGGTTTTCTCAACCTGAGAAGTGAGTATTCTCATCTTAACACAGTAACATATACTGGAACATTTCAAGGAAAACGCGCACTATAATCTTACCCGACCGGGAATCAAACCCTGGATCGCGTCATGAAAAGCGAGCACACTGACCAATGAAGTATACACGAGGACGAATAATAATATAATAATAATCACAAGATGAAAATTTAATGATTGCAAACTTTATTGCTAATCTCTTTCGAGTTTGGCCTGTTTCAATTGCTAGAACTTAGCGTGGAGTGTATAAGCTGCGTAGTACAAAATTATACAAGTGTGAATGATGCACCCAAAGATCGTCTTTCTGCATGCTTCCCTTCCCTTCATGGTATGGAGGATAAATCCTTCACTCAACTGTTAGTGGTACACGCGAGTGTAAAAATTCCTTGCAAAGCTACGACTTTATGTAATCTTTGTCTAAATAAAGCACTAGAAATATGTTGGCACAAAGATGAAGCTAAGGCACTTCATCAAAATATCATTTCTGATTCAATTGTTCTCTGAACAATGCCCAATACCATTTTAATGCCCTTCATACTCTTAAAAAACAAACTTATTTATGTTATTTATTTCCCATTGCGCTCATTATTAGGTGCTTCCTGCACGACAATCAGTGTAGGAAAACGCACTACTACTGAGAGATTATTTTCATTCAAATCGCTGATGATCAAACAATATTTTTAACTCACCAGAATCAACCGATGTCACTGCAGCGCCTCTGAACGGGAGGTCGTAGGTTCGAGTCCTGACGGCGACAGGATTTTCGACACTAGCTTTTCAGCTAGGTCGAATTCAGTCGCTGTCTGGAGGAGAATTCTAGCGGCCTGCTGCTCTGATCGGTAGTTTTCCGTGGTTTCTCTGATCAACACCAGGCGAATGCCGGAGCAGTACCCTACCAAACGGGCCACGGACCACGCGCGATCTGTCCTTAATCTTCCTTGTCCTATCCTCTCCCCTTACTCACACACTTACACTAACATGCACTACACTACCACATATTCCGGGAGACCGGTAGAGACCTTAGAGCTTGTTCCGGCTGGGGCGGTGCCCCGCTGGTGGGAGAGTCCTGGTTAGGGGGAAACCCCACTAGCGGACGGTAGGTCGGCGCCGGATCTCGCCATCCAGCGGGGGGAATATCACTGCCATCTCCCGAGAAAAAAACATGCACTACACTAACAGGACGAATGACCAAAGCAGTTGACGCGCCAGGAAACATGAAAAAATCAATCAATCAACTCACCAGAGAAACGTTAGCATCATGACTAAACTCTCTACGCAATCATCAAAGAATAACGCCAAAATTAAATTCCACGACACATAATCCCAATATAAATAGACAAATTCAAGTCAAAGCATTTGTATTAAGTTTCCTGATTTGTTACATTTATCAAGCTGTTAGGAACAATTTAGTAACTTTCTAAAAACAATGTGATAAATAGAAAATATTTAAAAACTAATCGTACTGTTAACGTATTGTTCGTTTTTAAAATGAACAATGTTATTGTTGACGTGTTAAATATAAAAATGTAACATTGCGCCTACCAAATATCATTTTTCATCAACTAATAAGTTAATGTCTATTGTTTCATCAATCAAATATTTTTGAAATTTTACGAATGTTAAAAATCGATTTTTGAAAAATTTCCGGCTTTTATAATGGAATTTAAAATTACTCTGATTTTTTGTCGACGTATTTTTTAATGTTTCCAAACATAAATATTTCACATTACCAGCACACTAAGAAGACAAAGTTTTATTACAGAATATCTTGTCCACTGAAACGACATTGTGATGTGAAGAACGAGTTCTGCGATTCTTTCATAATTCAAATAACAAGCAATGAAGAAAAGTAATTCATTGCATCAATCTTCTTTTTGCATGTTATATGCTCGGTATACCATCTATTTAGTGTTTTACGTTGGCTTTAGTTTTTACGTTTCTCGCTAGATATAGTGTCAAGATGGATGGTGTTTTGTTCGTGACGCTTGCTTTCGAAACGCCGCCGCCGCTCAGAGAAATGGACGCGGCGTCTAAGAACATTAGGTTCGACACGCAGCCAGATCGAAGGCTCGCCGCCCGCAATTTCGGCAATCATTGGCAACACCGGCGACATCCCCGCCACGGATCTCCTCCCACGCCCCTCCGCGTCCACCCCGCCCCGCCCCGCTCCTCCCCGCCCCAGCGCGGCGCCGCCTGCAGCTGCATGGGCTCCCGGCGGCGGAGGCGGAAGCCCCCTCCCCTGCGATCGCCCTCGCCCCTAATTCCCGATGCCGCCCCCGCCCCCGCAAACCACGCCGCACAGTGCGCCCAAACGACACCCAGATGCTGGGCCTTTTCCCTGCGATGTTACCGGGAGAGCTGGCTCAGAGCATCAACTGATGTCATTGCAGCGACTCTGACTGGGAGGTCCTAGGCTCCCACTCCCCACGGCGGCAGGATTTTTGACACTAGCTTTTCAGCTAGGTCGAATTCAGTCGCTGTCTGGAGGAGATTTCTAGCAGCCGGTTGCTCTGATCGGTAGTTTTCCGTGGTTTCTCCGATCAACACCAGGTGAATGCTGGAGCAGTACCCTACCAAACGGGCCACAGACCGAGCGTGATCTGTCCTTCCTCTTTCTTGTCCTATCCTCTCCCCTTACACACACACTTACACTAACATGCACTACACTACCACATATTCCGGGAGACCGGTCGGGACCTTAGAGCTTGTCCCGGCTGGAGCGGTGCCCCGCTGGTGGGAGAGTCTTGGTCAGGGGGAAACCCGACTAGCCGACGGTAGGTCGGCGCCGGATCTCGCCATCCAGTGGGGGAAGATCACTGCCATCTCCGGAGAAAAAATGCACTACACTAACGGTACTAATGACCAAAGCAGTTGACGTGCCCAGAAACACGAAAAATCAATCAATCAATGTGGTGCCTCGCTGTTGGGACGGTTGGGGTGGTGATACCTCATTGTGGAAAACCCCGCTAGCCAACGGTAGGTCAGCGCCGGATCTCGCCATGCAGCGCGGGAAGACTACTCGCTGCACATAGGGACTAATGACCTTAGCTGTTGACGCACCCGGAATCACTGAGTCAAAATAAAAAATGTGCTGAGAAGTTTTAATTTTTCAGATTCTTATATTAACACTCGGGTAGCCTTCGTGTATCCGTTCGTCACTCCTCCGTTCAACCCTCATGGCTGGACCGTGTAAAGGTGTTAAGATTCAAGAGGTGTCATTTAAGGTATCTGCTTAATTTAATTTATCTTTGCAGTGTTCTGTGTGTGTGGATATCCGTCAAGATAGGTATTGTTTTTCCTTCAGATTAATAGCTGCATGATTTAGGTTGAAATACATTTTTTCCAAAATTGAGTCAAACGTTAAGCTGATTTTATGGTTTTTAATGTAAATAGTCATAAATAGTAATCATTCTTCATGTAAAATAATACCTATGTGTTATTTATTAAATTCAAATCACGCGCATATATGTTTGAGAAATTACTTTAACATCTTCATTGATATGAGATCAAGTAACATGAATCAAAACATTTTCGTGTAGCATTTAAATATATTATTCATACACTACACAAACTTATTGTTTATTATTATTATTATTATTATTATTATTATTATTATTATTATTATTATTATTATTATTGAATTTCATCTGGTGTGACACTGTCTTCTATTGGATGAAATTGTTTTGTTTTTAACCCTAACTGTAGACGTGAATTTATGTTCCGCAACTATAGACTCAAACTGACAACGCATGCTACCTCTAAGGTTTATGCCTTACTAATTTACATTTTCAAATTATTTTTTGTGTACATTGTGAAATTACTTTTATTATAACGGAAAATTGTTTAAAAAAATTGAGATAATAATAATTAATGAATTGCATTTTAATTGCGACTCTGCTGTCGAGCTATTCAGATTAAATATTTAATGCGAATGTAACGCTTATACACATTTAACAATATTCTTTAAATAATTTTCTTGTTTTATTGCTTTTACGATTGGTTGAAGAACTTTGTCTCCACGAGCATGTTTACAAGAACAGATAGTATTTGTTATTCATTTTCAGTTTATTAGGACAAAAAGAGCAGTATTTTCTTGTTGATAGTTTTTTCATACTCTTTTGCTATTTCCTTCTATTCTCTATCTAGTATTTTCTTAATTGAAATTTGTATGTCCTGTTGAAGATGTGTGATGGAAAATCTTCTTTCTAATTCTTTGGTAACGAGTGTCTTGGCTAGGCTTTTAATAAACTCCAGCCTTATTACTGATGCCATTAGTGCAAAACGAGAAAAATATCAAGATAATACCCAGGATAGTGCTCGAAAAATAAAAAAAACAAAAAATATTACATAAAAGTCTACCTTCGGTAGTGTCAACGAGGATTTTTTGACACGTGTTCACAGACGGGGAGAGCTGACTCCGTGAAGTGCAGAGCTACATTTAACAGGAAATAAATCGGATAAATCAAGATGCATAAAATCTACAATCCGCACACGCAACAATAAAGAGTTAATTTGAAGGTACAGAAGTCTTAATGGAAATAGCAGATGCGTAAAATTATCAAAATAAAAATAAAGACAGAGGAGTCAGATTGACTCCTGTCTGTCGTTACGGGTAAATAGTATGGAGTATTTTTCAACTCGTAATATTATTTCTACTTTCCTTTTATTCTATCACTGTATCAAAAAAATAAATTCTGCTGAAATCGTCAAATGTTCTTTCCGCGTGGAGAGGCGTTTCGGCCCACTGCACGCCACCCCACCCTCTGCCGGCTCCCGAGCGCATTATACCCCGCGTCTCCGCGCCGGCAACATGGAATGAAAGTATTTTCCGCCAGAAAGTATCGGCAGAAATATTGGAAAAGTATATATTTGGCGGGGGAAGGGGTCGTGAGTCGGGGCGCGGGGCGGGGCGGGGATCCAGCGGAGTTAGCCAGCTCCCGGAGCAATCAGAGATGGAGACGCCTGCAGATTGTCGGCGAAGGCCACGCCACGCCACGCCAGCCGCTGTCTCCTTCGCGCTCCCACTCGCCGCCGCCTACGGCCACCTTAGGTGGCTCAGGGCATCGTCTCATGCCACTGTGGTGCCTCTGATCGGGAGGTCCTAGGTTTCGAGCCCCGGCGGTGGCAGGATTTTCAACACTAGCTAGATTGATTGATTGATTTTTTTCGTGTTTCCGGGCGCGTCAACTGCTTTGGTCATTAGTCCCGTTAGTGTAGTGCATGTTTTTTCTCGGGAGATGGCGGTAATCTTCCCCCGGTGGATGGTGAGATCCGGCGCCGACCTACCGTCGGCTAGTGGGGTTTCCCCCTAACCAGGACTCTCCCCCCAGCGGGGCACCGCCCCAGTCGGGACAAGCTCTAAGTTCCCGACCGGTCTCCTGGGATATGTGGTAGTGTAGCGCATGTTAGACACTAGCTAGAGTTTGGTCGGGTTCAAGTGTTATCTGGAGGAGAATTCTAGCAATCCGCTGCTCTGATCGGTAGGTTTCCACGGTTTCTCCGATCAATATCAGAAGAATACCGGAGCAGGACCATAACCAATGCGCGACTGACCGCACGAAGATCTGTCCTTTCTCTTCCTTGTCCTAAGTCTACCACAAATGTCGGGAGACCAGTCGAGAGCTTAGAGCTTGTCCCAGTCCTGCTAGTGGTAGATATCCGGTTGAGGAGAACCCCTCGAGCCAATGTGTAGGTTGGCGTTGGATCTCGCCCTCAAGGGGGAAGATCACCGCCTCCTACCGTGATAAAACATGGATTAATGATACGCCTGCAAACACCAATCAGTCGAGCGACCAAGGTTTACATACATACACATATACACATGATGTCACTTGGTTTTTAAACATCTGCCTTCGTTATTTATTGTGGTGGCTTGTTTCGCGGCTCTTGTCTCCTCCCAGTCAGAGATGGAGATTAGGAGACTTCATAAGTGAGTGGTATGGACCATTTTGTTGCTGGGTTCATTTATGTGTCTTAACAATGCAGAAAATTGTTTAGAGTAAATATCATACCAGATGGCAGAATTGCCAGATGAAATTCCTAGTTTGTTTTTTGGGATGATCCTTTGGGGCGGGGAATTCAGATTACTCGGGTTTAAATCTGCCCTTTGACACAGTTTCTATTGTAGTACACACATATGACATGTCAAATGTTACATTCTTCTCTTTCACTATGTATGGCGTATAGTGCGAACTCATAGAAGCAAAATTATTGTTATAAAAATCATGTTTAAAGCTATGTTAAAAAGTGTTTGAAAACTAAATTGAGGTTACGTTCCTTTTCCGGAAACGCTTATAAGACCCTGTACTACAAACTAAATCTCGGACTGAAGTCTAGAAGTCGCTATCTACGTCTTCACATTACGTTTCCCTTTTCACGTACCGCAAAGCGAATGTAAGCGCCATATAAATTTACATTTCATATAATCTTGTAAATAATATCTAAATTTCTAAAACTAAATAAACTTTCTACAAATTCTAAACTTCCAAACGAAAAATTAGCTATTTGCAAATCAGTGAGAGTTTAAAGGTTTTTGACAAGCTATAAATTTTATGACTTAAGTACTATATAATCTTCATCATAATATAATTTGAACTTTTAATATTTTATGTAAATTTTTGGAGGCAGGTGTTCAAAATATCTCATTAAGAATTTCCCTTTGAAAATTGATGACCATGTCTGAATGTTTCCTCTTTAACTTGAGATGATTCCTCCTTCCCCATTAACCTTCTAATTCTATTTCTACGAGTAGCATCGCCGCCATTTTCATTTCCTCTAACACCACCACCAACATACCGGGTTCCCATCGTGGAATTCCGCCGCCCGCCTCCGAATCCGTCACACCCCTCCCCTCCCGAGCGCTCCGCCGCCGGCAAGTGTCTTATGATTCGGCCGCGCTTCCTGCAGGGAATAGCTTAAGGTTCCTCTGGGAGTTTGCAGGGCTGCCGTCGAGCGTAATTTAGCGCTGGAGGCGTGGCGGGGGGGAGGGGCTGCAGCGCCCGCGCCGATCAGCCGCCCGCCCGCCCGCCTCCTCGCACATCGCCCCGCACGGCTGCTCGGCCGCCCGGCCGCCGCCGCCGCCGCCGCCGCCGTGTAAATCAGGGTGAATTAGACTGGCACGGCCGCCCCCGGAATCACTTAGCCGCGCCCCAGGGGCGGCTGTACATCACCACCCGTACCTGAGCGGCGCGGCGCCGGCGGAGGCGGGGGCGGGGGCGGCTGCGGGCGCGGCGCCGGCGGGGGCGGGGGCAACTGCGGGCGCGGCGCCGGCGGGGGCGAGGGCGGGGCGGAGGCGGAGGCGGGGGCGGGGGCGGCTGCGGGCGCGGCGCAAGCGGGGGCGGGGGCGGCTGGGGGAGGCGGCGCCGGCGGGGGCGGGGGTGGGGGCGGGGCCACTGCGGACGCGACGCCGGCGGGGGCGGGGGCGGGAGCTGACGGAAGGCGCGGCTTGGACGGTGCGGCAGCTGGGGCGGGGAGGGGCGGAGGTGGGGACGACGTTTGGCGTGAGGGCAGGCGGGAGACGGGATGATGTGTAAAGGTGGGTTGAGCGGGCCGGTTGAGGGACAGACTAGCGGTGCAGTTTCGGGTGGAGTGGCAGTGGACCACACGGGAGCTGGTGGAGACCGACTACGTGGCGGGGTACAGGAGGGCGCGCATATGGGCGGAGGGAGATGTGGAGAGTGGGGCGGGGAGTCGGCGAGCGCGATAGCGGTGGGGCGTGTCGGAGGTGGCGAGGGAGGGCATGGTCGCAACGCGTGGCCCGCTCCTTCGGCGGCCGGGGCCTGGCGGTCAGAGGTGGAGCGGTGCGGGGGCGAAGCGGGGGCAGTGCGGGAGCGGGGCGATGGCCGCGGTGGGCGTGGCAGGCCGGAGGTGGTGAGGCAGGGAAGGGGTGGGAGGGTGGTGGGGGCGTGGCGATGGGGGGCTGTACGGGGCGTGGCGGGGGGGCGCCGTGGCGGGAGCGTGTGCGGGTCTGGCGAGGTGGGGCGGGGCGGGCAGGGGGCGAGGCACGGAGAGGGTGGCGGAAGCGGCGGCGGGGGCGGGGCAATTGTGGGGTGTACGTAGGGTGGCGGGGCGGAGTGGGAGGCGAGGCGGGAGCATGGGCGGGACGGGCGAGGTGGGGCGGGGCGGGGGGGGGATGGCGGAGCGGCGGGGCGGGTGAGGGATGGCGAGGTGTAGGCGGGGTGAGAGGCAAGGCGGGAGCGTGGCGGGTGAGGCGAGGTGACGGGCGAGGTGTACGGGACGTGGCGGGCGGGGGGAGGGGGAGGTGGCGGCGAGGCGAGGGAGCGGCGGGGCGGGTGAGGCGATGGCGAGGTGTACTGTGCGTGGCGGGGCGGGGTGAGAGGCAAGGCGGGAGCGTGGGCGGGTGAGGCAAGGTGTGAGGGGCGTGGCGGGGGTGGGGCGATGGCGAGGTGTACGGGACGTGGCGGGGCGGGGTGAGAGGCAAGGCGGGAGCGTGGGCGGGTGAGGCGAGGTGTGAGGGGCGTGGCGGGAGGGGGCGTGGTGAAGGCAGGTGGGCGGCGCGCACGTGGACGAGCCGCCCGCTTAAGAGGCAAGTCGCGAGGGGAGAGCGCCGCCCATGTAGAAGTGCGAAGGAACACCCAGGACACGTGCGCTCTGCTCGTTCCAACTCAGCCTGGCGATTCAATCGACCTCCGTCGCTACTAGAAGCATTACCCTCGATAAACTTCACCTGCTGGATAAATACGCGTCTGAGCCTCATCAATATACCTGAATATGTGTGACATTTACATGAATTGTGAGCTACACATGATATAGAGTTTTAGAGTACTTGTAATAAAACTAGAATCACTGAACTAAGCGAAACACTTCATAAAAAAAATTATTGTGATGATCTTTTAAAAATATGTGAAACTGTGAAGTATGTGAGAGCTATTTGGTACGTTACGATATTCATTTAAAATTATGAAATGATGCTATTTTCCTTCCAGTGTTTCGTATAATGCAATGTCTTAGTAAACTTCTATCTTGAATAAAGTTATTCTGTGCTAATGTGCTTTGAAAGGGGAACTCATAAAATGTTAACTAAGCTAATGAATGCATTTTAATCTATTCAGAAACAAAATATATTTTATTCGTGTAGTACTTCTCAAAGACATACAATATTTACAAAATAAAATGTTCTATCACATGTGTTTTGAATACATACAAAATCTTCTATTTTCAACAGATATTTCTCTTATTTCAATTTCCGTCCAGTTATATGTTTTGCTTTCAAATATTTATTTCCTCTTCATATCCTCGATTAATATTTTCTATTGGCGAATACCTGACTGTTATCGCATATTGACACAAACAATTCATGTCTATTTTAACTTGAACTAACTTTCGATTCATTTCAATTAATAATTGGACACATTTGCTTCAAAATCGCTTTCTTAGAAAATTACGTTTATGTTACTTTCCATTCAATTTCTCTTAGGAACCTTTTGACATTCAAAGCTGATCCGGAAAATATGCTTAGTCGTTATTGTCGATGAAAATTTTCCACGAGGTACACGACGTAAATCCTCACGGAGAGTCGGCATTATCCACGTTGAAGGGGGCCTCAGCAGAAATGCCATCAGGAGTCGGGACTGCCCTTCAAGAACCAGAACCGTTATTAATGTGGGGGGCGGAAAGCTCTCATATAGACCACAACGCATTACGAGCCGAATATTAAAGGCCGAAGAATTGTCCCCCTGGTGTCTCAAGGGGATCAGATTGCTTCGTCTCTATGCATTATTGAGGTCAATCCAACATCTCCCTCGCCGAGACGCAACGCGCCGACAAAACATTGC
The DNA here is from genome assembly GCA_011170035.1 of Teleogryllus occipitalis. Classification (NCBI taxonomy): domain Eukaryota; kingdom Metazoa; phylum Arthropoda; class Insecta; order Orthoptera; family Gryllidae; genus Teleogryllus; species Teleogryllus occipitalis. Next base: position 25,635 of record BLKR01001025.1, on the reverse strand, counting down.
CTTGGGGGCACTATCGTATCCTCTCTGGAAATGCAGGCTGTTTCGCATCAAGCCCTAGATTCTTAGTAAAGCATCTTTTACGACACAGAGTATAAACTCTAGTTCTTTTACTGCGTGTAGCGATAAGGCAATCGAATTTTTATGTTTCAATAAGCCTTGCGTTGAATGATGTGCGGTAAATGCGCCGAAGCTTTGCGTTATATTGTGGGTTTTAGTTCGGAAGTTGCTAGTAACTGCGGGGTACATCAAAAATGATGATTGAATCTGCCTTGTTAGATCTTTAGACAAGCGTAAAGAATAGGAAATACTCAATTGTCTGAATACAAAATATTATTTTACATTGATTCCTAATATTTAGTATTAATTTTCGAATATAGTATCTATTTTCTAATTAAGAAGTGGCATAACTACTGTATAATTAAATGAAATAATTGTAAACCACCAGAAAATCCTTTGCTTTGTTAAGGTGAAATACACAAAGAAAGCTACTTATTTCGAGAGTAAAAAGAGAACAACGTTAGATATTTTCCTCACATTGTCATTATACTACCCAATTCTTATTTAGATACATTTTCTTTTTCAGTTTAATCATGTGGAAGAAGAAAACAACAGAAGTGTGTTTTGTTGTCATTGGTGGTGTTCTTGCAGAACATGACACAAAAATACAGGTTCGTTAAAGATAATATTGGTATTCTTATAGTTTATTCAGATTTAGTTAACAATAGAACTAAAATTTTCAAATGATGCAAATTGGCACTAAGTTTTATAACTGGATGCGAGATTCTTCCAAATACTTTTATTGATTGATTGTTTAGTGATTCCGGACGCGTCAGCTACTGAGGTCATTAGTCCCGTTAGTGAAGTGCATGTGTTTCATCGGGATGTGGCGGTGATCTTCCCCACTGGATGGCGAGATCCAACCTACCGTCGACTAGGTGGGTTCCCCTAACCAGGTATCTCCCACCAGCGGGGCACCGCGCCAGCCGGGACCAGTTCTAAGCTTCCGACTGGTCTACCGGAATATGTGGTAATGTAGTGCATGTTAGTGTATGTGTGTTTGTGGGAGGGTGAGGATAGGACAAGGAAAATGGAGGGCAGATCGTTCGCGGTCTTTAGTCTGTTTGTTAGGGTACTGCTTCGACATTTGCCTGGAGTTGATCGGAGAAACCACGGAAAACTACCGATCAAAGCAGCCGACCACTATAATTCCGAGATACTTTAAAAAACTACTCAACGAACTTGCAATCCTTAAATTCGTGAATTCTGAACGTATTGTACTCAACGTATTACGCGTAGCTTCCTCATGAAGTGCAATTTTCGATCATCCCCTGGTGCGGGGTCATCGCAGAACAAGCAGTTGGATTGAGTGGGGCGTTTTCAATCTCTCTCCTACGGACGGGCAGGGGGCATTAGCATACCCTCCGCTGTGCGTGGAAAAGCGTTCCGCTGGATTGAGCGTAATGGATTAGAGCGGAGGCTGTACGCAGGGGTGGTCGAGCGGATCACGGCAGCGATCGTCAGCCTGTGTGGTGCCGCCGCCCCCGCGCCGCCCCCGCGCCGCCCCCGCGCCGCCCCCGCGCCGCCCCCGCGCCGCCCCCGCGCCGCCCCCGCGCCGCCCCCGCGCCGCCCCCGCGCCGCCCCCTCGCGCCGCCGGACCCTCGTGGCAAGTCAGAGCCCCGGCCACCCCAGGTTTCGGAGTTTCGAAGCTCTCGATTCCTGATGGCGAGTACAGTTAGTTTCGTAATATTGTGTGACCCGGTGGTGGATATTGAGAAAATCTTGAGATATCGAGGTGATAGGAATGACTGTAAGATGGACGAAGACGCAATTCTTACACCAAAGCGAGTTGAATCCCGCTAGAAAAAAGGAATCTTCTTCAAATGATGTAAATTATCCTTCGTGCGACGTGTCTGGATGGGACAGTATACTTGTTGGAACCGTGTTGAAGATTTACATGAAAAAACCTGAAATTTCAATGAAACGCCTCTGAACCATATCATCGTTCCACAAATATCTTCGTCGCTAATACGAATAGACGTACCTTTGTGATAAGCATGTTTTCTTATTGTACAGCTGTAGTAATGTCAATAAGATGAATCATTATGTTCCCTACTGAGAGGTTTTCAACTATCAAGCAAAACATTGATATAAAATTGTTGATTTTTACATTGTTTCGCGAAGTTTGATACGGTATTTGAAGTAAGATGACAAATCATTCTTTCGCATTAAGAGGAGACTATTTCAATCCATCCCAAAAATCTAAATCTCATCTGATTATTCTTTGACAATCTACAAGTAATATTCCATTTTTGCCATAAGCAAGAAGCTCGGTTTTACAGATTTTTTCTCTTACCGAAAACGTTTTGTAGAAATAATGAATTATTCCAGTCATCCTTTGAAATATTGACCTCTGTCGAAAAGAAAAGTACTTCACTCGAATTCTATCCTGGAATATGTAAGATACACACCGACTTCTTACTGTAACTGCAAGCGCGGTTATAGAGATGGGACGCGCTCTCTTCACCTATCTTTCTAAATCATGGTTAACCAAACATTAGTATAGTGCCAGTCCTTTTGAAGCAAAGGTCTCGTTGGTTAACGGTCAGTGTATCTCTACGACTGCAAATTCGTCAGTATTTTTGATCAATCTACATTTTTGGTTCTGACGTTTAATTTTGTGGTTTCAATTATTCCTATTCTAGATGTTAAAGAAATTAGTAGATTTTATTGTTTCCTAAAAATGATTTTCTCTTTAAAAAACTGACCTTTTAACGTTATTTACGCAGTCTTTTTTTCATTATTACAGAGGATGGCAAATCACAACCAATTTTTTGTCTTGAATTGCCCGAATGACGAAGCAAAGTTTCAACAAATGTTATTCGATGACATGGATGAGGATGATGAGAATAGGAAGACCGTGTTAGCGACGTCAAGACTTGTAGACAATGTTTATACCTGCTGCATTGTTTTTTTTTCTTGTTCTGATGAGTGTGATCTAGAAAATCTGGAGAATGGGAGATACTGTGACTGATTGGTTTTTTAGAATTTATTATTTAGACTATTTTCCATTTACACTTTATTATTACATAATGTTTATTGTAGTATAAAACAAATGAGTAATTATTTATTAGGATATAACGATTCAACTGCGTAATATTTTTACACGATTTTACAAGCTGTTTTGAATTCTATTTCTTTTCTATTCTATTCTATTTTCTTTTTCCGTTATAAAAAGAAATACATATTTTCTTCTAGTTATTTGCAACATTTCCGAAAAAATCCAACATAAAATTTAAAAATATTATAAAATATTACCATGCACATCGCAGATACAAGGATAGCAATTACGCAAGTTTTCTGAGGATAATAATCAAGTGTTAATTTGAATAATCTTGATCATTATCCACGAATGTGATTGTTAAAACCGGTTTTGTTAAAAACGACATTGTTAAAATCTTTTTAAAGTATCCTTTGATAGCATGAGAGAAGAAATCGCTAAATTTCAACATGATTGTGTTTTAAGCCTTGTTGATAATCTCTTATTCCCATCCTTATAATTTGAGGAATGATGGGATGTGGCAGATTTGTCCAAAAATTAATAACCAATTAATTTTTCAGAATCATTTGAATGTACCACATCAGTATATCAACATCTTTTGTTTATTTCAAATTTAACAACAAGTTTATTCAGTAAGATATAAATATTACCAATCAACAATGTTGACACGTAGGTATTATATTACCGTATTGTTCATGCCTTGTATAAATGACCACACAATTGGAGTTTTAGGTAGATTACTAATTGTTATGTGTTAGATATACATATATGAGTTGTGAATTAAAAATAACAATAGTGTGATTGGTCTGTCTGATCTTTGTACTTCAAATTATTATATTAACTTAATTAGTTATATTTTAACTATGTCAATATATTTGATGGTTAATGCTGTATTATCTTTCGATATTTTGGACATAGAGTATATATGTTTTATTACTATTCTAAAATGTTTTGTTGATAAATCCAAAACATTCATATACTTCTGAACCACACTTCGTATAATTTTCTAAAGACACCTTCTCATGGACTCTTAACGCAGCATTGCTACAAAGCACCGCACCCCCTGTCATTTCCTAAGCCATCCTAGATCTGAGTTACTCGCCTCCCTCCTTTGTGAACCTGACAAGAGTGCTTCCATACGAGGGACAGCAGATATACCAATACCTCGCGAGAAAGTTGATCTCCCCCAGCAGAGCTGACTGAGGATTCTGCAGCTCCCCGCCTGATGGCGCCACTCACTTTCCTCGTGGAATCACGCGCTCTCCCCTCGCCCAGGGCGACCCACGCGAGCATTGTGAAGACCCGCGCAACATTGTGATTGGATATCGCCCGGGCGAACGCCGCCCTTAAGATGAATGAAACCGTACCCAAGTGCAGATACACCGCGTCTGCCCTCTGCCTGGAAAACGCCTGACTGCCTGCTTCCGCGCACGCCCGCACGTCCAATTCGTATACCAAGCCTCCTAGCGACTCGACCGGCTGTCTGCTGGCTCATTTACCGCACGCTCGCTCGCTGCAACCGCTGGCTCATCCGCCACCTCACTCGCCCACTCGTCTACCTGACCGCTAAACAACGCATCAACCAGACCAAATTTCTCCAGGTTTGCTCGCTCGCGCGATCACCCACTCGTCCTTCCATTCACTCTCCAATTGGCATACCCACTCGTTTATTCACATGGGCTCCACTCGATCACTCACTCGTTCTCCCACTCGCTTACCCACTCGTTCCCCCAATCATTAACCTCCTCGTTCTTCCTCGCTCACCCACTCGCTCACTCACTCGCTCACCCACTCGCTCACCCACTCGCTCACCCACTCGCTCACCCACTCGCTCACCCACTCGCTCACCGACTCGCTCACCCACTCACTCAGCCACTCGCTCACCCACTCGCTCACCCACTCGCTCACCCACTCGCTCACCCACTCGCTCACCCACTCGCTCACCCACTCGCTCACCCACTCGCTCACCCACTCGCTCACCCACTCGCACCATCACTCGCTAATTCACTGGTTCCCTTGCTTGGTCACCCAATCAATCACTCACTCGCCCTTCGGCTCGCTTACCCATTTGCTCTTTCACAGCTCTCTAACTCGTCTATCACTCGCTCACCCACTCGCTCATTCACTCACTCACCCACTAACTCACTCACTCACCCACTCACCCACTCACTCACTCACTCACTCACTCGATCTCCAATTTGCTCTCCCCCACTCACTGACTCGCCCTCCCACAGTCTGTCTAATTTGTTCTCCCCCTACCTTTCCAACTCTCTCATCCACTTTCCCTCCCAATCCCTCTCCAATTTTCTCAACCACATGTTCATTCACCGGTTACCCTCTCCCTTATCCACTCGCTTCCTCACGCACTCCCTCCCTCACACACTCCCCCTTCCATTCACTCTCAAATTAGCTCTCCCACTTACTCTACAATTCGCGGGCTCGATCGCTCACCTACTAGCTCACCCAGTTGTTCTTTCACTTGTTCAATAGTCGTTCACCCATTCACTCATTTGCCAACTCGCTCAACCGCTCGCTCGATCCCCGTGACATCATTCGCCCGGTCATCAATGTACTTGCCCGGCCACTTGCTGGGTTGCTTGCCCACCCACTTGACTACTCACTCGCCTGCTCACTCGCTAGATCCCTCGCCCCTCGTCACATTCCATGCTACTCGTCCACCTACCTGTCCGCCTTTCCAATTATCAAACTATTCGCTCAGATATTTACTCGCCCAAATGCACAGCCGAGCGCTTCCATCTCGACCAGGCGATCACTAACAAAGCCGCTTGCCCACCCTCGCACCTGGCTGTTCACACGCTGCCGTCTACTCTTCCTCCTAGGAGTGAAAATCAGCGTTAGCTATGAAGCTAGCGCACTGGAGTTTCACCTCTGGGAGTCGGCGCTCAAGTCCCAGCGTCTCCATGTGGGAGATTTGCAAGTGATAAGGGGGTTCGTGGCAGGTTCTCTTCACGTTCTCCCAAGGAAACTTGTTCTCTCTTATTACACTATTACTCACGCACCATTCATATTATCTCATGCTTATATTCGTAATGTACTTATCAATTAATGATAAGAAACAGGTTTGCAATAAAATGTTACAACATAATACAGACAAAACCAGAGGGTCATGTAAACAAATAAGAAACTATGCCAAGGCGCTTATAAGAAGTACTCATCAAAAATCATGGGAACGATTTCTTTGTAATATTGAGAATGATGTGCACGGACGACAAAGTAATGACGCATCTAAATAGCGACACAAAAGATACTGCAGAACTAAACATAATCAAAGAGAAAGATTGGCGATCACAACAAAATTTTAAGGTACGACTGGGATATGGAAAAGGCAGAAAGAAGTGACTACGAAATCCATAACGTGGATCCATTAACAATGAATAAATTAGTAGACTTGCCAAAGAAGCTAAAAAATTGAAAAACGCCAGGCCTTGATGGGATTAATCCGGAGTTAATTAAATATGCCGATACCTCATTAAAAAGTAGATTTCTTAATTTATTGAATACCTGTTGGCAGACTTGTACGTTTCCAGAAGAATGATCAAAATCAAAGGTAATATGACTATTTACAAAGGAAATAGAAGTAAACCAGAGAACTATATAGGAATTACCTTGCTAAATCAATCATACAATATATATTCTAAATTTAGTAACAGCAGATTTACAACTCGTCTAGACAATATATTGTTAGAAGAACAAAGTAGATTTAGACAAGAAAGATCGTGTATATATGACGTATTCTCCATTAACTTGCTTATACAGAAGAGGGTAGAATTTAATCAGGAAACACATATCGCTTTCATATATTATGAGGAAGCATTCGACATGGTGCATTGATTTACAATATTAAAGATAATGATTAAAAGAAGCATTCCACTCCATTTAATTGAAGTGATCCAATCATTATACCACAGAACTATAAATATGTTGGATTTAAATGGAAAATTATGCGTGGAATTTAAAATTAATCGAGGTGTTAGACAAGGTTGTAGCCTCTCATCAAGTTTATTTAATATTTATATAGACGACGTTCTGAGGGAAGGGAAACAGTGTATTACAGATGGCATCGAAATAAACTCCGAAACCACTGTAAATGCATTTTTATTTGTAGTCGATCAGATAATTATCCAAGAAAGTGAGGATCAGTTAAAGAGGGCTCTATATAAATTAAATAACGTATGTGAACGATATAACTTGAGAAACTCAACTCAGAGAACCAAAGTAATGGCGTTTAGAGGCAAACATCCTATACGAAGTAAAAATAATAATAAATAATTAAATTATAGAACAAGTTTGCGATTTTTGATATTGAGGATGTGATATTACCTTTAAATTCAGTAAAGATATTACAATAAAACCCAAAAATTCCAAAACATCTGTTGTACAATAATAAAATACCTGAGAAAGAAAACAAGAAAGAAAACTCAACTTCAATTGTATAAAACATTGGCTATCCTCATACTTCTTTATAGATGCGAGACGTGGACCATGAAAAAGAAAGATTTTACCAGAATTCAAACATCTGAGGTGAGGTTTTTGAGAAAGGGCTGCAAAATAAAAAGTGAGGTAATCAGAGAAGAATTAGAAGTACTCCCATTAATAAATAAAGTACAAGAATACAGGACCCAATGGTTCCAACATCTTCACAGAATGAGTAGTGACCACATCGCAAAACAAATATATCACTAAAGACCTCGTGGTAAAAGGGATGTCGGCAGTCCAGGATTGAAATGGCTTGCTGAAGAGGGAACAGGAGTCTCTCCTAAACCATGAAAAGATGATGACGATGACTTATCAATCCATCTACCACTCCGAATCAACTCATTCAGGTTTCGGTTTCGGAATATCATTACAGACTTTCATTAGTCCTTCGCTACACCACCCATAGTCAATCACGCTTGCCCTTCGACTTCAGATTCACGCCTCCGGTCCACTCTTCGCACCAATTGTTCTCTCATTTCTCACTTACCATTATGCACCCACCCAACCTCCACCGCCAACTCCGCGTCTGTCGAACCCTCTTCCCACGGCAACCACGACCACCTATCCATGCCCACCCTCGCCCAGCAACAGCCGCCCATTATTGTCCGCCCACCCATTACTACTCACCCACTACAGCCTACCCACGCCCGCCAACCACCTACTCCCGCTCGCCAACACCCACCCGCTCATTCCCGCTTGCCCACTCTTACCCACTCCACCGGGAGCGGTAGCTCAGTGCATCAACTGATGTCACTGCAGCGCCTCTGACCAGGAGGTCCTGGGTTCGAGTCCTGATGGCGGCAGGATTTTCGACACTAGCTTTTCAGCTAGGTCGAATTCAGTCGCTGTCTGAAGGAGAACTCTAGCGGCCGGCTGCTCTGATCGGTAGTTTTCCGTGGTTTCTCCGATCAACACCAGGCGAATGCCGGAGCAGTACCCTACCAAACGGGCCACGGACCGCGCGCGATCTGTCCTTCCTCTTCCTTGTCCTATCGTCTCCCCTTTCACACACATTTACACTAACATGCACTACACTACCACATATTCCGGGAGACCGGTCGGCAGCTTAGAGCTTCCCCCGGGTGGGGCGGTGCCCCGCTGGTGGGAGAGTCCTGGTTAGGGGGAAACCCCACTAGCCGACTGTAGGTCGGCGCTGGATCTCGCCTCCAGTGGGGAAGATCACAGCCATCTCCCGAGAAAAAACATGCACTACACTAACGGCACTAATGACCAAAGCAGTTGACGCGCCCGGAAACACGAAAAAATCAATCAAATCCAACCCATTCCCGTCCACTCTCGCCCGCCCGCCCGCCCGCCCGTCGTCTCTTCCTTCTCCCATTGACTTATCACTTGTTGGTGTCTCCCCTTCGCAGGTCCGCACCTCTCGCTGGTTTGGCGTTCTCGGGCGGCCGCCGAATATGAAAGCCCGGGGCAGAGCCTCCCAGTCGCGGCGCCAATGCACAATGCCGCCCTATCGCCCGATCGCCCGCAGCCGACTAGGGGTTGCGCCCTTTTCGTTCCCCCCTGCGCGCCACTGTCGATGCGTGATTCACGCTGCACCTGCTCGGCGTCTGGGATTGCTCAGGGGTTGGCCATGAAAAGGGCACAGCACGCACGGACAATAATGTGGATTAAAGACACTCGTAAAATATGTCCGGGAATGTTCTTGATTTCTATGATGTTATGAAGAATGAAGTTGAAAATTATTATTTTTAAATAATAAAATAAGTTTTCAAAATTGAACAACCTGGGAACGCGTGTGATTTATATTTTCATTTTTCCCTATCTTTTTTACGTTGTTTTAGATTAAGTTAAAATTAAATGATTTACAACATAGTGCATAGGCTTAAATAATACATTGATTGATTGATCAGTGATTCCTGGAGCGTCACCTGCTGAAGTCCCGTGGTGCATGCGTTTTTTCTAGGGAGGTGGAAGTGATCTTCCTCTACAGGCTGACGAGATCCGATGCCGACCTACGTCGGTTTGCGTGATTTCCCCAGCAATGTATCTCCTACCAGCATGGCTCAGACCACCCCAGCCAGGACCAGCTCTAAACTCCCCACTGTTCTCCCGACGTGTGTGGTAGTGTTGTGTAAGTAAAGGGTAGGATAGGACAAGAAAGCGGAAAGAAAAAGCATGCGCTGTCCGTTGCCCGTTGTTTACGGTACTGTTCCGGCATTCGCCTGGTTTTAATCGGATAAACAACGGAAAACGACCAATCAGACCAGTCAGCTGCTAAAATCTGCCTCCAGACACACGGCTGACTTCGACCTAGCTGACAAACCAATGTCGGAAATCCTGCCAACTTTTGGATTGGAACTCTAGTACCTCCCGGTCAGAGGCACAGCAGTGCTTCAGTTGACATCAGTTGGTCTAAAAGTGTAGATTGCGTCTGTTCTGAAAAGTTATAAATTGTTTTGAATGATCCTGGCCCTCCACGAAAAGACATACATGAGAGACAAGAGCCAACAACCATGTTCATGCCGGGAGTGGAACCCGCGACCCTTTGAACCAAAGCGCTGAGTCGGTTCTCGCGTTTAGCCACCTGGACCATCCAGGTGGAGGCAGTTTCTTTTTCATTTGGGAAGAAATGAAACTCGCAGTCAAAAGATGGAGAGGAATGACTCACCTTTACGAGTCATTTTGGTAAAAGAAAATATTACTTTTTAGTTCATGAATTAATCTTGGAGCCGACGTGGATGGCCGAGGTGGCTAAGAGCGAGTACCGACTCAGCGCTTCGGTCCGAAGGGTCGCGGGTTCAAGTCCCGCCTTGGGCATGGCTGTTTGTCCCTTGACTTTGTGTGTGTGTTGTCGCGGAGGGCCTCGCGTTCTGCTGACCCCAGATCAGAGGAGCCCGCAAGAGTGTTTGTCTAGTGTATGGTCGAATATGCGTCCCTTCGGGACGTAAAGGGCAACCGGCTGTCGGCTGGATAAAAGCCCTAGGAAAAAAAATTAATCTTGGAAAATGTTTTTTCGTTTAAGTCAAACAGTGACGAGAAGCCGTAATGGAATATCACTTCCACTTGTGACAGTGGTCACGGGGTGGTACTCTGTTTGCGTAAGACATTAGTGACGAGGGCCAAGAGTAAGGCAATTAATTGCAAGTAGTTACGGATCGCTCTTGCGATCCGGGGACAAATAAAAGAGGTCATCGTCGTCAACATATTATTTTTATTAATATAGCCGGCTTTCGACGGCTTTGCCAACATCGTCAGTCTCGCTGCTTTCGACAACAGTCGGTAGACTGTGACTTTGCCGATTGCAGCAAGACTGACGATGACGGCAATGCCGTCGAAAGCCTGCTATCTTAATAAAAATAATATGTTGACGACGATGACCTCTTTTATTTCTTCTCATAAGAACGTCAACAACACCACATCAGAATTCACACGATCAGGGGACAGTCTACCAGAGCTGTACATACTACATACTTTAAATTATTGTTTGCAAATAATTTCGTAAATAAACCCGTAAATAGTTAAGTTCGTGTCTATTATTTTTACTGAGATTCTCACGTCTTCACAGTAGATTAGCTGCTTAGTTTCTGTTAGTTTCTAAATTTAATAAAGGCGAAAATCCGCGTATCATGTTCGAGGCGTTTGTAATATTAATATATTTAATTGACATGCTAACAGTTTGGTAATAGAAACTCACTGAGAGAAAATGAAGGTTATCAATGACTATTACCAAATAACAGTAATTACGACAACTAGATGTCTCAATACGCGATTATTTGCACTACTTACATTACGAATAAAACGATGAATGATAATCATTTGAAGATGTTTCGATAATTAAAATCAATTTCTATAACTTACAAAACTTAAGTGAACATAATTGATTTTTGTAATCAAATGAAAGTTCGTCAACTGTAATAATTATATAAATAAGGCACGTACAAATACTAATGCATCATTTCTTTTAAGCGGATTTGTGTATTGTTTGGTTTATTTAATATATTATAAAAATTGATTTTGTCTTGAAAATACCGATCGTGTAGGCATGGGGAATTGCGAGTATGCTACATTTAATAACTATTTTCTATTTACACGCACATTTCCTTTAGTCTAGCGGTTGTTTATTGTAATCATAGATAAACTGTCGACAGCGGTATTTGATACCTAACTTTATGAACTTGGTAATAGTGAGTGTCAGCGAGACGCGAATATTCATTTTCAACTCGGAGTATGTGTCGAGTATTTTCGCGTGCTCTTATTTTTTCATCCGAAACCTGGTCTGAGTTTTGTCATTGATAGTATTTTTGTGACGTGTGCATTTATAAAAATACTTCAAGAAGCACAGATGATTATGTGTGTTGAAACACCTTCTGATGAAATTTGCAGAGAAAACGTTTTCAGATACGTAAGTTACTTTGATAGTGAATTCTTCTCTCAAAGTTTTTGAGATAATTTTCCAGTGGTAAACGAATGTTTTTAGGCACGACAATATTTTACGCTTATGAAATGAAATTTAGGTGTCAAAGATGTAGTCATTAATTAAAGAAAATTTGTATTATCCATAAATGGCTTGTTGTTGACTTTCTTTCGCTTTAATTAAAAATATATTAATAAATTTGTAGTGTTTAATGGTTTGAGTTTTGAAGCTATACATGAACTTTTACAAGTAATTTTTTTAGTATCTCACGTTAATACGAATGTTTTAATACCATATTCTCTTTATGAAAATATACATTACAGTAATACACGAATATCTAGTCTCGTATGTCCGTGGTCTTTTAAACTGTATATCTAGTAAAGAATAATTGTTTGCCTTATATCTTTGGGACTCTTTGTGAGCATTCATACATTTGACCATGATTTAATTTATAACAAATTACGCCTTAGAATAATGTCTGAAAAAATATTGTTATACAAGGATTAAATTAAATAATGAATCTCCCAGCCTCTTCTCGTTCAAAATCTTAGGAGGAAAATATGAAATATTTCCTTAGTAATCTAAATTACTAAAAACCGCTCAACACATTGTAATTAAACAATTACTAAAAACATAAATATCCGTTTTCATCTACGCATGTCCTTACATTTCGCAGTAATTGCGTTAAACCGCTTAGTAGCCGCAGATTTATTTGACTTGACAATGAGTTTTCAGAACCATTTGACTTCTGTCTCTCTCCACAGGATTTTATGCTTCATGCTGTAATTTCTTGCCCCAGAAGTGTTAATTAAAAAAACGACTGAGGGGAAAGTTTAGGCGTCCATGTTTTTATTTTTCCTTCATCCGGTGTTTAACAAGCTGTCGGGAGAACGCCAACTTAGCGTAGGATCAAGGCTTGTTAAATTTGATAGGCTTTTAGCGGGTCGGAGTGAGGGCCTGGAGGTGCCTGTGGCTTCTCGTACCCCTGCACCCCTCGCCAGCGCCGGTTGTGACGTGGAGCGTAAAGGCCATCGTCAAGGTCTTCTCGAACTCGTTTCCTAAATTCATGAGTCACGCACGTACATGAAAATCACGGGAATCTTGTTATATTAATACAGAATTTGTGCCCCTCGTACGTTAAAGCACCATCTACCTTCTGCGCATGCGCAATTCCCGTTTCACACCAGTTTAGAGCATCTGCGCATGCGCAGATCGATAGCGTTGTCCGCTATGGTGTGCACAAACTCTCTATTATAGCTCGTATTTTGGCGAAATGGGTCTATATCTTACAAGCGTTGTCTGTAAATTTCAATATGAGTAAATAAAATGTGAAGAAACGAAAGTTTTTTTTGTAGAATTGGGTTAGTTTCATTTCAATACTAATAGTATTTTCCGGTTCAAACTCACATAGTAGGACAATACACGTTTACATTGTGAGAGAGGCATGTGGAGGCCGCAGCAAGGTAACTAACTAGCTTTCTAGTGTTTTCCTGCATAGCGTCCGCAGTAACTAGTACGAGATTTAAAAGAAAGAGTTTTTCAAAGTGCTCTGAAGTGGCGGTAAGTGTCTGGATACCGGCACATGACAGTCTTTTGGAGAAGCCAGTTTGCAGTTATTTCCTCAATTGTAGCTACAGTCGCTCACTTTAATATTAGGTCACACTACCAACATGAATTTTCCTATTGTATTCACATGATAGGAAGGTTAAAAAATAGCAAATGATGGCAATAACAAAAGTTTATTATTGTACAAAAGTATGTACGAAATGAAACAAAAAATATATTAACATTATTGTAAAAAATCATAAAAAATAAATGAAGCAAAATATTAGGACCACTTTAATATTAGGTCTCTCTCCTTACAGTAACAATTGTTACTTGGTATTATTATGTTAGTATTTAGTAGGTCAACATTTCTGTAAAATCACTTCTTTCAATCGATTCGACATACTTGCAATATAATGTTGGTGTATTAACACTCTATAGATTCACAATCTTTCGTTAATCTACTCTTTAGTTCCTCTCTTGTGGAAGTTTTATTTTTTCGTAATCAAGATTTCAGTTCACATTCTACAAATGCTGAATGAGTTAAGGCTTGGAGACTGAGGTGTTTACTAGACCTTCTGGTGGTTAAAGAGAAGCCAACTGCGCACAATACTCGTATAGACTTTGTTTTGGATCATTGCTCCGATAAAAGTAAGGGTTTCCTGTAACCAGAGAATATCAGAAGTTCGGTCCTTGCGAATGTATAGATAGACTTCCTTCATCGTTGTTTCTTCTAAAAAATCGCAGTTCTCCAACTCCAGAGTAAGATATGCACTCCCGATCCATGATATTTCCTCCAACATTCTTAACAGTCTGCTGCAGTCTTCAATTTTTCAAGTAATCGTTGATCTTGTACCAAGGCATAGTTCTGACATCTGATTGACACAAGGTAAACTTACTTTCGACAGCTAAAATAAGGTCTGACTACTACTCTGATTCTCTGTTAACATACTGCTTCGTGGATTCCGGCATTTTCTTTCTAATGAACTCGCTTATCCTTGCCTTTCCTTGTAGCTTTCTCCTTGCCTCTCTCCCATTAAACCTTTGTTTGTTAGTACTTTCCTCACAGTTTCGATTGATTGATTTTTTCGTGTTTCCGGGCGCGTCAACAGCTTTGGGCATTAGTCCAGTAAGTGTAGTGCATGTTTTTTCTCGGGAGATTGCGGTGATCTTCCCCTGCTGGATGGTGAGATCCGGCACCAATCTACCGTCCGCTAGTGAGGTTTCCCCCTAACCAGGACTCTCCCACCAGCGGTCCACCGCCCCAGCCGGGACAAGCTCTAACCTCGCGACCGGTCTCCCGGAATATGTGGTAGTGTAGTGCATATTAGTGTAAGTGTGTGTGTAAGGGGAGAGGATAGGACAAGGAAGAGGAAGGACAGATCGCGCGCGATCCGTGGCCCGTTTGTTAGGGTACTGCTCCGGCATTCGCCTGGTGTTGATCGGAGAAACCACGGAAAACTACCGATCAGAGCAGCCGGCCGCTAGAATTCTCCTCCAGACAGCAACTGAATTCGACCTAGCTGAAAAGCTAGTGTCGAAAATCCTGCCGCCGTCAGGACTCGAACCTAGGACCTCCCGGTTAGAAGTGCTGCAGACACATCACAGTTTCGAGATGCGCTTTCTTTCTACATTCTTCTAACAACTCAGTAGCAATTTTTTGTATACTTAATCGAGGATTTCTCTTCATTTTTCACAATTAACCATCTTCCCGTTCACTAGTAAGACTATGGATGATTCTTTTGAGGTTCGTATTGCCTTACGATGTCGTGGACAGTACTTTATGGCAGATTGAGAATTTTGCCAATTTATCTCATAGAATATCCCTTTTCATGATTGAACATCACGAGTTATTTCTAGTCAAAAGAAATATTCCGTCCTTTTCGACCCATGGTAGTACTTTCACAGCACAAGAGGAAGTGACCAAAAATCTTTGAGACTAAAATTTCAAGTGATGTGTAGCCGCAGCGTTTCAACATTTTCTGCACAAGAAACCTACCAACAAATTACCTCCCTAGGCGACGGAATATTAAAGTGGCAGGCTTCATGAAAATTTTGAGTAAATTGGGAACACAGAAATTTCCATGCGCGCTCTAAACCTTTAACGCGATAAAATATTCCACTTGGAGAGAGTTATACAGTGCATGTACTTACTTTCCTAGTTTCAATGCCTTGTTGTCAGTAAACTTCTCCAGATAAATTACGATATATTAGGATGACCGAATATTAAAATAAGAAACTGTATATTAGTTCCCAATTTCTCTTATAAAGCGAAGAAATTATACATTAAAATGGAATTATACATCAGGCAGATTTCAAATTTTTAACTGAGAATAAAATTTAACATTTTA
The DNA here is from genome assembly GCA_011170035.1 of Teleogryllus occipitalis. Taxonomy (NCBI): domain Eukaryota; kingdom Metazoa; phylum Arthropoda; class Insecta; order Orthoptera; family Gryllidae; genus Teleogryllus; species Teleogryllus occipitalis. The sequence continues at coordinate 9,806 of BLKR01001025.1, read as the reverse complement.
AATAGAAAGAATCTTGATTTCGAAATCTGTTTACTTAAGAGTGGAGTTAGAAGTTTATTAGCATCCTAAGTCCAGGTTGGGAGGTTTGAAAGCGAAAGGTTCTTCTCTGTTAAAAGAACTGTCCGCCCGCATTATTGATTTATAGAAATGCGTTAACTTCTTCCTCATAACTGCTATATAAACAAATAACTGAATGATTTAATAAAACATAACAAAACGAAAGAATGAAAGAATTCACCATCCAAACATATTACAACCCTTTGGCAAAAACATTTATACAAGGCAGATTGTTAATAGAAAATAAATATGAAATAGTAAAAATAGTGAAAAATATAAACGTAATTGAAATCTCGGTTGTTTGATAGAACTAATTTGAGAAACATACTTTGGTATCAAGCAAAAATTCCTGGCCTTGCGGCACTTCAGCTTGGAGGCGTGTACCCTCTGTTGAGTTGGCCCCCTCGGGAAGCGGAGTCGGGGATGTTACCCGAGAGCGTAGAAGGAAAGCCGGCCTTCTCTGGCGAGCACGTAACTCGTGCGGGTGCAGTTTGACAACGAAATATTGATTCCTTCAAATACCTTACGTCGTGAGAACTCCATACTCTGCTTCTGTGAATTGTACTATTTAGCTGCAGCTTTGTATTGGTGTGACAGTAATCTTCTAAGTAAAACCATTTTATTTTTAATAATAAAGAATAACTAATGATACATATAGAATGTCGCTTGTCAAAGTCTGCAGAAAAGTGCTGTTCAAACAAGCAAAGAACAATTCAAATAAATGAGTCTTCAAACGAGCGTTCGCAGGTGCTGAGTAAGGTAGTAGCGAAGCACTCGAAATGTCCTCGTCGCGATCAATGCGCTTAGAACCGCTCAAGCACATTAGAAGCAACTCGATATTTGAAAGATCTTTCGTGAAAGAAACTCTAATGTAGTATTTACATCAGTAAATTTGTTTTCTCATCGACTTCGTTGCTGAAATCACAACACGATATAGGGGTGATAAAATAAAATTTGAATATACGCACGTCTGTAATGTACAGTTAATCAGCTCCTATTCTTGTAAAAGTGGCAAAATGTTGCAGAATATATTTTTTGATTATTAGATTATTTTGTAATTTCCACACAGTATTGTATAACATAACGTCCGTATCATGAGGTATAGAAATATATTTACTTTACGTTGAAATATCATCATCAAACCAAAGTACTTGAAATTTCGTTGTTGTCTGCGTACGTCAAACATAAACTAATGAGGAGACACATCATTACCAAATTATTTTGTAGTACTATTTAAAGATTTCAAATTACAGTGCTTTGGTGATATTTTAATATTTAGTTAGTTTCTATTCAATAGACTATGTGAGGCGCCATTCAATCAATTCAATGATTTCTTTGAATTTATTATTTTTTTAAATATTGTCAAGAATAATTGTAGGTAACGAACGATATCGAATGTAATTATGACTAAAATAAAACCTCTAAGATAACTGATTTCAATGCGTGTAATCCGTGTAGTATTATACATAACTTCTACTGGTAAAATAAATTATCAGTGTCTTTTTAAATAAAATAAATAATTTGGTAGGAATGCAATGCGAAATGTCATTTATTTCTTTCCCCGGACGTAAACAGCTAAATAACCTTAGTTGCAAAGAACAAAGTTCCCTTTCATCGAAACGTCACCTACCTCGTGAAGAACGTACGCTGATGAGAGCGTACGTCAGTCAAGAGCTAATTACTTGGCTTCCCTGTCGCGGGGAGCAGGCCGGTCTGTCTCCCCCTGCGCGTAAATCCAGACGCCGCGGCGGCGGCGCCGTGAATCGCGGGTGCGGGCGAGGGCGAAGGCGCGGTTGGCACCGGGAGGGGGTGACATCTGCGACCGGCGATTTGTCCCGCCCCCGCGCGAGGCCGTAAAAAGCGCCACCGGGAGCGCTCGCAGCGTTCTGGCGAGGTCGTGCGAACCGGCGCCGCAGCTGCGAAACGACCGTGACGTCACGAAGCGGCGGTAGAGCCCAAGTTTGACAAAAGGAATGGGCCGATTTTGAATTTTTGTTTTTTCGATTTCGGAACAATGGTTACTAACTGGGTTATTGTTATAGTTTTGAGACCACGAAGAAGGCCCACGTCCAATGATGTCTCAAGATTACGATGAAACTGGAAGCTTCGAGATGTGGGCATGTTCCATTGTAATTTTCGACTTTCACCATGACATCACTGGGTGACAATGAAGCTGGAGAATGAGTAAAAGAACGTGTTAATATCATGTTATTTTTTCTTTTCTTTATGATTTTGACCAACTACGACCAGATCATATGGTTATCACCTTAGCATTGAGACCCGGTAGAATGCCCGTAGCGTTGTACAGCACTGCATGACTTAGAAACACAACAAAATATTGCACTAGTTTCAATTTTGGTTTTCCTTCAATGTGAGCTAATTATGGACTACTACTAATATCGTAACTTGTACAACTTTTAGGCCGAAATTGTATCTTCCCAAAGACGAAACAAGAAGCACTCGTAGTTAGTCCAAGAAGAGGAAACTAGTTTCATCTTAACAAACTTCAATTGATATAGTGTTTGAAGTAATTTATGTTGTGTAAAAGGAAGATTAGGAGAAATCAATGACACCCACGCTCAAGGTGGAACTAAGTCACCACTCTGAGAAACCCTTAGTGCACAGTCATGTTACCAAATCAATACCGTGATTGGCTTGAAGAATTTCTGTGTGATTTTTTTAAAAGGAGAGCTACATTTTGTATGCAGAGCAAAGGAAGAAAACTCCCCAACATCGTATCAATGAATCATAAAAACCTGACCAACACGACATTCGAAATGAATTACTATTTTAGGAAATATTGCAATATTTATTACAGCCATTTAGTGGTTTACACTCTAAAATATGAATCCTAACAATTGCGAAACTAGGTGTAATGATTTGGATTGATATAATAATAATAATAATAATAATAATAATAATAATAATAATAATAATAATAATAATAATATTTTTATTCCCAACTTGTTTTCCAGAGATAATGTACATTGTTGATTCTTGGAATTACTAACCATCGATAACCAGTTGTGATGGTTAGCAATTCTGAGTTTATAATGTTTTATCTGTCTACTTTTCCATAGTATATTTTGTGTGGCGTGTTTTTTAACAATATTCTTTTTTTAAATTTACAATCTACGTTTTTGTGAACTTACAAAATAAAAAATCTTAACCTTAAATCATTAAATAAGTGAAAATTTACAGAGATGTAATATTATGTAATATGTAGAATTATATATGTAACATGTGGTATTTTGCCTTGTTCTAGCTCACTCTAATCCCAAATAACGTATCAATGGTTTACCTCGGAACCTAAGAAGTGCCAGGATTTTTACAAGGGACATCCATATGCAAGTGTCACTGATGTACACTGCTAGCTGCATTACTAGAGAACTATTAATGTATTGTGTGTTTTAGTGCTTGTACGTTTAACTATATTAATTCATGACCAAATGTGCCACTACATGGATCTTTTGACGATCAAATTTTAAATGCAGAGGAGAAATTTTGAACTATACATAGATAAAAACTAAGGAAAATAGCTAGAACAAGAGATTAAAATGCCAAGGAAATCGATGTAGAAAAGAATTCAGGGGGTTCAAATAGCGGATGACAACTGATGCAAAAGGCAAGAGAATCGAGGAGGAGATGGGCGTTGCGCCTCGATGGCTTCCAGGCCGAAGGGAATGCAGCGGGGAATGGCGATGTCGGGCCCGTACACACGAGAGTAGGCCGGGCGGCGCGGGCGGCGAGGGCGGGAGCCAGTCGGCTGTTGCAATCCCCCGCTAATTGACAGCGGTGGAGCGCTCTGGCGGTAGGCTGCGTAAGCCGCTTGGCGGTAAGCCCGCAAATGAGCACGGCCAGCTGGATCGTTCTCCGTTCGCTTTCTTAGGTCCGCAGCAGACTACACTGAGAGATGTGTGGCGACAAATGGAGGAAATCAAAATAAAGGTACCTGGCCGCACATTTGAGTGTTTCGCCTCCGAAGAGGCCATTGAGAAATAGGTCATTGCTCGAATTGTTCGGTGACCTACTTTTCTCTGACTACTTTCTCTTCTACTCCTTTATTGCTTTTCTAACATTTACACATACTCTGTTACAGGCAAAATATGGATAGAACCAATAAGGTTATTGGGTAGTGATAGGTGTAATAAGCCATCGATATCTTAAATTCCACTTGAATTCTTTTCTGTAAATGGGAATGAATGTCCAAAATCTTGGGTGTAAATGTTTCATAAGCAAACGCATTTAATGAAATTTATTAAAGCAAACATTCGAGAAAAAAAACTGGAAGGTTATATTGAAATTAATTACACATTAAATAAAATGCAACAACTTTCCCCCCTTTCTCCTTCCTTTTTCCTATCTTCATTCTTCTTCAGATGATTTCGATTCATTTTAGAAATAATCAATGAGTTTTGCAGATTAAATTGAGACAAAAGCATTCAATAAATGAAATTAAACTCGCAGCTAGCTGAGCTCGTACCCTGCTCTTCATAACGGAGTTTGCGGAGGAGTTTTTAGTGGCAAATAAAAGCATTTCGAGTCTCAAATGAAGTATTTCCAGTGAGCGGATGGAACTGAAACGGCGTCTTTTCAAATTTCTCGTTCCACATTTCTATCTTGACATACCTCTTCTGTTGGGAGCTGTATGTGTGTGTATCATACAAAGACCAGAGTTTATTCTAATTCATAGAACGAATGTAAACTTGATATGCCCAAGACACGCAAATATGCACACAAAATACTTGGTGAGACATGTGCCATGTACAGTACTAGCAAAATACTTGGGGTTACTCGGGCTTTCTTCATATTCAATTTTTTTGAAACAGGAAAAAGATTAATTTTATATGAAACACGATGTGTAAGATTAATATTTTTATTGTAGTTGGTTCATATTTTAATAAAATTCTGTACTTTTCTTTCATTTTATTTTACAGATTATTGCTATTAGATTAAACACATTTATCTTAAGCACAGCTAACGGTCTCTAGCGAACCTATTAATTACCAGATCTGCTTCATCACTACTGACCTCTGCCGGAATATATAAGAAACTAATCTGCTCTTACCGATAGGCAAAAAATAATGATTGTGGTGGATCTACCAACATATTTAAATTATTTATTTTCCACATTTGTGTTGCATTAACCTTTACCAAACATTGTAAGGACACTGCGTCAATACTGAAGAAGAGCCTCAAAAAATTTCGTATTTATTTATATTCTCCTTTTTATGCATATCGGTTACATGTCGTTGAATTCACGTTTATTAGTTTAGATAACCTTCTCCTAGACTAACATTCCACAACTTCTTAACCAGGAGAGTTTCCATGCACCCGATGCGGGCATCTGAGCCACGGCCCTTATCTTCACACACACACACACACACACACACACACACACACACACACACACACACACACACACACACACACACACACACACACACTATACACACACACTATACACACACACACACACTATACACACACACACTATACACACAACTACACACACACAACCACACACACACACACTATACACACAACCACACACACACACTATACACACACACACACTATACACACTCACACACTATACACACACACACTATACACATACACACACACTATACACACACACACTATACACACACACACACACACACTGTACACACACACACACTACACACACAACTACACACACACAACCACACACACACAACCACACACACACACACACACACACACACACTATACACACAACCACACACACACAACCACACACACACACACACTATACACACACACTATACACACACACACACACACTATACACACACACACTATACACACACACACTATACACACACACACTATACACACAACTACACACACACACAACCACACACACACACACACACACTATACACACAACCACACACACACAACCACACACACACACACACTATACACACACACTATACACACACGCACACACTATACACACACACACTATACACACACACACACTATACACACACACACTATACACACACACACTATACATACACACACACACTATACATACACACACACACTATACACACACACTATACACACACACACACACTATACACACACACACTATACGCACACACACACACACACTATACACACACACACACCGCGTGCGTACAAGTATTGCTGTTGGGCTGGTATTCGAATACTCTGAAACGCGATACCCACATCTATCCATAATTTGGGTCAGGTCGACTCACCCGCTCGAGGCTTAGGAGCTTTCCGGATTGTACTCATCCGACTTAAATGACCACTCATTATGAACGTGACAGATACGGTGAATAACCATTCGGTAAGCAGAGGCAAGGAACGTCATTTTTGCGTGGGCATTGATAGATTTGCTCTGTGTCGGAGGGTCTTTCTGAAGCGACGGGGTGGGGATTGGAAAATCGTTGGATGTTCTTTTTTTATCTCAAAACTACGCTCATTTTTCTGGTATTTTTAAATAACTCTTCTAGACTGCATTAAGGCAATATTGAAATTGAAATTACTTTAAAAATATTGGTTTGGTTTTTCATCAAAAAAAGCGCACCCACTTCACACCAAGAATTCGAAATGGGCGTAACGTTGACTGAGCAGTCGCTGCCATTTCAGCATTCCACACATCGCAAGGATGTTATCTCGCGGAACGTAAAGATCGCTGAACTTGCTAGGGTTAGAACTAGCAAGTGCTAGAACTCGCTTGCCCACGAGACGCGGCGCTGGTCACTAGCAGTCACTCCCACTTGAGGTGTCGTTCAGTCACTGGACGAGTGCCACAAGAACGGAAGTAGCATACCCGACACCCACGTGCTGCAAATGGGGTGGCACTCTCATCTTACCATAATATTCAGCTAATCAGTGCTGGGAACACTCTTCGGCGCATCGGAGCCCTTCACGACGGCTCTGCCAGGCTGGAATAAACTAGATACTCGTATTGTTGAACTTTCAGATGGAGCCGAAGCAAATCAGAATCGAGGGCCGCTAGACAATGCTACTCACACGTACAACGATCTGAATATGCACAGAAATTTTGATTCTAAATTATTTAAATTCATTAACTTGTATATAACTATCTTCTAAAATAATGCGAGAATTTGGAAGGTGTCACGTTAACTTTATGTTAAAATTCACGAATTTATAAAATAATTGTAGGCAAATACTCCTAAACGTTGTAAATTGCGAAATATATGTATAGAGGCGAGCCGTGTGCAGTAGTAACAAATTTTTGAATGTCTATCCTGCAAATCAACTTCATTTCCTATGAATTCCAAGAGTTCTTTCTCAATTATTTGAAGCAACAAGCTACACATTTACTTTCCTCTTTCTGTTTATCTTTTAAAATTATGTATTATTATAGAAATAAATATTAGGCGTTGTTTTATTCACTTACGACAAAACAACGCCCCATATTTATTTCTGTAATGATGCCAATATTGTTAACATCACAGAATTTCCTACCATTATGTATTATTTTTAAAGCAGAAAAACTCCTTTCCACAGATGTAGGAGCTGGTATCCTACATATTAATTTAGCCTTATAAATTTTTTTTTCTTTAAAAGTATTACTATTTTCTTGGGGATTTTTCTTAAATGTTGCAATTGTAGTGAAAACAGTTCTTATTTTTCAAACCCAATTATTAAAAAATATTTTAATGCAAGTAGCAAACAAATTCGCAGAAATATTCTTATTTTCATTATCAAATGCAAATATTTTCCAGTAATCTAAAGCTTTTCTTCTAGTTGTCGCGTGGCCGCAGACAGCTGGCACCCGCGTAAGCATGTTGCGTAGCTCCGCCTCGGAAAGAGCGTCTCAGCAGTAAAGGCCTATGTAACAGCTTGACCTCCGCTTAGCGGGGGGACGAATGCTACTCGTGAGCTAGTCGCCCGTGTGCACGGACCTTCTACCCCTAGTCGGTTCAGATCGGCCCAGACTGGCCCTGCCGACCTCCCTCCACCCCTAGTCGGTTCAGATCGGCCCTAACTGTCCCTGCCGACCTCCTCCACCACGCTAGTTCAGATCGACCCTCCGGGGTTCTGCTAGCAGCGTCCCGCCCTCTCCCCTGACCGTTGTGCACTCGTGTGTCGTCTGATGGCCGCTGCAAGGTGTCTCTTCCGGAGAACAGCCCTTGGCGAGGCTGGGCTAGGTCACGTGCCTGTCAGGTGTATGTAAGTCTACCACCTCAATAAACTGCTGTTTGCCATGACTGGGGTCATCCCTGTTCGTATTTGCTCCCTCTCATCCGCCTCAAGCCATTAGGAGAATAGGGAACGGCCCAGAGAGCACCTTCTGCCCCTACCGTCCAATCACTTCCCCGCACGTGGTGCCAGACCCATCCATCCATCGTCCCCTCCCCCCCTCACGACATAGTGTAAGTTAACCAAACAGTTTTTGTTTCAGCTTAACTACGATATATTCAATTTCCTTCACAATGCATGACACTAAAAATACAAACAATCACTCAAAACCCAGGAAAAGAACTGGTAGCACACAAAAACTAAACACCATTTCCGTCACTAGCTCATGCTACTTTGAAATGGCGCGTTTCCCCGCGCAACGCCGAGAGCAGCCGAGATTCTACGAAAACACCGATGACCACGACCTATTGCCGTGCCCAGGCATAAGTGGCTGGATGAGTCACTGTGAGCGTCGGCAAGCTCTCAATTGGATGCGTTAAAATTGGCGAATCCTTTACGTTCTTCTCGTTGTTCCTAAGAATTTCTCAGCTATTTTTTACAATTACTATTAAAATATCTGAAGATTTTTTTACTAACTTTCAATTCTTCTCTAACATTGAAAATGCATTCTTTTTATAATTTCGTTTGGTCATTCTATATCATTCGATAACCGAACGCCTCAACACTGTCAGTAAGTGAAATAATGTGTTGGAGGAGCATTACGTACGGACAATTTTAAATCAATCCATTGTGGTTAAAGTCCTTATTTGAAATAATGTCTCATTTTTATAGATGCAAGAGGTATAAGAGTTTAGTTATTACATAGGAAATAAGGTTAAATAAAATCCACTGCACTTCTGCAGTTGCAAAAAGTTTCTAATACAAGGAGCAATATTTTCTTGTTATCAAAAATTTCCAACAACTCTCGTTGCTAACTTTTATTCACAATTAACCCCCTGTGGTGAAAGAGATGGGGTTGGAATTAAGGATCTCACAAATTCTTGCGCGGTTAATATGCAAGTTGTTAAGGAGTTGACACCACCAGACGGTATACGAACTGAAAACTGCGTTCTGCAAAATTGGAGTTATCATCTGTCTCAATTTTCTAGGAATAGCCACCGCCTCTACTTCATTATTGATATCCTATGTCCATACCGACTAGGCGGGAAGCTATACTCACCGCACTGTTCTGAATGTATAGTGTGTTTTATTGCATTTTATTTTAGCCATTTTCAACATGTATGTCAAGTAATATGTATCATTAATCTTGTATCATTAGGGATCAATTAAAATGTCCGAAACTTGTCTTCTTCTAAACTGTTTTAATTGTTTTGCAATGCAATAGACAGCAGGCCTCCCGAGACACCTAAATCCGCCTCTCAAATAAGTTTTCTTTAGAGAAAATTTATTGAGAGAAGCGCAGTATCTCATTAAGAGATATCTAGATCTTTTTAAAAAAGCTACTTAATTGTGATCTGCACAAGCAAAAATGCTGCTGAAGAAACTGCACACAA